>CM057847.1:43116249-43129547 GCA_030068395.1 Apalone spinifera
GATTTAGTTGGGATTGGTCCTGCCTACAGCAGGGGGCTGGACTTGATGACCTTCCGAGGTCTCTCCCAGCTCTATGGTTCTATGATTCTATCTTTTTGACAACTTACCCAGGGAATGCTGGCTAATCCATGTGTGCTGCACCTTGGGAACTGCTCAGTTTCCTGGGGTTAAGAAAGAACCATCAAGTAATGATGTGTGGGTGGAGGAGGGTTTCTCACTGCTTGGAAATGGGCTTAATCAAAAGCTTGCACTGATTAAGTCCTGATTTCGCTGCTTACTGTGCTTCAACTCTCTGTTGCCAGTTCTCAATCTTTGCTTTGCACCGGGAACCAGTGACAGGGAATGGGCACTTGGCTAGGCCAGGAATAGAGAGGATCCATAATGCAGATACCAGCATGAGAGCATCAGAGATTGTGGGTACAACAGCTCTGTTATGAGCCTAAGGCCAGCACTGAGCTGGGGGAGGGCTGGTTCCTCTTAGGTCTAGCAGAGGAAAGCATTTCCATGCAGGACAAGGAAGACTGAAGGCTCCCATCCCCTCAGGTAAGAACCAAGAGTCACTGAACAAAATCAGATGCCAGTTCAGGCAGTTGCTTTAATGGCTCCACAGATGCCCCTTAAGATCTTTGTGTAGAACTAAACTGAGGACCAGTACTCCTTTTTATATTGTCCAACAGGCCAAAGCATAGGCTCTAATGCTATCTTTAGCTGCTTCCTATCACCAAAGCATGGCCTTTCCATTACGGTCTGAAAAATCATCACTGAGCGTGCTTTAATGCTTGCAGTAAAAGTACACCGGTATCTTTCGCATGCTAATCCCTTGTATATGTGTTGTCTTAAATTTGCAAAGAGGTTGAGATGACAGCAGTGCTAGGAACTGAAGTATGACTAAAGCATATTGTCACATATCCTGTGAATGTGGATCTTTGTAGGGCCTGCTTACTTGTGTTTGGCACAGGACTGTCTCCCATAATAACACTCCCTACGAGGAAAGGAGTCAGAATTGTTCTGGAACTGGTACAGAAACTGTTTAATAAAATAATAAATAACTAATTAGACAAATTCGCTCCATGAATTTATTTTGCACTTTACAAATATAGCTGGATGTTGTGAACAAAATTTTGCCCAGCTACGTTTTATAAAATGTCTTAATTTCAGTGAAACGGGTAAAATGTAGGGATGTCAAAATACAGAAGACTATGTGATTAACCGATAAGTCTAGGCTTATTGGTTAATCCTGTCGACTACATGCATTCTTCTCCCCCTTTCGCCCCCCCCCCCCGCGGGAGAACGTAACAGAGGCAGCATGGGGGATAAGCTGGAGCTGGTGCCCATGGGGAGCTGGCTTTTAAGCCTTCTCCCTCCCCCTGAACCCTGCGCTGCTGCCTCGAATAGAGAGGCAGCAGTGTGGAGAGGGAGGGAGGTAGGTGGGAGCTGATATTTGCGAGGAGCTGGTGCTGGGGGGAGCAA
Organism: Apalone spinifera; assembly: GCA_030068395.1. Taxonomy (NCBI): domain Eukaryota; kingdom Metazoa; phylum Chordata; order Testudines; family Trionychidae; genus Apalone; species Apalone spinifera. The sequence continues at coordinate 43,117,720 of CM057847.1, forward strand.
GCTTAAAAGCCGATTCAGCACTGGTTCCACAGAGCCATCTGCCTCCCCAGCGGCAGTGCGGGATGGGAGGCAGCAGTCCCTGTCTGTGCCTAGGCTCCCCATGGACAGGGATTGCTGCTGCCCTACACAGGCAGCAGCAGGGAACTAGTCTGTGCAGGGAGCTGGTTTTTAAACTGGCTCCCCTCGCAGACCTGATAGAGAGGCAGCAGCACGAGGTGGCAAGGGATTCCCCAGGGTTGGGGCTGGAGTGCACTGGCTACTGACTCTGCCTTTGGGAATAATTGAATAGTCGTGTAACCACTAAAATTTAATGTGGTTACACGACTATTCAATTACATGCTATCAAACATCCCTAATAAAATGTTCATATTCTAGCTTTGCACAGCATGTCCTTTAATTTACAGAAAAAAATCTGACTGGACTTTTATGAAAACCTGAAGGTAAAGTTATTGTATGTAACAACTTATTAATTGCAATATTAAATGATTTTTCTTCAGTGTTCACTGTGTTGTAACTGATCATATAAAACATGATAGCATGAGATGATGTGACATATTTACATATAAGTGATCTAATAGTTTTTTACTTGTGTCTCAATTTTTATAACAAATTCACAGCTACAGCATCAGGTAATGAGAACATACAACCCCCACCATTAGCCTATAAGAAGTGGGGCTTGCAGGATGTGGACACCATAGTTGACCATGCAAGTGTGGGTAAGCATTACCATTTATCTTCAAACATTCAACAGGATGAGACCTCTTTTGTTAGGGCTGTAAAACTAATGGATTACCATGCATGTTGGATTATTGATCTGTAGTAAAATGTGGATGGAAAAGAATATAGCTAAGCTGAAGAAGGTTAAAAAATGAGCTTTAGCACCAATAGGTTTTGGTTCTCCCACTAGAAGGGATAAGAAAGAAGAGTGGCTATGTATGGTCTTTCTTCCTTTCCTTTTTGGAAAGGGGAAATCTTAATATTCTATGTAGTTTGTGAGACTTGGGGCAGATGCAGTCCCCTTCTCTGTGGTGGATGAAAGGACTGTCTGGCAGGAAGTATGAAGGTCAATGCAGACCTTGCCTGCTGCATAGGGAACTAAAGGTTCAGATGACTTATTTCCAGAAATGATATAGCAGGCCTCTGTTCTTTTTCACATCTGTGGGTTTCTGGGGATATGGGGATGTTTGCTGGTCCCCACGCCCCCATCACAGATAGTTGAGGGAGACAGATCAGGCTCTCTACCTGATTTTGGAGAAAGGAAGGAGAGAGGTGGCTGTAAGTACCTGAAAGGAAGTAGGGCATCTGAGTATCTAGTGACATATGCCTCTAGCCCTCTTTCTATTGCTATGTTTGGAGCGTGGAGGTACAGGTAGGACCTTGCTGGTATGGCACCCTCGGGACATGACTGGTCCTGAACAAGGGGATTTACCAGACCAGGAGAGGTCCCTCCTCTCCTAGCGTGCTGCCTCTGGGTTAGGCCTCCAGCTTTCCCATGCTGCTACCCCAACCCCCTGGGGCTTGCTAGTTGCTGCTGGCCCTGCTGCTGTTGGTATTGGAGCACTGCAGCCGGAGCTGTGCAGCCAGGGAAGATCTCCACACTTGCCTGGCTCTGGCCAGAGGGCCGGAGCTGGAGCTCTGTGCCCAGGGCCAGAGCTCCCTGGCTGCTGGTGAGGTGGGGGCTGGAATTCCCCAGCTGCTGAAGCCAGAACAGGACTGGAGCGAAATTCCACAGCTGCCATTGGGGCTGGAGCTCCCTGCTGTGCTGCGTGTTCATTCCTCCCCTCCTCTCCCCCCCCCCCCCCCCCCCCCCCCCCCCCCCCCCCCACACGCATATACACTGGGCTTTCAGCTGAGTTGCCGATGCCCCCTGTGATGCTCCTGCCTTGCTGCCAGACTTCCCTGTTCCTGGGCTGTGTGGTCCGGGAACATCTGTGGTCCGTGCCAGGGAGTCCCGGTTAAGGGAGGTACAACTTCTATCTGATACCACACTTCATCCCCCACTCCGTACTGTCTCTGTGGGGAATATTATGATGATCTGGTTAGCCAAGTAGCTTGTCAAGTGCTGCCCTCTTCGATATTTGAACTTCCTTCCCCTTCTGCTGCTGCTATGGGTCTCACTTTTCTGATCAGGAAGAGGGAATGGTCCCCACAATCCCACTCTCCTTTGAAAACAAAAGATAAAAACAGAAATCTTACAAATTAAAACAAATTGCAAGCAGATTTTTTTGATGCATCCGGTGGGTTTAAAACGTATAATCAGTTTTAGATATCCAATAATACAGTTATATATAGTATACAAGAACCAGAAGTGAATGAAGTCGGGCCTTATATTTTGCTAGAATTATGACTGGGTCGGCCAAGGATGCATGAATAGACTTAAAATTCAGGAACCTGAAATGCCCATTTGAATTACATTTACAGGCATTATTTTTTTTCTCTATTAGGTATCATGACTCTATCTCCTTTTGATCAAATGAAGACTGCCTCCAATATAGGTGGTTATAATGCCGCTATAAAGAATAGTCCACCTACTATGTCTCAGTACATTACTGTAGGCTCCAATCCTTTCACTGGTTTCTTTTATGCCCTGGAGGTATGTATGTATTATGAAATGGGCAAGATAAAAAAATCTGTTTGTTCCAGGTGGCAGATGAGAGAATTAATATCCTTTTCCATATTAAAAATAAGGCTATTTTTGGAGGATATTTCATTTACCCCAGTTTTGTGGAGGGTTCCTGCCCCAACCTCCCAAGTTTTCAGAATCGGCTAGTATCCTTTTGGGTTGGAATAGCTTCTTCATAAAATGTGCTACAGGCTTCTGCCATCCAGTGCTTTTAACTTTTAAAATCTTACGTTTAAAAAAAAAAAAGAAACTTTTCTTAGAAGATTAATTTTGTTAGTTGAGACTTTTTTCCATTAACTACTCACTCGTGGCTTAAGGAAATAAGATTAAAAATGAGTTTTAGATCACACATCAGAATCCAATTTTCAAATAATTTTGGATTCTGGAGCCACTTGGATTTTTTGCCCTGTTGTACTGAAACACTGGGAGTATTTTGTAACCAAATGTCCTCTTACCCTAGTTTGTGCTTTGCTATCTTTGTAACCACAGTGTTAGAGAATTAAAATGATATTGCTTGGCCTGGCCCTTTCACAAAATATTAATGTATTCTTTATGTATTGATAAAAAAGCGTGGCTATATTTATGTTCCTGTTTACCTTTTGTATATTTGAACCAAACAGGACAGAGTGCAATCTCATTATCTAGGTCAACAAGGTGACAAAAAGAAGGCAATATCAGAATGTTGTGCAGCTCAGTTTTTGCAAAAAGTTTTTGGAAAATGTAATTATTTTGGTGTCAATAAAGAACTTGGCACCCTAGAACCAGCTAGTGCTCCGTGAAGCACCCTAGGCTGCTGTAGCATAGTACTAGGGTACCAGAGAGTCTTGGAAGGCCTCTGAAACAGCAAGTGGGGACTTGGAGATATAGAATGATGTCCTTTTATGGACATTGAATTGAGATCTTGCTGAACATCTAGCTCTTTTCCTAGTCCCAGGTCTGTGAAGTCTACATAGCTGAGATCTTCTGTAGTTTTCCTACCTCACTGAAAAACCATCACTTGCATGGATTGAAAATGAATGTGGATTATGTCAAAGTTGACATCTTTTTCACATTTGGCTGTAATGCATTTTTGTTCATTTCTGGAGTTAATGGTTTGTGTTATGTATTTCAACACTTGAGTTCTCATATAGTGATAAGATAAATTAATTATTTTGTTGCTTTCTAACGGCACTTTTACTTTTTCTTTCAGGGTAGCACACAGCCATTGTTGTCTCACGTTGCATTAGCAGTTGCTAGTAAACTGACTTCAGCATTCTTTAATGCTGCCAGGTAATGAAATACAAAATAAAGTGTAATTTTAATTTAGTTTTAACTTGTGTGTCTAAAGTTTTGCATTTCTTGGCATTCTGCTGATCTTTTTTTTTTTTCTATTGCAAGTGGCTGGCTTGGTTGGAAGAGTAAACATGAAGAAGAAACTGTCCAAAAGCAGAAACCCAAAGTTGAACCTGCTACTCCTTTACCTGTGAGGCAAGTTTAACATCTACACCTCAATTGCTTTGAAGCTCTGTTCCTTCATTGCCTTGAATAGTTTTGAAAGTGGTAATTTTGTGCTAGGTCTATTTGAGTTTGGTTTCAGTTGATGTAGTTTAATAAATGAAAAGGATTTAATGAATTCTGTGTAGCTCTCAGCAAACATTTGTTCACCACTTCCCTCCAAAACAAAAGAGAACAAAAACCTGCTTCATTTGGCAGCATGAGAATCACTGTTAAATAAGTTAAATACTGGAACAGCTGACCTAAAGTTTACAATTTGGGTCATTCAACAGACTTGCATGAGCAATCTTGTAAATACTTTCACTGTACAAAATGCTTTGCATGTAAGGATGTAAAAGTTCCTTACAACGACTCATGGGAAGTATCCTCATTTTACTTCTGTTTTTATTAACAAAAACAAAACACCTTCCTTTTTGGCTTCATAGAAAAAAGTATTTCTCTAATAATGTAAAAGATACTCTTCATAATTCTAAAATAATGTATGTAGTATCTTTTAATATTCATTAACTGAGTGTTTGATTTCAGGTTTGGACTTCCAGATTCCCGGCGCCACGGTGAAAGCATACGTCTGTCTCCATGTAACACGTTGGCAGCAGTAACTGATGACTTTGGAAGAGTTCTTTTACTGGATGTTACACGGGGACTTGCCATTCGCATGTGGAAAGGTACGTGTTGGTGTATATTAACAGAGCAATTAGTTTGCTTGGAAATGGTGTCTGTGTTCAGTTTGGCTTAAAATTCTTAGTACGGGTTGAAACTCTCTTAACCGGGATTCTCTGGTTCAGCAACATCCATGGTCCGGCACTGAGGTTGCAGGACCAGAATGTTCCGGTGGAGGGCCTGTGGCATGGATCCCTGCGGGGTCGGCAGGGCAGTGCACTTCAGCAGGTCTACAAACAAACATTCTCATGTTCTTGTTGATCAATTGAGCACAAGTATGTCAGCTGTTTTCAGGGGTCTCCCTGTTGGAGGATGAGGGAACCATTACTTCCACATCCCTCCAGGCTGCTTAGCTTCCCTGTTTCAGCTGCAATAGCATAATGATGTATCCCTGGTACATTCCTTTCTCCTGGAGTTGGGTTTTATCAGAGGCTTCTCTATTAATTCAGATATACATCTTCACTATTTTTCTCATCTGGGTTACTGATCTTTTCATGTATAATCTTTAACACCCTTCCATGATCATATGTTTGGGGAAGTGGATTTTTTTTGTCTTTACTTTTTTAGTTAACAAATATTTACTAAGTTTTGTTTGCCAAATTTCCCAGTATTTACAGCAAGTTGCTTAAATCTGTTTATAATAAAGGTCGATGTGAACCATGTTTGCTCGCTCTCAAAGGCCTAGCTGCAAAATGGTAACGTGTTTACTGGCTGAATGTTTTGCATGTGTTTCCTATTGAGACACGCACCTCTTAAGGAGATAGTGCAAAGTAAAGTAGGATTTTTGGTTGACTTATTTCACCAACACGTTAGAAACATCACAATTAAATTATATGTGAGTTTTAAAACTTGGCTTGTGTGTTAATTGTAATGTGGCTTTGGAGGTTTTGTTGGTATCACTTGTGTGTGCTGAATACTACATACTACCCTGGTGACATGATAATGTTCATGCTCTGTTCTGGAAGGCATTTGTTTTAAGAGCTTGGTTGTGGGGGGGGGAGGGAGTGGGAGGGGACAGGGGGGAGGGAGAGGGAAGGGGAGAAAGGGAAAAATAAGCCCAATTCAAGTAAATATGAATGAAGTATTTAGGTTGTTAAAGGATGCTTCTATTACTGTTAAATAGTATTTAGGTGGTCACAATAAATCTTTTTGGGTGGGCACAATAGCCTTCCATCCAGTACTCAAATAATACAAACTCTATTCCAGGAGCAGCAATTTCGTCGTGTTTTTTGTTTGTTTAAACTAATTTACTTACTTTCTGTAATTTCTTACAAAGGATATCGTGATGCACAAATTGGTTGGGTTCAGACTGTAGAAGACCTTCATGAAAGAGAAGCTGAAAAGGTGGATTTTTCTCCTTTCGGGAGTACTCGAGGACCAAGCAGGGTAGCTCAATTTCTTGTGATCTATGCTCCAAGAAGAGGAATCCTGGAGGTGTGGAGCACTCAGCAAGGACCCCGGGTTGGTGCCTTCAATGTGGGGAAACACTGTAGGTAAGAAACTCATAGCATTTTGATATGTTTACAAGTACGTTATGCTGGGGAGTAGATGAGGCCCAGTCTACACAGGCAGAAAAAATTGATGCAAGATACGCAACTCCAGCTATGCGAATTGTGTAGCTGGAGTCCACATACATTGCATTGATTTTTTTTTCTGGGACGATCCCACAGTGGGAGGTCGACAGGAGAAATGCTCCTGTCAGCTTCCCTTACTCCTCGTGACAGCGACAGTTAGGGGTACCGAGGTCAACGGGGGTGCCCTCAGAGTTCAATTTAGCAGGTCTGTACTGGACCCACTAAATTGAACCCTGGAATATCAATCACTGGGGTGTCAATCCTCTGGTAAGTGGAGATAAGGCCTAAGTGTGTTGTAGGCATATTTCCGACTCTCAGGTCAGTCTTGTTCCAATGCTCACAGTGATGAGTATTAATAGACAATTGCACTGAGTACATCTGATGCATGCTTGATTACACTGCAGAGTAGTGTTCCCTCTAACATTTTCTGTCTTTGGGCGGTTTGAATTTTCTTCTGGGGGGTTGAAATTTCTTATGTGCAACACCAATATTGAGAAAGTAGGGATGTGCGCTCCCAATACAAACAAAAAACATTGTTATACATAAAATATACACACATACGCATGCGTGCGCATGCACACGTGGAGTCCATAGATGTGGAAGAAAATATATTAAAACAAGGGATTGTTAACAAGAAGCACTGCTTACAATATTTAATATGAAATGAAATAAAAAAGAAAATTAAATCTACCCTTGAAGTACATGTATCATCTTTTCTAATAACTCAAGCTAATAAACACACCACATGCATATTGTCCACACACAGTTTTAAGATGCTAAACATATGTATAAGTCAACTAGAAATATTCATGCATTCCTTGTAAATACTAATACAATATTTACTGACACTGGAAAGGGGAGTAAAAGGTCTTCATAGTTTAGGATTCATGCTATAGAAGAACAAGTGAAACAGAGATCTGTAAAAAACAGATAAGTTCTCCTGGTTTGAAACTTTCACCTTGTGTGTGTCACCAGCTCAAAGAGGAGAAGCCCCTGAACAAATTACAAATCCTGAAGCCATGTGTTAGACTGATTTATGTTTCAGAGAGCTCGCAAATAGGATTTCATCCTACAAAATAACTAGCATCACACCTAGTACTTGCTACTTCTGACTCATAAGAACAAGAATTCTACCACATAGCAAAGATCTGGCCTTAATGCAACACAATATACCATATAGTAATTAGTAACATGGGATTTTAAAAAATCATTACAATCAAGTTTTATGTATCTCCAACACCTCACCCCCCCCTTTATTAATCTTTGATGGCATTGATCACAATTACATGTTCTGATGGTTTAGATTGGTCTTGCTGGACTTTGGCCATATGAAATTCTTCTGTGTCTTATACAAAAAAGGCATGTTAGTATAAGTTTTCCAGTTTTCACTGTCATGGTTATATCTATGTGTTTCAGGTTGCTGTATCCTGGCTATAAAATAATGGGTTTAAACAATATGACGAGTCAAGGTTGGCAGTCTCAGACTTACCAGATCTGTCTTGTTGACCCAGTGTCTGGAAGCATAAAAACTGTTCATGTACCTTTCCATTTAGCGCTAAGGTAAGATTAGCTGAATTTTATATCGTCATCTACCTCACCTGACTTTTTTTATTGGCAGTCTTATGATAAGTGTGTGAAATTGGTTTTAGTTCCGGAGGGTCACGTTTTGCAATTCATTCTCATGCTGAGTAGTGCATTATTCCATGAGTAGTCCCATGCATCAGTGTGAGCGATGATGGTGGAATTCAGCCCATGGAAAATGAAACTCATGACTATTTTGGATGAGTTAATGCTTGAGTTTTAGACTAACTAGTAACTGCTTTAATGTCATGTCAGAAGGAACAAATGCTTTCACGAATGAAATAATTCAAAAGTAAAAAATATATAAAATTTGCAGAGAACTTTTTCACTTACTATTTCATTGTGCTTGACATAGTTAAATATATTTTTCAGTGATAAAAAGAGTGAACGAGCGAAGGATATGCATCTAGTGAAGAAATTAAGTGTTTTACTCAAAGCTAAAACCTCAAATCAAGGTATGTTTCTTCAAAATGTTTGTAATTTCTTAATGTCTTATCAACTGAATCACACAACGCGATACAGTCCCCATATCCCTAGTGTAAGTGTGAATCATAGATTTACAGGCCCGCTGATGGGGAGGTGCTTCAAAAAGGCCTGGGGCTCCTGGCTGCCAGAGTCCTGGGCCCTTTAAATCCCTGCCATACAACATAGCACACTCCAGACAACTCTCCAGGGTTGGCTACCTTCAGTCCCGCCCCTTCCATCCGAGGCCCTGCCCCTTTCGGGACTTTGGAGCTGGGTCCCCTCCCCACACGCACACACACACTTTGCTCAAGGGCCCAGCAAGTCTCTTGGCCCGCCCTGTACATATAGTCCCATAGATTGTGCCATTTTCATATTCATTAGGTGTAAGTGAATTCATTTGCAAATTGAAAGAACAGCTGCAAACTTACAATTAATATTTATATTAAAATTAGATTAGAATTTTGCCAGCACAATCCACATCCACCATTTAAGTCCTACTTGAATTTCTTTTTAGAGTGCTTAAAAGGTGCATATCCTCCAGGCTTGGCATCTGCATGGGGTAGAGGGGGATTTCACCTTTTGAGCATAGATATCCTTGGTCCTATATAATTTTTTCTTATGAAATAGGCAAATCTAGAATGATACATGTGTGTCTCTTTCTGAGAAACACGGTGGTTGAGGTGTAGTCTATTACTGGACCAAGTTTTGTTATTTCTGATATTACGTCACCCACCTTATCTCTAATATCTGGGACCAACATAACAACAATTACACTGCTAACAGTGTGAATGGCAGCTTCTCCAATCCTGTCAAACCAAAATGTAAATAAATGTACATCTTCCTTGTAGTGCAGAATCACTTGCTTTTCCAAATCCATATTGAAAGTATGAATTAATGACTTGATATCTTTGTTACAGACATGATTGAAGCTGAAGTTAAGGAATTAATTCTTGATATTAAATACCCAGCTACAAAAAAACAGGTGAATACTGAGAAGGGGGAGTTTCATTCTGGGAAAGAAATTTCACACAATCAGACTTGGGTATAAAGCCATTGAACCTTTCACGGTTTTCTTAATTCTTTCCATGTTTTCTAATTGATGACGTTTAAGGACTTGTTTTACAGAATTGCTGATTTTATTTTTTCTATAACACAACAGAATTCATGTTGATTTGTGACTTTGCTGAAGGATCTATTTGTGCTATAAGAGATAAAACTTTTACAGTACAAAAATATGTATTAGAAATAATAACTAAAAGCACCCTGACTTGTTTTATTGGGGGCAGCTTTAAACACTTCAATAGTAATATGAAGCAAAATGAATGGAAACACAGCATTTTGTTACGTTTCTCCTAACAGGCTTTGGAAAGTATTTTGGCAAGTGAACGTTTGACGCTCTCCGCTCTCTCAAACATCACTCAGACATTGATGGACACCTTAAAAAACCAGGGTAAGTGAAAACTGATTTTGGAATTATGCAGACACCCATGCAGCTTATCTGTGGTGTGGTTTGAAGCGAACCTATTGGTGTGAGGCAGGGGGAATATCTGTCATGGGACTCAACTGCTTCGTCAAACTTGGGTTGCTTGGCTTTTCTGCAAGGGTAGAGCAAGAAGTTCCTTTTGTAGATGGATTTTTTTTCCTGCCTACATCAGCTTGCTAGTGAGTAGCATCCTCATCAGCACTTGCCACGTATATATCTGTTATGGAAGAATTACTTCAGGATATATTTGAAATCTGTAATTTGCTGAATGAGTCTATGCATTATGTATATTTTGTAAATGTAAGAAACATATTGATTTCATATATATATATATATATATATATATATATATATATATATATATATATTCTTCTTGTAAATAATTCTTTCATGCATTTCAGCATCTTCACCAAGCCTCTATTTTGTACATATTAGTAAAATAAGCTGGGCTCCGTTCCCACTCCCACCCCTCTGCGGTAACCCCATTGTCAAGGACAGAATTCTCCACAAGATTCCACCTTGTGGAGCTCCTTCAGTCTTCTCCCTTCCTTAACAAGGAAATGAGGGACTGGCCCCTTTTAACCTTTTGAATTCACTGAAGTCTGTCTAACTTCAGAGATGTGGAATAAAATAGGAGTTTTCCCATTCACTTTAATGGGGCCAGGATTTCATCACTGAGTGTTTTGCCTAACTTTGGCCTGTCACGATCAGGGCAACGTCTGGCTTTAAATAGCTAGTATATCCACTCAAATGTGAAGTCCTAAAAATATAGATTAAGATAAACTATTTTCACGATTAATTGGAAAATGTACATCTCTATTTTCATTCTGTATTTGTTGAGACCTCTTTGTTAGAGTGTGTTCTTTGTTTTCCCATCTGCACTGTATTCCCTGCTGGCCACAGTACAGAATAAATTTGACTGAATTTCCTGCCTCCTGCTTTTGTTGTATATCCTCCAATAGTATTGTGGATAAATGGATATTCTGAAACAAATGGTGGCCTATGTGAATGCTGATGTTGTGAGGAAAAGGTAATAACAATGGCAATACTAGGTCAGAGGTCCAATACAAAGGTCTGTCTAGTCCAGTATCTTGTCTTCTGACAGTGGCCAATGCCTGGTGTCCCTGAGGGAATGAACAGAACAGGTAATCATCAAGTGATCTATCTGTTGCCTATTCCCAGCTTCTGAGAAACAGAGCCTAAGGACACCATTCCTGCCCATCCTGGCTAATAACCATTGATTGACCTATCCTCCATGAATTTATCTAGTTCTTTTTTCAACCCTGTTGAAAACCTGATCTTGAAAACATCATCTGACAAGGAGTTCTACAGGTTGACTCTATGTTGTGTGAAGAAATACTTCCTTTGTTTGTTTTAAACCTATTAATTTCATTTGGTGACCCCTAGTTCTTGTGCTCTGGGAACAAGTAAATAACTTTTCCTTTTTTACTGTCTCCACACCGGTCATGATTTCATAGACCTCTATCATATCCCCCTTTAGTCTCCTCTTTTCTAAGCTGCAAAGTCCCTAGTTTTATTAATCTCTCCTCATATGGCACCTAATCCATACCCCTAATCATTTTTGTTGCCTTTTTCTGAACTTTTTCCAGTGCCAAGATACCTTTTTAGAGATGAGGTGACCACATCTGCAGGCAGTATTCAAGATGTGGCCGTACCATGGTTTTATATAGAGGCAATAAGATATTCTCTGTCTTATTCTCTATCCCCTTTTTAAATGATTCTTAACATTCTGTTAGCTTTGACTGCTCCAGCATATAGAGTGAATGTTTTCAGAGAACTGTCAGTGACTCCAAAATCTCTCACTTAAGTGGTAACGGCTAAATTAGTCCCCATCATTTTATACCTATAGTTGGGACTATGTGTTTCTATATCAATTACTTTGCATTTATCAACATTAAAATTCATCTGCCATTTTGTTGCCCAGTCA
>CM057847.1:43129647-43176551 GCA_030068395.1 Apalone spinifera
TTGTGAGATCCTTTTGAAGTTCTTCACAGTCTGCTTTGGACTTAACTATCTTGAGCATTTTGGTATCTGTGAATTTTGCCACCTGACTGTTTATTCCTTTCTCCAGATCATTTATAAATATCTGGAATAGGATTGGTCCCAGTATGGATCCCGGGGGGCACCACTAGTTACGTCTCTCCCATTCTGAAAACTGACCATTTATTGGTACCCATTGACTGATGAGCTGTGCACCCTTGATTTTTGTTTCCAGGATTTTTAATAGCAAAATATCTGAGAAGTGGCTGAACTTTATAGAGAGAGAATTGTATACTGGGTAGTCATTTGAGCATACACATGGTTTGTTAGAGCCAAATCTATGTACATAAATCAGTTTAGAATCTTTGTTTTATGTCCTGTAATATCAGGTAAATTAATACATCACTGAATGTGATACCGAATACGTAGCAGGTAGAGTTTATCAACTTTTGTTCTTAAGAATTGGTTTCCAACATACATGGATTAAGAAAGGAGAGAGACAAGGTGGATGAGGTAATATCTTTTATTGGACCAACTAATTTGAAGGTGATATGAGAAAGTAGATCTGTATCAAATGATACACTATTGTTTTGTTACTGAATCTAAGCAATGGGATTAGTTATCTTTTTCTTCAGTTTACATTTTAGTAGGTAGAAGAAAAACTGAATGTATGCACATGTTGAGTAATAACTCAGCAGTCTAAAATAGTTATCCCCAACCTTTTTAAGCCCAAGATCAAGTCTGGGATTTAAGGGCAACCCAAGATGTATCTTGCCCCTTCTCTAAAGCCCCGCACTGTTCACACCATTCCCCCCTTTCCTTGTTCCTCACTCTCCCCCACCCTCACTCTCAGGTGGTTGGGTTCAGGAGGGGGATTGGCATGTATGAGGGGACTTGGGGTGCAGGAGGGAGTATGGTGTGCTGGCTCTGAGAAGGGGGAGTCAGGGTTGAGGTAGGGTTTTGAGGTGGTGGCTCTGGGAGCGGATTCAGGAGTAGGGTTTGGGATGCAGGGTACAGGGTATTGTCCCTGGCAGGGGACTCAGGGCTGGGGTTTGGAGTGAAGAAGGGGGTGCTGGCTCTGGGAGGGAATCTGGTTCAGGAGGGGCTGCTGGTTCTGGGAGAGGAATTGGGGCAGGGAAGGCGTGCAGGAGGAGGTGCTGGCTTTGGGAGGAAGTTTGGGGGTTGTGATGTGCTTTCCTGCAGGACAGCTTTTACAGTTCATAGCTCCAGGTTGGCAGTGCAGAGAGGCTGAGGCACTGAGTCATTCTCCTTTGTCTACAAAGTCTACCTAGAGCAGAGTCCTTCAGAGCAGTGAACACTGATGTCTATCTGCAGACAGACATTTCTATCTGTGCTGGGCTCTGTGCTGCTCCCATAGGGGGCCAACAAGCCCCTGTGTCAGAGACATGTGGTTTTACATGCTGGCTCTCTCTGTGAGCACTGCCCATCAGTTCCATAGTTGGCCACAGCTTCCCTTTCCTAGCCAATGGGAGCTGTGGGGAGCAGTGCTTGCAGGCAGGAGCAATTCACTGATATTCCTGCCTCCACATCCCCTCCCTCCACATATACACAGGGCCACGTTGGCTGTTCCTGGTAATGGGCCAGCTGTGTAGGGCTGGGGCAGACAGGTAGTTTGTGGAGTGCTGATTGCAGCCAACTGGGAGACTTCCCAGGATCAACCAGTCGCTTGCAATCAACCAGTTGTGACTATTGGTATAGACAGACTCCTGATTGCAGATGTTGGCATCTGTTTTGGATGGTCTTGTACTTGGCTGCTTCTGCACTTGTTTTGAAATTACAGGAACCTTTGTGCAAATTATACTGAGGTGTTGAATTGTCAGTTCCTTGTTTCTTCACAAATGTGAGTTACTATATACATTGAAAAATCGCCTCCCTTAAATTTGGTATTTCCATTATGTCTTTCAGCCTGCACAAAGAGTTGAGCTTGAATATATTCTCTAGTTTGATAGAAAAGCAAAAGAAGGCACTTAGTAATAATTGGACTAAAATATTCTTTTGAGAAATTAGTGCTTTTGTAAATCTAAAGTCTAGGTCGATATCAATTGCATATGTGTTCTCTGGCCGCCATGGTTATGCTAGTTGCTTTCCCAAAACCCTGAAGAATTACAAATATCAAGGGATCTCAATTGCTTTTTGTGAACATGGTTTCTATTTTATCACTGAAAGGCATTAATGCCCATTCTGCTTCCTCAGTTTTAGTCTTGGAAACATTATCTGTAGCTTTTTATTAAAAGATTTACCATATTCACATTATTGACAGCATGACAAAAGAGAGACCAAAGTCATGCAGCATTGTAGTTTGCAAGATACATACTTCTTTATTTTTAAGAGTAAGTATTGCAGTCTATAGCATCTTGCATTTCCCAGATTTTTACATACTGGCGCACGATAGGGCCACTGCAGTAGCCTTGTGTTCAGTATCACATTGCAGCCCTTTTCTTGTTAAAAATAAGCCTGATACCTTTCTTGCTTTTGGTTAAAAAAAAATCTTCCCTTTAACTTGCTATGGATTAAACATATCATGAGCAACAGTGCATCAAAAACATGGTACTGGAGCAAATGTCATCTAGCTCTTACATAAGAGTTTAATGAAGCAACCAAGAACATTTCACAGCTCCTGTACACACCTTCCTTCAGACTAATGTGCATCTTTATTTCTCTCTCTCCAGAGTTTGTTTGTATTGATGAAGGGTTGCTCCAATTCTGTGCAAATAAGTTAAAGCTGCTGAATCTTTATGAGTCAGTCAGCAAACTGAATTCTTTGAGAATGCAACCAAGCACTTCACTCTCTCAAAATGTAAGTAATGTCAAAACTTTTTTCTCTGAAAGAAATAACCATTTGGCAGTAGATGAAATGGTAAACCATTAGGGTGCTCAAGCATTTAAAATTAATCTGGATTAATTGCAGGATTGAGTTGTTCAATAATAGAATAGCATTTATTTAAGTATTTTGAATGTTTTCCACGTTTTCAAATACATTAATTTCAGTTACAACACAGACCACAAAGTGAACACTGCTCACTGTATATTGTTTTTATTACAATATTTTCACTGTAAAAATTAATGGTATTTCAGTTCACTTATACAAATACTGTAGAGCTATCACTTTAACATGAAAGTTGAACTTAACAATATAGAATTATGTACAAAAAAACTGCACTCAAAACCAGTGTAAAACTTTAGAGCCTACAAGTCCATTCAGTCATACGTCGTCTTCAGCCAATCATTTGGACAAACAAGCTTGTTTACATTTTATGGGAGATAATGCTACCTGCCTCTTGTCACATGAAGCATTCACATTCTATGTTCCCATAATAGAAGAACTAGAGGACACCAAATGAAATTAATGGGTAGCAGGTTTAAAACTAATAAAAGAAAGTTCTTCTTCACACAGCATGTAGTCAGCCTGTGGAACTCCTTGCCAGAGGAGGCTGTGAAGGCTAGGACTATAATAGAGTTTAAAGAGAAGCTAGATAATTTCATGGCGGTTAGGTCCATAAAAGGCTATTAGCCAGGGGATGAAATGGTGTCCTTGGCCTCTGTTTGTCAGAAGCTGGAGAGGGATGGCAGGAGACAAATTGCTTGATCATTGTCTTCGGTCCACCCCCTCCGGGGCACCTGGTGCTGGCCACTGTCGGCAGACAGGATACTGGGCTAGATGGACCTTTGGTCTGACCCGGTACGGCCATTCTTATGTTCTTATGTTCACATGGCACTATTGTAGTGGACATCACACAATATTTACATGCCGGATACGCTAAAAGAAATCATATGTCCCTTCATACTTCAACCACCATTCTAGAGAAGATGCATCCCGCTGATAATGGGTTCTGCTCAGCCTAAACCCGAGCAGATTCATGCACATTCATTTTCATAATTTGACTCATAGGCCACCAGCAGAAAGTTGATTTTCTTTTTTTGGTGGTTCAGATTCTGTAGTTTCCTCATCGGAGTGTTGGTTTTCTGAAAGCATGTTGCACTGCTCTTCCCTATTAGATTTTTGGAAGGCTTCAGATTCTTAAACCTCAGGCCAAATGCTGTAGTGTCATTTAGAAATCTCACATTGGTTGGTATCAGTGATTGACTCAAGAAGTAATACTGAGTGGACTTGTAAGCTCTAAAGTTTTACATCATTGTTTTTGAATAGTTATATAACAAAATCTATATTTGTAAATAGCACTTTCATAAGAGAGATTGCATTACATAACTTGAATGAGGTCAATTGAAAAATACTATTTTTTTGTTTTTGTACTGCAAATGTTTGTAATAAAAATACACCTTAAGCACTGTACACTTTATATTCTGTGTTGTAATTGAAATTGATATATTTGAAAATGTAGAGAAACATCCAAAATATTTAATACATTCGAATTGAAATTTATATTGTTTAACAGTGTAATTAAAACTGATTAAGTGTAAATAATTTTTGAGTTAATCACATGAGTTAACTTCAATTAAATCTACAGCCCTAAAAACATTTTGAGGTGTTGGCAATGAAGACCATAGGATGGCAGAACTGGAGGCAAAAACATTTAAAGAAATGCCTGGTTATGGCACAGCTCAGCGATCTCATGTGCTGTACAAATGCAAATTAACTGAGCATCCTGGCAATGTTGTGTTAGTCACTTTATGTGAGACAGAGTCAGGAATAGAACTCGTCTCCTGACTTCAATCAGACAGCAGAAAGAAATTGAATGTGGGGAATAAATATATGAATGTCTGAATATAAACTTACATAGAGTCATTATATATTGTAGTTTGTTGTCTTTCTGTTTTTTAGGATTTGGCTAAACTACTCAGACTGGATGACAAAGAGTTTGCTAGGCTCCAGGCATTATTGGAAAACTACAAGCAAGAGAATACTCAAGCCACCGTTCGATTTGCTGAGGATAAAGATGGCGCATTGCCTGTGAAAATGTTCTTGGAGTATTTAGAATATGAAAAGGATATCATCCTAGTGAAAAAACTAGATGAAGGAGACTATGTGGCTTTAGGTAAGAGCTGTTGATGTACTGGTGTTTGTCAGATTAATGCTTTATTCTGTTTAGCGTAACTTTAAAATCGGTGTGAAAAATTGCTCAAAACATTCACTGGATGGACATTTATTGGTCTGATCCATTTATTTATTAGATACTGAAAGAAAAGAGGCTCCCCAGTTAGATGAAGGGGTATTGCTAGGGTGACAAACTCACACTTTCTCCTTAGCTGCAGGAAACAGGTGTTGGAATTCCCATCACTGTGTTGCCTCTCAATCTCTCATATCTTTACCAAGCTGCCTCCTTGAAGTGAGGTGGAAAATATTTCTCACCTATTTCATTTCCCCCCACATCACCCCCACTTGCAAAAGGCACCTCACACTGGCAGATATTAATTTTAGACCCTTCTGTCCAACTATTTGGCATATATGAAACTAGTCATGGCCTCAATGAACTTCCTCATGAGAGGAACTGGAGCGGAAGAATTCTAGTGCTGTCTACCTTTGTCTGTGTCAACAGCAAAGGCCCTTTCTAGGATAGCCTCAAGTTTACTTCAGCTTCCTTGTCTGTCCCCTCTAAAATACTGTAGTTAGGTTTTAAAACCAGGTCAGAGTCACTAGGTCTCTTGCTGAGCAGAACCAGGAGCAGACAAACTGCCTCAATAACTGAACTGCTATAAGCTGGTGATATAAATAATGACTACAAAACAAACGTAATGTAAACTTTTTCCTGAGTAGAGTTGTGTTTTCTGCAAGAGCACCCTGGTGCTTCTACTTCACTCTACCTCCGACACATACAACCCTTTTATATTCCTGAATTGGCACTAATAGGACTTAGGATCTGACACCTGAGCAAATCATCTCTGGTTCTCTATGCCATATCCTAAAACATGCTGCCATGGCATATAGATATGGATTGGCCGGCAGCTAAATTTACTTAGAACATAAGAACATAAGAACATAAGAATGGCCGTACCGGGTCAGACCAAAGGTCCATCTAGCCCAGTATCCTGTCTGCCGACAGTGGCCAGCACCAGGTGCCCTGGAGGGGGGTGGACCGAAGACAATGATCAAGAATTTGTCTCCTGCCATCCCTCTCCAGCCTCTGACAGACAGAGGCCAAGGACACCATTTCATCCCCTGGCTAGTAGCCATTTATAGACCTAACCTCCATGAAATTATCTAGCTTCACTTTAAACTCTATTATAGTCCTAGCCTTCACAGCCTCCTCTGGCAAGGAGTTCCACATACTTTCATACACATTCTACTTTTTAAACTCTTCTGTATATTGTATGGTATGTATAATCTGAACAGTCTGTCTTACATTGTTATATAGTGTTTGTCCACACACTCTGCTTGCTTTCCCTTCTTTGGTTTTTTGGGGAAAAATTAAGAATAAAATAGTCACACAAAGCAGCACTGTTTGGAATATCCCAATTTCTTGCAGTGAATCCTTGACCCTGTCATTGTCTGTTTATGGATCCGCAGGCTCTCCCTCAGCCAAGTCTGTGATCTTTCTTCCTTCTTTTCTTCTTTCCTTCCTTCCTTCTTTCCCAGGAAGTTTAAAAATAGTAAGGTATTCCACTGTTTGCTCACTGTTTGCTCAATGCGCATTGTTTGATGAACTGGTCATGTGCATGTTGAGTGTTGCTCGTAGTAGATGAAGTTCATGTGTTTATTTTAGGCAGCTTTTTTTTCTGGAAATGTTTGTGTGGAGAGAGTTCCACAGAGGAAATGTGTCATACACTGGAGTCTGCAGGATTTACCCCTCAGCTGTTGTTGGTAAGATACTGATCTGTCATCTACTTTTTATTCAAAATGTTAATTAATTTAAACAGGAAAATTTCCCAATGTACAGTATTGACCTTTAAGCACTGGGTACAGCCATGTACACTTAGCATGCTAGTGTTTAACCTTCTGCCCTTTTTCAGGTCCATAAATCCCTCCAATCTTAATGGGATAGTCGAATCATTTTATGTAATAAAATGGTTACTACTCAGGATAAAATAGAGGGGCATTTAAGTTCTGTTCCAAAATGTCTGCAGCCTAATTACTATCTAATGTATATATTAGGGAATACACATATGCAGTCTCAGAGACTCATGGCTCTTCTGTTATGAGAAATGATATACTTTATCCCAGTAGCTAAGCAATAAATCCAAGTGCAATACATATTTTTGTGGAATGAGACTTAAGGAAATATTTTTTTCTTTTAAACATAGAAATGGTTGTTATGTACTTACTTTAATAAAACCTTTTTTAATTTTAGAAAACAATTTATGATTTGATCAGTGCATTAGCTGGCCCCAGCCTAGTTTGGCTTCTATAATAAACTGTAATAAATGTCATAAACTTGATGTAATAAGCTTTCTCTAAACCGGGATTCTCTGATCTGGCAACCAGATCACGGACATTCCAGGACCAGAGAGTCCTGGTGGAAGGCTGGTGTGTGGGAGCCATGCATGCTGGCAGGGCAGCGGGCTGTCGGCAGCGAGTAACCAACGAGACTAGGAGACCAGCGCATGGCAGTGGGGCTGCTGGGCACACAGGGGACAGGACCTTGGGATATGGTGGTGGGGGCCAGTGGCAAAGGGGGAAACAGCCAGGAGGCCAGTGGGAGGGCCAGGAGAAGGGTGGGGGGCAATGTCAAGAAATGACATCCCTTGGTCTGGCAAAATCCCTCATCTGGGACCAGACTGGTCCCGAGGATGCTGAACCAGGGAGGTCCGACTTGTATATGTGCACATTTAATTTCAACTATGAATGCTCATTTCTTGCAGCCTATGTTCCTCTCTTTTATGTTTCATCTCCTGACTCTAGTACTCTCTTGCTCCGGACTTATGACTTAATCTTTTCTGGTTTAAGAAACTTCTACTCCCTGCCTTTATTTTGTACTCGATGTAACATGGTACCAGTTTTGGTGAGGTTGAGATTGCTTATCTGATTGCTGTTGTCTGTCAGGGTCACGAGAGCAGTTTGTTCCAGAGGATCTTTTTTTGTAATTGATAGATTGCTGAAGTGTGGAACTGTTGCACTTAAAAACATTGTCATCTGCCTTACCATATGCAGTACGCAAATATACCTTTTGTTGATGTACGATAACTTGGTTCCAGGGATCATACAGTTTCACTCAACCCTAAGGAGTTATATTGGAGAAAATACAGCCTTTGATGTAGTAAATATACCAAGGTTTTAGAGAATTCCCCCCAATCTTTTTCAATATTCCACTTTTTTTTTCCAGTCTCTGCTTCTCAGTGTGTGGCTTTCCAAGGAAAAAGATATTCTAGATGAACCACAATCTATCTGCTGTCTTCACACTATGCTGTCCCTTCTGAGCAAAATGAGAGGTGAAACTCATATTCATAATCTTAAAATAGCACTGTTGGATAAAACTAGTGTTCATGGCTGTCAAAAATGTGCCATTCTGACAATCTGTACTGTGTTGTATAAAATCGTAAATGAAACAAACCCACCTAAAAATTGCTTTAGTTTATTCTTTAATAATCAAGTTATAGACACGTTTAAAATTAGAATTCAAGATGGTGTGACTGTGACGGTTTTCCCTTATAGTGATTGGAAGGTTGGTAATTTTGCCTGGATCTATAGAAGCACTGAGATTTAAGGAACTTTTGTTCCAGTGTCAGTGAAGTGATTGATGTCTCTGGAGGGATTTTCTTTTAAAAATGTACTAGAGAGCTGCACCCACTGCTCACTACACTCGCCAGTCCCCCCTGTTGCGGATGGTAGGCAACCCTGGCTTTCCCCTGGCCGCTGGGGAGGGCTGGGCTGCGGCTGTGTCAGCCTGGGCCATTTCTCACTCCTCTGCTGTGCCAGCCCAGGCTCCTCTTGTTCCTCTCCCCACTGCTCTGGGCCTACCTGCTAGCTCTGGTCCCTTCTCCTTCTCTCCTCCCCTCTCCCCCACCATACTGGGCCCTTTCTCTCCCCTTACCCCCTGCCACCCAGGATCCTTTCTCTCTCTCTCCTCTCCCTCCCCTCCTCCCCATTCTGCACCATCCCAGGCCCCTTCTCCCTCCCTTACCACCAGCTGGGGCCCCTTCTCCTTCCCGCCTCCACCAGCCAGGGTCCCCTCTCACCCCCTGCCACGCCAGCCCAGGCTGCAGCATGCTCCAGGCCCAGCTCTCCACATGGCTGCTGGAGAGGGCCAGGCTGACAATGGGTGGGGCTTGACTCCAGGGATGGGTTGGGAGCGGGGCTTTAACCCACCCCCGCCCTTGTCTTCCCCTCTTAGTCTGTGGGGTGCAGAGTGATGTGATGATGTGACTTTGTCATCCCACAGGAAAAATATTTGTATATATCTGTATATATATATATATATATAGAGAGAGAGAGAGATGTACATTACAGCCGCTCCCCGAGTTACGAACAAGTTACGGACCAACATTTGGTCTGTAACTCGAAGTGTTCGTAACTCGGATCCCATAGAGTTACATGGCGACCGCGCGGTTCATAAGCGCGGATCGTCGTTCGTAGCTCGGATCCGCATTTATGACCGCTTTGGTCGTAAGTGCGGATGGTCGTAAGTGGAGGTGGTCGTAACTCGGGGATCAGCTGTATTTCTTTTAACCATCCCCCTTTTCAAACCATGTCCTGTTCACTCTATAGCCCCCACCTTGGCTTCTGAGGGAACTTGAGATTCTTCCCCCTCCCCAAAAAATTCTTGATCCTGGGCCTGGTGGTGGTGGTGGTTTTTATCCATACTTTTTAGTCCCTTCCTACTCAGGCGTTTCAACATGCCTTTCTTCAGCACCAGAGCTGCAGCTACAACGTCCATTTTGGGAACATTACTCTGGCAGCATTCACTGACTGCACACCTCTACAACTTCTGTACAGCACCACACAAGAGTTACATTATCCACTGGATACATTAGAACTGTACAGCAGACCTCAGTGCCTGGTGACTCCTTGTCATATTTGCAAACCCTCAACATGGAGAATTACTCGTAGTTCACACTCTGCATTTCATTATAAAGGCTAATTGAGATTAGGGGTCTAAAATCCCATATATTTGGTTAACTGGCTTAATGTAATGTAAAGTGGACAGGTGCTGCTCTGGTTGGGCTGGAGCGCCCCTTGCCCGTGGCAGGCCCCGTGGGCTGGAGCAGCCCCTTGCCCACGGCAGGTGGGAAGCTGCTCCAGCCCCCATTGATTAACCAGAACCGGTAAGCCTCACCCGTTAAGAGTGAGATTTACCAGTTAACCATTCACATCCATAGTTGAGATCTAGAAATCGTGCGTGAAATCTCAAAAGAAATCTTGATGGCTATTACAGATTAATGGAACTAGTTCAGTGACAAATGCTGTATTTTATGACCTTATGTTTTAATAGTTAAAGGGAAATTCAGCTTCCAAAGTCAGATTGTTACTCTGCTGGTTAATCTCGTAACCCAGCCAGTTGATATCTTTCCCCCTTTGTTCCTACAGTTGCGATAGATGAGTCATGGGATTCTCAGTCAGTTTCCCCCTGGTGGCAGCAAATGCGCACAACCTGTATTCAGTCTGAAAATAATGGCGCTGCCTTATTATCAGCACACGTTGGGCATTCCGTAACTGCACAGATTGCTGGCACTGTGGCAGAGAAAAAAGTAAGTAAAACTGAAACATCTGCTTCCCTCCAGCAGTAACTGTATCAGTCTTGTAATGCTCTTTCCTTATGCGGAAAGAACATCGGGCAATTCCCTCACAAACCAGCACAAACCATGCAGTGCTCTGGAATAAGAGTTAAAGGAACAGATGCTTGGAAATTTGTGTTTGAACTTGCAAATGTACCTGCCCAGGTGTATGACTTGTGTCCCATAATGGCTTTAGGTACCTATCTGGAGGCACCTAGAATGAGTCAGTTTTGCGGGATCAAGAGAGACACTTAGCTGGAAGCCTGATTGTTTTAAAAACTTAACTTTTAAGTTGTTTTGGATATATAGCCTGCTTAACTGCCAATTTCTGACACTGTAACTAAAAAATAATGTTAAAAAAAGTTCATGATTATCTTTTGTTTTGTTTTAAAAAGTTCATGATTATCAGTCTCATTCCATAATAGTGTTTGGATTCTTTAAGTGTAAAAAGCATGGTCCTCTCTTCTTGTCTGAGAAGGGTCTTTTCAGCAAGAAAAAAAGTTGGCTATACAGGAGAAACTGTGAAATTGACTCAACACAAACTGCTGTCAAATGTCCAAAGGCTGAAATGCACTCCTGCAGAGGTCCAGGGTGAGATTTAGGCATCACTTCAGTTCTAGCTAGATGTGGCTTAAGTAGGATATAGGCTTTGTAAATTCCACCTGAAGTCTATTAGAGGATGGGGAAGGGGCGAATAACTTTTTCTGATCTAAAAAACAACAAATAATGGTCTGGTAGTACTTTATAGACTAACAAAACATGTAGATTGTATCATGAGTTTTTGTGGGCACAGCCCACTTCTTCAGATGATACCATCTACATGTTTTGTTAGTCTATAAAGTGCTACCAGACCATTTGTTGTTTTTTTTTCTGTAACAGACTAACTCGGCTACTTCCTGAAGCTTTTTTCTGATCTGTTAGAGTAGTAATTGCCTGTGTTAATTGAAATGGTGGGCTAGAAATATTAAACATAAGCATGCTTTTTCTTAACTGTGTCCCAATAATGTTGCTCTAATACACCCATTGGTGCCATGGATTGTATTTACCATGCACCCTTTTTAATGCCACATACGTATTCTGTCCACTAATCCATCTTTGCCAAGATTTAGACTAACATTTCAAATGCGACCTTAACTGTCAGTCAGCCCCAATTTAAAAACAACAAAAATCTAATAACCGCAAACATTTTATTCTTTTTTTTCTCCAAAGTGGAATTTTTTTCCAAAAAATACACCAATCTAAGTTCTAGTGAATAACTGACAGCTTTAGGGTCTAATATGTCCTCATGACTCTACAGAGCTAGAAATTGGAACTTTTTGCACCATTGATTGCAGAAGGTATTTGCTGGTTCCTGGGGTTTCCAGTGCAAAACAAAACATTGCTTGTAGACATAGAAGGCACAAAGATACCACTTAACAAATCATGATGTTTTAGCATAGAAAAAGATTAGAGCTATCTTTAGGAGAACATATGAAATGAAATGTTTTGGACTTATGGGTTTAGTGGGAAGTTGCAGTGGTGGAAGTCTGTGTACTGCACATTTTATGTGGATACTTTTACATGTCTACATTTATTTAAGAAATGGTCAGACCTGTGAGCAAATCTGAATAGTGATTTACTTTTATATAACTGTTCATTCTCCACCTACAGCTAGTCTGTAAAAAGCTCACAAATAACCTGTTTTGTTAGTTTTCTCAAACCATGGTAGGTGCTGACACAGATTCCTGGGAAGCACTTTCCCTTGATACTGAATATTGGAAACTTCTTTTGAAACAATTAGAGGATTGTCTGATACTTCAGACACTGTTGCACAGTAAAGTGAGAGCAAGGACAACTAGAGTATCATCTCTACAGGCTGAGCCACTCTCCAGACTCTCTGTAAAGAAATTACTTGAAGGAGGGAAAGGTAAGTGCGCTCTTGCAAAGCACATTTGATTAACTTACTCTCCTAACTCAGGGCCAGATGCTATTACTCTGACTCCAGTGAATGGCATCTTATTTTGGAAGTAGTCCCACTGCGCATGTGTTAATTATGTGTAACTTTTACTGTTTTAAAATAATTTTTCATTTCTTTTCTGTAGCACTGTAGAGTTCTAACCACTTACCTGACTGAGATCTTGTAATTGATAGACTTATACCATTAATAGTTTCCTCCCTTGTCATCGATGTTTCAGATTCAAGTTTACTTCTACTAACTAGTAGCTGGCAAACGTTGACTCTGCCATATACTTTCCTTTTGCATCCTAGGAGGTATCGCTGATAGTGTAGCAAAATGGGTTTTCAAACAAGACTTCAGTCCCATGATACTAAAGCTGGCACAAGGGAAAGAAGAGACAGAAAGTACAGAGGAACTTGTAGAAATTGACAAGAATGTTTCCCTTGAGAAACCAGGAGCAGAGACAGGCCTGGGAACAATCTTAGGTAAATTACAAAATAACCCAGTTTCAAACTTGAATTTCTTCAGAGGGGACTGAGTTGGTTGAATTGTTTTGTTAATTAGTAGAAATTGTGAATAGAATGAAAAAAATTATCTGTAACTTTCTCAATTGTGTTTTAGAGTTGCTGCATTTAGCATACCAGCAGTTTCCTTGTAGTCTTGAATTGGACATACTACACACACATTGTTGTTGGGAATATGTAGTTCAATGGAATAAAGATCCAGAGGTAACGTAATCTAAATATTTGATATATTTAGGGATGCTTTACTTGTTTATAATTTAATAATTGAAGCCAAACTTTAAAAAAGGGAAATTAATAATAGCAATAATAATAACAATAATAATAAAAAGACTGTGATAGATGGGGAGCACAAATCTGAATAAGGAAGAAAAGAAAATCTTAAATGCTAAGAGTATGGAATACCATCCACCAAGATAGGAAGATCTTTTCATGTCAGACAAAAAGACAAAGTGTCAGTCTTATTGGGAAAAAATGAAGTTCTTCAGGTGTCATATTTCTGATTTGAAATATTGGACAACTCACAAATACAAAACACTGATCTGGTTAGGATTACTTTAATAATCACTTTAGTGCACTATTTTTCCTCTGCTTTCAGTGTATGATAAAGAAAACTGTGCCTTTAAGAAGTTTCTTAAAAAGGGAATGGAAATAATACTTTCACACAATCGGGCCTTCCTTCATGTGGGTGAATAGCAATGAGTGCCTGATGAATGGTTTTCAAAAGGCTATCCAGCAGCTATTAAGAACTGTGGAGGTTGGAAATTGGTAGCCACATGCTTTTATTCCCCCTCCTAACTTCACTAGTGTTTGTAACTGTTCCCTTACATTCTGATAGTGGGAGGGTTCTGATCATCTGGAGTTCAGCATCTCCTAGACTCAGGAAATCTGTGCTATAGGGCACCTCACTGCAGAGTAAAGCTTCATCTTACTCTGAATTTTTTTTAAAGATGTACCAAAAATAAGATAGACAATGGTGAAGTACTTTTTAAACACAATTTTATTTTTATCTGCAAGGTAAACCATCAATAGCAAGAAATGTCATCAGCATCTAAACTAAAACAAACTCTGGAAAATCACCTTAGAATCACAAAGTGTTCAGTGAGACTAGCTTAGTTGGCATTGATGTGTATGGGCATTTGCATGATGGTAAGAGAGGAAATTAAAATAACAATCTTCTAAGAAAAGAAACCGTAAAATATTCTTTAACTAGAAAATTAGTGTCTTGAAAACAATCTGTATTAACTTTTTTTAAGCATTCACAATTTGTATTTGAATTGCCAGTCAGTAATGTGTTTGGCTTTTTTTTATTCTTCTTTCCCCTTTATAAAAGGAAGCACGTTTTCTAACTAGATCTATAGACCACCTCAGATGCATTGTTAATGCCCACATACAGCATGGTAAGTACAATACTATTGTTAAAGAATATCTTTGATAACATTTCAGGAGAGTAAAATAAATCCGACATAGAAAAGTATAGTTGGCTGTGCTGGTCACACACCTCTGCCTAAATCAAGGACCTAAAAACCAAGTCCTTCTTTGGCATAACATGATTTGGTCATGTCCACACACGTTTGCTAAATTGTTGAAAACTAGTTGAAGTGGAAGCATGGTCAAACATGTATAGAATGAGAGAAATACACCCTCCAGCAAACTAGTCCAATTCCATTAATCACACAGAGCCTGTCCTTGATATTGGGTTTACTGTTTATCATAGAGCATAGTCCTGTTCTAGGACACTTCACTGCTTTTAAGCACAATACAGTGTATGACTAAACCTGTGGTTCTCACAGTTCAGTCTGCAGTCCACTACTACCTTGTAGGTAGGCCACAGGCTCTGGGCTCGCCCCCCTGCAGCGGTGAGTTTGCGCTGCCGATCCAGCATTGTCTCCTCCTGAGTGACTAGAGTGCCAATGCTGGCTTCCTGTTGTGGGTGTGTGTGTAGGACAAGTCTCGTGGGCCGCATCTGGTTTGCAGGGGAAGGAAGCGGCTCTGTGTGTTGCTGCTCCTCCCTGCCTTAGCCTGCGGGAACAGCAGCACAGGGTACCGCTTGCCTGGAGGCTTTCCGCACTGCTTCTGTTGGCCAGAATCATGGCCAATGGGAGTGGTGGGATGTGTGGAGCAAGGTAAGCACCCCTCATACCCAGACCTCATACCTTCATCGCCCCCTCTCACATAGCCTCCCACCGAGACCCAGCAACCCCCACCCTACCCTCAACCTGCTCTTGCGTCCAACCTCCCAAGCAAACGCCTACCCTTAGCCTATTCCTGAACTTTGCACTTCCATACTGCTCCCTGGCAGCCCATCCCACATACTCTCTTTGGCCCCACTCCAGAGTCAAGGGGAACCTAAAAATAGCCCTGGGATGCCAGTTGTATTTGCCCTCTTAGGTTATAGCTTCATATTTATGATCCAGTAGCTTAATATGAATAATGTAGTATTTAAGGTATTTAGAGATAAGTAAAGCCATTTTGTCACCATGAGTGGTTTGCTGGTGGTCCATAGAAAGGTTTGTGTGGGCCAAAAAGTTTGAAAACTACTGAACTAAAGCATTAGTGATAAACTATTACATGCTGTTCAGCGCCAGACTTGCTACATATGTCTAAGTGTTCTTTCAACCACAGTGCACATTGTTAATGCATTAACCATAGATGTAATGTCTCTCTCTGGGCACCAAAGCAATCCTGTACTTCTGAAATTGAAACTAGGATCTTATCCTAGTTGCTTTATAATTAGACTGATTTGATATCTGCCTTCCTCTGCAAGCTCCTTCTCTTGAGTCTCCACTACTAAAGGAACTTCCGGGCCCACGCATCTCTGTGTTTTGAACTACTGTGCTTTGGCATCGGATGCAATCTCAAGGGAATGCAAATCTGTACATCAAAGTCTGATTTATCCTCTTGTTGGAAACAGATTAAATTATGTCTCAAAGTACTGTTTCATCTGTTGTGTTGTACCATTAATTTTTAAAACAATAACTCTTCTGCAATAACTTTCACTGTATGGGTTTACATTAACCCTGTTTTTGATGTTCCATTCAGATGGAGTTTAATTTCTGTAATTGTTTTAGGTATTGCTCTAATGATGTGGAATACATTTTTAGTAAAAAGGGTTTCTGCTGCTACATACTTAATGGACAAGGTAAGCATGCTATCATGGCTGTTCATTTTAAGTTCAGTTCTTCTTGATTTTATTTTTTATTTGCAGAGAAATTAAGCTGTCAGGTGTTTAAAACATTGTTTTTTGTGTTTTTGGAACATCATCAATTTGATTGTAGAGAGAAACTATGCTGCTCGGGTGGTTTCATAATATTTTTTAAAAGCGTATAGTGGAAAATGCTTACTTTTAAAAATATAACATTTGTTTAATCTTTTGGAATAATATCTTACTGTAAGTTTTAATAAGCAGTTGAAGTTGGCAGATATTTCCACACATCAGTGCTGAGTGTACACTTAATCTTTTTCTCACTTGACACTAGCTTGAAAATACTCAATTGGTGAATTCCAAAAAGTTCCCTTTTGCAATAAAATGCAAGTCTTAAAAACCTTTACCAATTATTTTCATTTAAGGAACATAAATGTTCCATTCCCACATTGTTTATCCAGTACATTTTATTGACCTGGTAACTAATAAATTAGCTTAATAGATAATACAAGAATCCCATTTTTTCTATGCATTGCTGTACTTGCACTTGATGTTTTTTTACCAGGAAGCCTTCATTAAGACCATGCAGGAGAATGTTGTTTAAACATCTT
Source organism: Apalone spinifera (assembly GCA_030068395.1). Lineage (NCBI taxonomy): Eukaryota > Metazoa > Chordata > Testudines > Trionychidae > Apalone > Apalone spinifera. The sequence goes on from CM057847.1 coordinate 43,146,502, forward strand.
GAAAATAACTTACATGTTCACTCTGATTTTTTTAGATGGCAAATAAATGAGACAGTGTGGAAAACTTCATCCTGCGAGGGAGTTCGTGCCAAAAAGCTTTGCTAATTAAAAATATACAACATAAAAACTGCTTCTCAGCTATTTTATACTATACCCTGTATCCAGTCAGTTTTTAATTAAGATATACAGTATATTGTATTGAGATGTGCAGTACATATTTTCTGTTGTATAAGGAAAATAAGTTACTAGCATTAAGTCAATACTTAAACAAATAGAATGCTCATGTGTCACAGTGGAAATTTGTTCTATAATAGGTTGGAAAAGCTCCAAAGGACAGATTATGCAGACGGGCAAGTAATATTTTTTATCTAAAGATAAGGAATTTAGAAATACAATTACATTTTGTTTCAATGGTCATTAAACCTGTTTTTCGTGGTTTTAATTTGACAATGCATAAGGGGATTTGGTAGAAGAAATTAAAATAAATATTGATGAATTTTAGCTAGTTTGACAAATCAAAATTGAAAAGTATAGTAAAAAAACCTAGTAAAAATGTTATAGAAAATGAACTTGACACTGAAATTTCCCTGGCTAACGTTTTGTTGATATAAGTTCATCAGCTGTGTACAGGGGATAATAGGGTTTTTGTTTTTGAGGAATATAGCTACTTACTAGAACAGTGCAGCGAGTGGAGAGAATAAGCAACTTTTATAATTAAGACTTTTTCCAGCTGTTGCAAAGCTTTATTGAAGTTTTCAGATGCTACTTTTGTCTGTTATATCCAAATAGTTGTGTTACAAATATTTGGCCTTAAACATAATGACATGATGGAACTTCAGTAAGTGGTGGTGCTTGCAAAACCTTCTCCCTCAGAAATGTGAACAGTACTGTTAGAGACCCTCCAAGATTATTGGTTGCAATTAAAATGTTTTCAAGTGCATCCAAATAAAATCATACGACAGAGATTTATCCTGTCTTTGTTTAACAGGATGTAGGTATGGGTGATGTTGCAATGACATCTTTTGTTGGCTCATGTTCAGATCTTCTTCAAACCTTAATGGAGGTAAGAGATCTTTTTGATTTAAAAATACATACATAAGAATGGTTTTAGTAGTAAGTTTTTGCCATGAAAATGGAAGGCAACACTGATAATATAGAAACTTTCAGGACTTCATTAGTCAAAATGAGGGTTTTTTTTTCAGTTGAACATGGGACTGTTGTCCTCTTTTTTTTTTTTTTTTTTTAAATACTTTTGCAGGAGGAATTGTGTTTTGAAATGTAACTCCTGTTTTTTTGATCTTACTGATCAGTAGCATAACATGATTTTTTTTTAAACACTGACTGCTCTGCATTGCTGTCCTAGGCTGATGTTAATAGTGACGAAATGCAAGCTCCAGTTTTGGACACAGAAGATGCCTGGGTGTCAGCTGAAGGACCAATCTCAATAGTAGAGCTAGCCCTGGACCAGAAACACATCCACTACCCACTTGTCGAACACCAGTCAGTGTTGTGTACTATATTATATGCAATCATGAGGTTTTCTCTGAAAAGTGTGAAACCTCTCTCGCTATTTGACAGTAAGGTAGGTCTTTTTAATGATGTTATGAATACATATATTATAATAAAATGCTGTTCTTGCTGCTGCTAGTTGACAAGCATGCATTTTTTATCATTAATAGCTAATTCAACACAGTATATGGATTGATGTCATGTAAAGGTAATTGTCACCAATATTTAGTAAAGTAGAAATGTGGTTACTTCTGAATAGTGGTTGAGAAGTGTCAGTCAGCTCCCTCCTTTAGTCTGTTATAGCATGCTCAAAAGCTTCAGAGAGGTAGCTGAATTAGTAACAAGATTTGTTGTTTTTTAAGTTTTTTCTGTTATAGCATAGTGAGAGAGCTATAAAATCGTTTGAGAGCTATAAAAGCTCAGAGAAATTATTAATAGACTATGATAATGAAATATAAGATTTGTCACACCCTGCATCAATTATTCCTGATGATTAATGCCATACTTCTTTCTCTGGAATGGACAAATAGCTATCTCCTTAACAGCAAGAAGAAACAGATTAAAAATAAATAAGCTTCAGAGGGGTAGCCAAATTAGTCTGTAACTAGAAAAACTTAAACAACAAATAGTTTAGTAGCACCTTAAAGACTAACAAAACATGTAGATGGTGGTATGAGCTTTTCTGGGCATAACCCATTTCTTCAGATGACACATCTGAAAAAGTGGGTTGTGCCCATGAGAGCTCATGATACCGTTTACATGCTTTGTTAGTCTCTAAGGTGGTGCAAGACTATTTGTTTTAAAAAGTTGATATATTTAAAATGGAATCTGTTGTTGCTTCCAAAGTCCTAAAACTGATGCAGAGAAAATGTTATATATTTGAGCTGCTTTCCTTTCAGATGAGGTGCACACACTTTGTGAATTTTAGAAATAAAGGGCTGGTGTAGACTACTTTAAACCTATCCTAGTGGGAAGCGGTTCTGTGCAGAAGTGTCATATTACAGATTTCTCCTTAAAGCTGCTTTTATAAAAATATCTCAAAACAAAATACCTTTTTATTTGTATTTTGCTGTTGATTTTTGTCTACATGTAGTCCGCATTCAGCACCTTGTACCTTGCATGCACACTTATGTACCATTGACTATCAGTAAAGAATGTTACCTCTTTTTTAGGGGGAAGGTGTTACATAAAGCACCTTTCTCCTTCTCGCAAAAATCTCTCTAACTCTGCAAATCAAATCACTTTCCCAGAAATAGAATAAAAAAGGCGCTTCTTTGCCTTTGTTTATGGTTGTCACTGTTCCTTGCCTTTTATCTTTGTCTCAGTCTCTGAAGGTTCCCCAATGTTTTATAAGCTGCATGCGAGAACTTCTTGAAAGATCCTTAGGGAATCTTGGCTGAAGGCTGATAATACTTAAGTATATAAATATTTCAAATGCCACTGATGTGTAACAGGGCAAATCTTCATCTAGAACTACACACCAGCACTTGGAATTACATAGGATTGAATTACATGAATACTCTGCCAAACCCTTTATGTATTTCTTCTTTTTGGTATATACAAGTGCACACCTGAACCACCGGCATTAGTGTTCAACACCTGCCTTTTTGCACCAGCTTCAGTATCTAACATTTGAGCGGAGCAGGACAACTCTGCATGTTTAGTATTGAATGTCACCCTTCCAGTACCAGGTGATGAAGGAAGGTCCCCTTCAGTACAGTATTATTCCAAACATAGATGCCTTTACTTTCTTTTAGCAAGGCTCTGTGTTTTCTTGTCTGTGTTCAGCATGGTAGTAGGCAGGACAATGATTAATGTCAACCTATTTTATTACTGTGCATACAATTTAAGGGCCACTTAATGAGCCATGAAACTTAAAAACAAACACACAAGCTTCCACATACATTACTTTTTAAAAGACTGTGTGAAATGCCTCCTACCACAGTCATATTTGGCATATCAGTCTACACTAATACTCACGGTCTGAAACCAATGCTAGTGGCTTTAAAAACCCCTTTATTTCCTTATGTAATTATAGCTCCATTTGGTTAGATAACTGTAACAGATTGAGAACCCTTACTATTGAAATTAATAGCCTAACCTTTAAGTTTGAATGCCAGCTGAAGTAATTAAAAAAAAACCCTTAGAAACATTAGTAAAACACATGATTACTTAAGCAAATGTTTGTTTCATAGCTGTTCAGTAATTTAAAATATTACATTTCTCTTTGGGATTGGACACTAAGATGCAATAGCATTTAATTGGGGAAAAGTATTTAATATCCCTTCAAGTGCTTGATCAAAATGGATTTTACTTTTTCCTGTCCTTCTCACTCAAAGGAATATGGGTTTTTCTGTTCTCAATTTAGGGCAAAAATGCATTTTTCAAAGACCTGACTTCAATTCAGTTGCTGCCCAGCGGAGATATGGATCCAAATATATTATCCATACGCCAACAAGTGAGTTTAAATCCTTTCCACTGACACAAGCAAAGTATAGACCATTTGAGGAGTTTCCGATAAAATTAAACTGCTAATTCATTTTGGTGTTTGCTTCCAAGTTCCTAATGAAAGCTGTGAGTGCAGTGGTACAAGTACAAAGCTCAGCACAAAAAGCCAGGCATCTCCCAGAAGAGGCACCATTTCCTTCTGAAAAAGACAAGGATTGGCCTGCTTTGGCTACGGATTTGGCCCAGCACCTTCAGGTCAATGAGGATGTGATCAAAAGGCATTATGTATGTGAACTGTATAATTATGGAATGGATCATCTTGGAGAAGAGGTAATGAAAGATTAAAGTGCTGCAGCAGCTGAGTAGCTCTGCCTCATGATTTTGATTATAAATTACTCAATCTATAACTGAGCTTTTCTGATTACTATTTTCCCTATATTTTACAAACAACTTTTCCTTGGCTTGTGCTCCTCCAGCAACAGAGAACATAACCACATTCTAACATTGTTTGAGGGGGTGGGGTGTGGTGTGAAGAATTTACCCCTTGCTGTGATGGGATTAGCATTGCAGAATAAAACTAAATGTAGTAAGTCATTGCTAGTTGTCTAGTTGAACTAAGCCCTGAAGTCTGAGACAAGAATTCATTTTTGTCACCACAGTTAAAAATGTAGCAGTTCAAACTACTCTACTTCCTTGACTCAAACTTTAGTGTCAAATTTACTTAAACAAGTTGTCACAGAAAAAGAGTTTGAAAATTCATTACTCTGTACATTCATTAAATCTTTGTATTGTGTTTAGGATGGAGATATTTCTGTTCTGTGGTCCCAATAAACTGAGGTATTGGAATTTCTAGTTGGCGCTTCTTAAAAGAGTCAGTGTAGTGTCTTAACAGAAACATGGCCTCTGAACTATCAATATCTGGAATTGCTAAACTGTATGTTGCTTAGTTTTTGCTTTCATTAGATGGAAGAAACAAATATGCAAAGGTGACACTGAAAAAGTAGATGATTTTAAAGAGCTTGGAAAATAAAATTCAAGTGTCTGTAGTAATATGCCTACACATACATCACTATAGCTCTAAGCAGATGTAATTAGGGCAAGTCAGAAAATGGCTTTTTCTTCATCTAGCATTAGACACAGTTTTTCTTGCAGATGGAATGTGAACTCACATTTCAAGAATGGTAAGATAATGGCAATGAGTCTTTAAGGCTCAATAGGATTATCAGAGTTCCCATCTACAGTGTAGGACTTGGCCAAAACTGTGGCTTTATTCCACAACTTTGGCAGTAGCCAAACAATAATAGCTCAGTTTCAAATTCCTTCATTTGTTGGGTGGTTTGTCCTTGTATGTATTGAAGGGAAGGGTTGAAGTAAGATAAGTTTCTAAAATGAGTAATATCTAATCTTGTACACTTTTACAATGAGTTGTGTTGCTATATGCTTATTCCCAGGCCATTCTTCAAGTACATGACAAAGAAGTGCTTGCATCACAGTTGCTTGTGCTGACAGGACAGAGACTGGCCTATGCTTTACTACACACACAAACGAAAGAAGGCATGGAGCTGCTGGCCAGGCTTCCTCCAACCCTGTGTACCTGGCTTAAAGCTATGGTAAGTTCAGCCTGAGAAAACACACGTACAGAAGGCTTCCTCTTGGTCAAAGATTTTTATTACAATTTAAAAATGATCATTTTTAGTAATGCTCTGGTGTAAAGTAGAAATGTAGGCTTACCTGACTTTTTCTTGGTAACAAGAGTAAGACAGCTCAGCATGATCAACTATCTGGTCATCTCTACTCCACTATAAAATTTCTAAGATTATGTCTAGACTTACACAGGTCTATCAGAAAATTAGCATACCTTTTTCTGATAGGCCAAATTTCAGAAAAGCCTCTTCTGAAAGAACTATCTACACTGGGCCAAATTTCGGAAAAGCCTCCTCTTTTGGAAGATCCCTTCTTCCTTGTGGAAGGAGGAAGACAGGGCTTCTAAAAAAGCATGTCTACTTGTCTGCCAAAAAAAAGGCAGCAGAGCAGATGCATTCCCTGGATGCTGTAGAGTTCTTCCAGGATACCTCTGGTATCCTGCAAAAAACCTGTAGTGCAGACATAGCCTAAAAAGCCACCTGGTTCCAGGTTGCATATGCTCAAACGCTTCAGAGGGTTAGGGGACTGAATTGTTTAAGTACGTGTAAACACTGCCAATTTGCTGCTTGTGAGGACAAGATGTGTGGGAGCACCTGTGTTTCTTTCCAAAAGATTAAATAACTATTTGCACTTTTATGGCTGGTCTCTGTGCCCTGGAAAACATGATGTAATACAATGAAGCAGTTCCCAGAATTTAAAATACATGTATAATTGTTGGCAATACGTTCAAACAGCTTCTATTTGATCTTCCTTGGCGAAGACCATGCGCTAAATCTGTGAAACAAACTATTAAATAAGCTGGTGGAATGATACATCTTTCAGAACCACCATATCTGGTTTTCTGCTGTGCACGGATGAGTGCTGTTGTCACAGTGCAATCTGAGGAGCATTACTATACAGTGCATCAGTGCTCTGGAGGAAAGACGTGAGTCCTCCTGAACAGCCTTTCCTGTGAGCGTGCTTCTGTAAGTTTGGAGGTACACATTTGTACTTAAGCAAACTTCCTTGCAGCAAAAAGAATCACATGGTTTTCTGCAGGCTTTCCTTCTACTACTACTAACGATTTAAAAATCTTTTGTAGGACCCTCATGATCTTCAAAACAGAGAAGTGCCCATTGCAACAACAGCGAAACTAGTGAACAAAGTAATTGAGCATTTACCAGAAAACCATGGGCAATACAGCCTTGCTTTGCATCTGATAGAGGCTGTAGAAGCAATCTCTTCTTGACAATGTACATACTAAACACTTCTGCTGCAAAATGAGGTCATGCATGATTTTATACACTAAGGGTCACCTTTTAAATGGAATTCATGTGGCTTTTGTAAAATAAACTTAATTTAGAAACAACTGCTTTTACAATGGAGTCCATCTAAGTTCCATACTATTGTGCATAATGAGTTAGTAATCTTTGTACATTTGTCAATAACTCAAGTGTTCCACTATTTATTTCTAGTTCAAGCACCTGTGCTCCATTTTAGATGGTTATATTTAACAGCAGTTTTAGTCCACATTTACATTAACATGTGAGATTCTATATTTCATCCTCTGAAGAAACATTAAATGTATTTTCCATTTATGCTTGACTTTTGAACAAGCAGCAGTTGCATAAATCTATCATGTAAGGAAAAATATTAGGCTATCATGTTTTTTCTGAAATATGTGTCTTGTTTTACTCCATCAAAGAGATCTTCATTCTGCAGGGTCCCTAATACTTAACCTTCAGGGGAGCCAATGCTGATGCAGAAGTTCTCTTCCTGTAACAGCAGTATAGGAAGCAGGACAAAATAGCTTTGTATTTTCACACAAACAACATCCTTCATGGGGATGAAATGAGAGAGGCAACCACCCATCAAAGTTCAACTCTTAGAGAAGAATACACTTAAGATGATCAGTGTTGAAACAAACCTCTCTGTACATCTGTGGCCTCATGCCCCACACAAGATTGGTACATAAGTTTCCTAGTGCAGCTGTTATGGAAATCCTGGTGAAGTTAGGACTGCAGGAGCAAGCTTCTGGACTTAATACATCAGTTTTACATGGGTTTTTCTGGTAAAAAGAGAGCAATGCCATGGGATAATGCACCCTGTGGGGAGCACAAGTATGTTATACATTAAAATAGCATTATGTTAAAGTGTGAGGGAACTTCTAGAATACAGCTGCAGGGTCTACACAGACTAATAAATGTGCAATACGTAAGCATGCTTACCCCTCCAGTGTGCATTATTGCCCCTGTTGAGCTGAAGATCTTTAATACAGAAGGCTTGAGTTTTACAAAATTGTGTGTTCTACATAGGACATTGCCACAGGATAGCTATATTTTGCAGCCAGAATCTCTTAAGTATTGGATGGTATTTAAGCCATCAGAAGCAGACCATTCTTACCGTACTGCAGTTAAGTATCCATGTTGTACTCAGCTGTACGTGTTTCCTGTGAAAGTTAAAACTGGAAGAATAATTCTCACCACTTCCATTCTTGTCTTGAGCCTGTAGCAGTTGTTATGGAAACACCTCGCTGACTCTTGCAACTTGCACCTATCTGCAATTGGTAGCTATACACAGAATGCTCATAAATTTAGCTTTAGATGAGTTTTTGGTGATGATAGGATCTAGGACTCAACAACCCACTTTAGTAATGATCATCTTCTCTGAGTTGTTCCCTGCAGACAGCAGCAGCACAACAGTTAACTATTTATAAATTTTCACAGGAGCAGGGACTGTTCACCCCAAGAAGGGTTTATTTGAAATAAATTATCTGTATGAGGTTTGCTTATTCAGTATTCTTGGCTATGAACTTACAGAAATCAGTGTGCAATGCTTCATCACTTTTAGCAATAGGGAGGGTTTTTTAAAACAATTCCATTTTGCATTTAAAAGAATGTTGCTACAATTATTTTATACCTACTACTGCTCTGAGATTATAGCTACCATGAAAGCAAATAACTAATATCTGCCAATGTTATAGACTGATTCAATATTATGTTTCACAACACTAACAAGTTACATACAGGCAAGAGACAGATGGATGTTTGAGATGTTACAGGTTACTCCAGGCCTTATTGTCTAATGCGTTGTCTAAAAAGCACTTTAACATGCAGTAGACAGTAACGGATTTTGAGGGCCTGTTGTCTACCATGAAACCTGCTTTAGCTAACACATTTAGGGCTGTTTCTTGGATCCATTAAATCCCTTTATGCTACCAACACAACATAAAGGAACTTAGTGTAATTGAGAAACAAGGTCAAAGACATTATATGAAACACTTTACACCAAACCTGTAATGTATTGTAAGTAATAAGATTATGTATATACTGCTATTTTCTGTCACTTGCTGTGGATCTGTGAAAAACAAATAAACTTGGGATTTGATTCTAGTATTTTTCCATTCATTGGCATGCAGACCAGTCATGCTGTATAGTTTTTTCAGCATACATAAATGGGTTAGCTGAACTACACAACTTCAAAGTAGTTTAGACTGTACGAGCTACCGGTATTAACATAACTTAATGCTAGTGATCCTCTCTTCTACAATACACATAGACGTTCTCTCTTTTCAGAAAACAGATTCCACTTACCTTAGACTGACAGTTTGAGAGATGCTTATAGCCCAAAACTGTTCAAAGAACAGGACTCTGTTTTGAAGAACAGCTTTTATTAAGTGTAAAGTTGATATAAACAAGCATTTTTAAAGTTTTTTCCACTACTGTAGTTCTGCTCAGATTAAGGCATAAAATGCAATGCCCAAGACCCGCTATAGTTTTCTTTTAATTCTGCAGTTATTTTGTAACTGGGGTTCCATTTGGTTAATGAAGCATTGAGTTTGCCATCTTTACAGCTCAAGTGGAAATATCTACATATTTGTCCAGCTCTTGTCTTGCTGCTTTAACCTTTAAGCACTCAATTTCCCAGCAATGACTTCTGTGCAGCGTGGACATAGTGAGAGCGGAGAATCAGCAGTGTACTTCCTACAACGAAGGCATTTTTCTTTAGCAGCTGGAAGGACTATAACTTTATAAGATGACTCTTCACGAATATCGCCACCTGTCAAAGAAAATATTACTGTATGACATACGCAGCCTCCCTCTAACTGCATTTAGGGGTTTATAATTTTTCTATTCCCTTCTATAAAACAAAAGCTAAACCCCACGCAGAAACTGACTAGAATCCTAAATGCAGGTGAAAGACCAAGAAAAACTATGCAGTGTATATCTTGGGGCTGATCTTGCTCACCCTGGGCTTTTGGTAATAGAAATTTACCTGAGATTGCTTCTACACAGTGAATATGACTGACACTGTTTGGTTCTGTTAGTCCCATTTTCTTACCTTCTAAGTTGATTAAAAAGGTCCCTTTAATGATCTTTTCATCAGTGGCCATTTCTATAGGTAGTTCAGACAGTAGAGTTGTTTGTGAAGCCATCATGATTTCATTTAGCTGTGAGACGCTGGAAGATTCCTCAGACTGCAGGGCCTAGAAAGAACAATTTGCATTTTGAACTTAAATAGCTTAAGCTTTTGTAACAAATGCATGTAACAATGCAGCCTAGGGTTTGCACAAATTAAGAGGCTCTGCAAGCCTGCTGACTCAAGGCCAGAGTTGAGCAGTTTTGCTGTCAACATGTCGTGCAGCCAAGTCATGTCTCCAGCTGCTGGAATCAGTCCTACTGCCAGCAATACCGTGACTATATTCTGACAGCTCCTACCCTGAGGTCAGGGGCATAAAACAAGCTTTCAAAAGGATTACCAGACTGACATTCCCAGAAACATGTCTCACCAGTATCACTTCAAAACACCTGCCTCAATGCCTTGGGCCCTAGCACAGGTGAAGCCTTTGCATTTTAAAGGCTCAGTTTCAGGCATGATAGTAATTTCCAGGTCTGCCAACAAAGGGCGGGGGGAGGGAGAGAAAAGGGACAGTTACAACAGACTCTCTAAATTGCCACCAGAATGCAGCATCTTCAGTGTGGCTCCTGGCGAGGGAGGTGCACCACACTCTGGGTAAGCTACTGTTGCCCCTTTCAGGAGCACAGAGCCTGGCCCCTCCCAACCCACCTTGCCCACAGAGGCTGGTGGCTTGCCTGGTGGTTTCTCTTAGTGACACTTTCGTTAGCAATTAGATTGCAACAATCGCCAACTTGTTTTGTATAGGCTTGGCATTGACTTAGGCACCCAGTGGACCAAGGAATTAGAACGTCCATAATCTATTCCTCCTGTATCATTTCCTCCTGTACTGAGCTGGAAGCCAATAAGGAAGCGTGAGCCCAAGAGAGATGCCCACCTTGTACCTGCAGGGTGCAATGCTGAAGGAACGCTGAGGTTGCCTACCAGATCGAGCCCCCACACAACAGCTGAGGTGATAGCAGTGGAAAGGGAGTGCTACCTCCACCCCTACTTTTACCTAACAGCCAGTGCTAAGAGCAGCCATCTGGGACAGGAGATCACCCACGTGCCAGGCAAGTACCCTCACCACAGGCTAGAATGCAGTTGTTACACTGTGTGGAAATACACGAACATTCACTGGGCAAGACAAAATGATGCTATAGCCATGGTGTCCAACACGCTAGCCACATGTGGCTAGTTGGCTGGTTGAGTGGAGCTAGTTGGCTGTATCATGAGCCACTAAAGCAGCTGCTACTACAGAACTGGGTGGACACCACTGTCTTAGGCTCAAGTTGAGCGAATGCTCCATAGCAGAGGGAAGATTTGGAGCCAGATATCCCACGTCCCAGGTGAGTGCGCTAACAAGGGAGGGAACCTAAGCACCACTCTCCTATTTTTGTGACATGACTGATCTGACACAGGTACCCGACTCCAGGAGAGGGCTTCTCACTGAAAATCCCAAATGATGATTGGCATCTAATTCCTTCTGAGAGTGGGGCTTAGGCAGGTGGTCTTTGGAGCCACCTCACTCTCCTGTACGAAGTGCCTAGACTCCTGTCTTGGGGCTATGGAATCCATTAGACCTCAGGGCACCTCCTTGCTAAGCACTGCATCCCTGACTAGCAGTCTCCTGCAGAGGTCTAGCCCTAAGTGCTCAAGTAGCTTAGAAGAAGTTATTTTTTCTAGTACAATAACTGGTGAGGCAGGTGGGAAGGCGTTTTTTGTTTTTACCTCCATTAACTCAAAGAGCAGCCCAGGCTCAATTACAATGACCACCTCATGCTCCAAAGCATTTTTGCCAGCAATGGATCCAAGGAAAGAATCTCTCATCGCACATGCAGCCTCTACCACTTCTTCTAGGCCAGGTTTCTTCCATACTGAGCTTGTGGTAATCCAGCCAGAACGAAACACACACTCTGACTCTTGAAACAAAAATAAATATGTTTAATGCATCGGTGTTTTTGTGGTCTCTGCTGCCTTACCATAAATCTCTGCCTCTAATTTCTTTACATATTTCATATAAATAAAGGAAGGCTAGGACCTTTCATCTGCAAGGATTAAAACCAGAGATTTTCTTAAAATGCAAACTTGTCAATAGTTACTGTTTGAGTACAAGTCCTATGAAATGCTAGTGTCTGGATTTTGTGGCAGAGTTGTATATGCCTTACCTTTCTTGTATGGGAGATACTGGAAAACCTCCTCTGCCAGATGAGGAAGGATTGGAGCAAATGATCGCACCACTACATCCAAAGCCCCTGCTAAGGCTGTTTGACATGAACGACGTTTAGGATCTTTTTCTTCTTCACAGTAAAGCCTGTGAGTCACAAGAGGTGAGAGTTTGTGACATTGCTTGCAGAAAGGAAAAAAAGTTCAGCCAGATAAGACATGACATTTTAAACAGGGGCTATGTCTACACTGGTGTGAACTTGCGCAAAAACTCTTTAGCGAAAGAGTTCTTGTGTTAAAGTAGTTGCGCAAGAGATGCGCTTTTGCGCAAGAGCATCCATGCCAGTGCAGATGCTCTCTTGCGCAAGAAAGCTCTGATGGTTATTTTAGCCATAGGGCTTTCTTGCACAAGAAATCGCTGCTGAGTGTTCACACTGCCCTCTTGCGCAAGAGTGCCTGTGCAAGAGCGCTTACACCTGATAAGAGTGTAGCGCTTGCGCAAGAAGCCCTCTCTTACCAGGCCAGACTGTAAATTTCCTTGCGTGAGAGCGGGTGGGCAGTGTGGATGCTCTGCAGATTCTTGCGCAAGAACGGCTGTACTAGCGCAAGAAGCCAGGAGTGTAGACATAGCCTAAGTGGCCAGATTTTCACAAGAGCTGAAGATGGTGGGTGGTTGGCACCTCTGAAAATCTGGTCACTTAATTTAGGTGAAATGTGTTCCTTGACAAGTTTGGCTCCTATTTTTCTTCTCTAAGAAAACTATTTGGCAATTACATTCAGCAGACATGAAAGTCTACTAACGCTGCAGATATTAAACTTACTTTCCTCTCAAAGCACCAGGCTGCATTTTACTGAAAGGGAATGTGATCCTTGTATAATATGTAAAGCACTTTGGTATCTATTCCTAGGGAAGACCTAAAATGAAAAGTGGTTGTGCTATTCTCATTTAAGGGGACCTGTTCTGCATCTTCCACTAAGCACCTACCTCTAGCTCCTCTCCTTTTAAATGGAACGTTAGCAGCTTTTACTTGCCATAATGTAGAAAGAGAGCAGCACACTGGTATGGCCAGATATGCAACTGCATCTTCTATAGCTCAGAGCCACATACCTCATTTGTATGGTCACACCCCTTTGGAGAACTGAGTGGGTTTCATAACAATTTGGGTGAAATCTTTGCTGACTACACTCATCAGTACGTTGGTATTGTCCTTCATTCATTTTAAGAAACTAATGAGGGCAAGTATTGCTCCCCCAGCACCAATACTAAATAAGTTTTATGTAGGTTTTTCAATATAGATTTAAGGGCCTAACTTTAAGCCATTGTTTATTTTTTAAAATCTGCATGTAAGTTACTGTGTCCTGCCTTTACAAAAGTTATGGGTTTTAAATGACTGTTTAAAGAGGTTTCCTGTCACTACCTTGCCTTTTTAACTAGCTTTCGTAGCCAAAAGTTGTATGTGTATAGAAGCAGTGACCCCTCAAAGGGCTTCAGTGTTTTGGGTCCCCAATAGAGAGGGTCTATACCCAGCCTGAACGAGCAGAGCATAAAAGGTCTGAAAGAAAAAACTCCCCCCCTCCCCCCAAGAAAAAAATATTTTGGAGATTAAGGATCAGGAAGTATGACACTCCTGGAAAATCTGGGACAGATGTAGCAAAAGCAACCACTGGAAAATCTGGAGCCTTTCAGTTCTTGTACAATACTGGCTTGCCCTCCAACTACTTTTTTTTTTTTTTTTTTTAAACAGCCTATTATCATAGTTCCCTCTACGGTGCACGGCTGCCCACAAACAATTCTAGGCCCAGCCACCTCCTTTCCTGCTGACCAGCTAGAAGGTGAGTGGGGTGGTGGTTCCTGGCTCGATGAAATGCCATGTAAGGCTACGTAGTGGGCGGCTGCCCTAGCTGCCCCCATGTGCTCCAGCTGGAGCCAGGGTACAGTGAGCCCCAGTTCTAGGTCCTGTGGACACCATGCGGCCTGGCTGGAGGGCTGCATAGGGGCAACTGTTCCGGTGTTCGGTAGGTCACAGACACTATAAGACGACACTTAGTACAAAACACCACTTTTGAGCTTATTTCCCCTTTTATTTAATAAATAAAATAAAATTGCAGTCTAGCTTGGCAATGAACCCTGCAGTAGAAGACATTTTAAAGTACATTTATTAATGAAAGTTGCATAGACTCAGTTATTTAGAAAGGCAATGTTAAATGTGAGAAAACTACATAAAGTTTCCCCTACGTACCAAGGATAAACTGCGTTTCTGTCCAGAAGATGGACACAAGAAAGGAAAATACTGGCACCACTCTATGTATGTTATTATAGTGCCCAGTGGTTGGTAGGTCAAATTTAATCGAGGAGGAAGCCAAACTGGGGGAAAGGTCTTGGAGAGGGCTATATACAGAGGAAGTTGGCTACTTTAAATTGTGCAGTATTTTTTTTATTTGACTTCATAGTAAACATTTAAAGTCATGCACTTTGTTAATTATCCCTTGTTTTAGTATTCTTTCTTCCATAATATTTAAAAATATATTATATAAGATAAATGTTAATAACTTAGGGGGCCATGGTGACACATCCAGTCAAGCTCATATAATCTCAATATTGGTGCACAATACAAAACTCACTCCACTCTTGGATGGAAAATCTTAGAGGGAACACTGCCTGCTATGTCTGATTCTGAACCCATAAGTTCTCCAACTAACAGAGCATTAGTAAAGAAAAAGAAATAGTTACTTACCTCATAACTGTCGTTCTTTGAGATGTGTTGCTCATGTCCATTCCAGTTAGGTGTGCACGTGGCACGTGCATGTATCCGTTGGGCCAGCCAGAGAGCCCCCTGGAGTGGTGCTGCTATACTGGGGTATATATATACACACCCTTGCTGGCCCTCCACCCCCTCAGTTCCTTCTTGCTGGAGTCCTCCGACGAAGAGATGGATGGGGTTTGGAATGGACATGAGAAACACATCTCTAAGAACAGTTACGAGATAAGTAACTATTTCTTCTTCTGAATACTTGCTCATGTCCATTCCAGTTAGAGCAGCGAGGAGTCCTGTGGCACCTTACAGACTAACCGAAGTGTTGGAGCATAAGCTTTCGTGGGCAAAGACCCACTTCGTCAGATGCATCTGACGAAGTGGGTCTTTGCCCACGAAAGCTTATGCTCCAACACTTCGGTTAGTCTGTAAGGTGCCACAGGACTCCTCGCCGCTTTTGCAGATTCAGACTAACACGCCTACCCCTCTGATACATTCCAGTTAGGTGACCCCCCCTAGGAGTACTACTGGAGGCAGGGTTGGAGACTAATCTGTAATGGAGTGCAACGCGGCCCTACTAAAGGCAGCGTTGTCTCTGGCCTGCTGCACAATTGCTTAATGGCTTGTAGATATACGTATAGAGGACCATGTGGCTGTTCTGCAGATATCTAGAATAGGCACCTGTGCAACAAAGGCCATCGACAAGGCCTGCACTCTTCTGGAGTGGGCCGTAGGCAGGGATGCTGGCCAATTAGCAAGGTTATAACAGGCTCTAATGCAGGACATGATCTAAGAGGACACAAACTGTGCTGACACCAGGCGGCCCTTCATCCTCTCAGCTATGGAAATAAAGTGTTGTGGTGACCTATGAAACTCTCTCATCCTATCTATGTAAAAGGCTAAAGTTCTCCTAATGTCTAGAGTGCAGGGATTGCTCTTTGAGCGCTGAGTGTGGTTTTGGGAAGAAAACTGGGAGGCATATAGCCTGGGATATGTGGAAGTGGGAAACTACCTTCAGGAGAAACGAGGGGTGGGGGTGGAGTCTCACCCTATTATTGAAGAAAACCATATACAGAGGTTCAGACATGAGGGCCCTCAGCTCCAAAACTCTCCTTCTGAATGCTTGCTCATGTAAGGGCCACTAAAAAAAAAAAAATTACCTTCCATGAAAAGTGTTTTAAAGAGCAAGTAGCTAAGGGCTCAAATGGGACTCATGAGCCTCGTTAGAACCAGGTTATGGTCCCAGTGGGGTAAGGGCTGACAAACATGTGGGTATAGCCTGCCCCCTCCCTTGAGGAATCGCATATGCACATACTATCCCCTGCTCCCTTTTCCTGGGTGGAACGCTGCAATAGCTGCTAGGTGAACCCACAAGGATGATGTGAAAAGGTCCTGTTGCCTAAGTTGTAAGAGGTAGTCCAGAACGATAAGGATGGGGACGTCCAAAGGGGCCACAAACACCTACGATGCCCACAGACAAAAGTGCCTCCACTTTTCCATGTGGATGGCTTCCTATCCTCCAATAAGACCCTTCTCTCAGGATCAAAACAGAGGTGTTCAGCCTCTGCTAACCACTAAGGTTCCACACCACAAGGTGGAGGGATGAGAGGTTCAGGTGGTATAACTGCCCCTCCCCCGGGGTCCTGATTAATTAGGTCTGATACTAATGGCAGCACCACTTGTTCTTCTAGTGCTATGTTCAGGAGGGTAGGAAACCAGTGCTGGGAGGCCATGCCAGTGCTACCATGATCACTGAAGCCTTGAACCTCCTAATCCTGAGGAGAACCTTGTGTATTAAGGAGAATGGGGGAAACGTGTATAGGAGTGGCTGAGGCCACTGCACTTGCAGTGTCTCCTTGAGAACCCTGACCCAGATAAGAGCATTAGCTCGGGCATTTGCTGTTCTCCTGGGAAGCAAACATCCAGGTGGGAATAACCCCACCTCTGGAAGACATCTTCCAGAATGTCCCTCCTGATAGATCATTTGTGGGCCCTGAACACCTGCTGAGTCTCTCTGCTAAGACATTTTGATTCCTTGGAAGGTATACTGCCTCCAGGTGGGTATCATGGGCAATGCAGAAATCCCAGAGAAGTAGGGCTTCCTGGCACAGGGAAGAACGAGCACTGCCCTGTTTGTTAATATAGTACATTGCCGTCGTGTTGTCTGTCAGCACCAAGACAATCTTCTGTGTCGGATGATATAGAAACACAGGCCAGAATGACTACCCTAAGCTCCCTGACAATTATACAAAGAAAGTGTCTGAGAGAGACCACATAACTTGTGTCTTGAGAGTCAAAAGATGGATGCTCCGCTCCGTGTCTGATGCATCCATGACCAGCTGCACTGACAGGCTCTGTCTGATGAATTGAACGCTGTTGCAGACTATCGGCTCCTGCAGCCACCAGTCGAGGGAGCAAAGGACATCCCCCAGGACTGTGATTACTGCATCTAGTGAGGCACGTGCCGGATTGTGCACTGTCACTAGTCACTCTTGCAGAGGCTGGAGTTGCAGCCTGGCACATTGCACCACATAGGTACAGGCTGCCATGTATCCCTTCCATCTCATGCAGTTCCTTGCCATTGTGTGGGGTGAAGCCTTGAGTCCCTCGATTACAGCCCTCATAGCCATGAACCTGGCCTTGGAGAGATGCCCTCGCTGTAGTGGAGTCCACGTGTCCCCCACGAAGTCTATTACCTGATTGGGGTTGAGGGTGGATTTCTCCTTATTTATGAGAATATCCCAGCCTGTGGAACAGACCCTTCACAAGATCTATATGCTGCAGGACCTGATCCCTGAATGAACCCCTAATTAACCAATCACCCAGGTAGGGAAATACCTGTATCTTGCACCTCCTTAGGAAGGCTGCTATAACTGTCATGCATTTGCTGAAGACCAGAGGTACTGTAGAGTGGCCAAACTGGAGGACTGAACTGAAAATGATCCGGTCCCATAGTGAATCACAGGACTCTCCTGTAGGCAGTGATCAACAAGATGTGGAAGTACGCATCCTTCAAATCGAGGGCAGCGTACCAGTCTCCTTTCTCTAAGGAGGGAATGATGTAAGCGAGGATAACCATTCTGAACCTAATTTTCTTTATGAATGCTGAGGTCCAGAAAGGGTCAAAGACCTCCCTACCATCCCCAGATGTAAGAGTAATGACACCTCTTGTCTCAACTGGTGCTTGAGAGGGGTCCCTAAAGAGGGATGGGGAAGGGCGATGGGAGGAAGGTGAGGAAAGGAAGGGCATGGCCTATCTGCTCTCCACCATGCCCAGCACCCAACAATCTGAAGTAATCCAGGTCCAGGCATGGCAGGAATGGGATAAATGGCACTCAAAGGAAGGAATTATTGTAGAGACTGGGACTCTGTTTTCAAGCGTAACTTCAAAATTAGGGCTTAGGTTGCTTGATATGAGGCGGGCTGGAATCCTTTTTGGAGTTTGACCATGATCCCTTGAGCCTATTCCTTCTGTTGTTGTTATTCCTACCCTTCCTTCTACCCTGCTTGGGCCTGTGGCTTTGCTGGAAAGGTCTCAGAGTGGGTCTAGGGGTATGGATGCCCAAAGACTTTAGTGCAGCCCTCGAGTCTTTGGAATCTGGAGGACATCTGGTCTAAAGCAGGCCAGACCCCTTGAACAGGAGGTCCTTAAGTGTGTTCTGCACCTAAGGTGTTATGCCTGACACCTGAAGCCATGCACTACAACTCATGATCACCCCCGGAGCCATTGTATGTGCTGCCAAGTCCACAGCATCCAAGGACGCTTGCAGCGCTATGCATGAGGCCACCTTTCCCTCTATGGATAAAGCCCCGAACTCCTGCCTGGACTCCTGTGAGAGAATTTCTTTAAATTTGTCCATAGCAAACCATGTATTATATGCATACCTACTTAGCATCATTTGCTTATTAGCAATGTGCAGCTGCAGCCCTCCTGTGTGCACAGGTCTTTCTACTGAGTGAATCCAGCTTCTTCAGGTCCTTGCTCTTTGGCGTAGGCCCATGGAGATCCTGCCTCTCTTTTTGTCCAGCTACCAAGGAGCCTGGGTCAGGCTGGGCATACAGGTGCCCACCTGAAAAACAAAATAGCATCTCTCCACCCCTGTCTGGGTGGGAGGGTTAGCAGCCGATGCCTGCCACAGAGTTTTTGTGATTTTGGCCAGAGTCTTAATGAGGGGTAATGCAATTCTGGCCAGTGCATCTGCTATTAATATATGGATCACAGGTTCTGAGTCCTCCTGGACCTCCTCCACTTACACCCCTAGGTTGGCTGCAAGCTAGCTGAGTAGCTCCTGATGCTCACTGGCATTCCACAGCCAGCATGGAGGGCACAGGGTCAGCCAGGGCTTCCTCTGGGGACAAGGAAGAATACTCCCTGACCGACATTTGTTCATATTGCCTCTATGCTTTGAAGTGGTGGTGCCACAGAAGGTGGAGCCTTGGTGAGGTTACTCTCACCCTCACTGGTGGCCTCACCGTGTTCTTATGGGCGGACAGTTCAGCATTCAATGTTGGGGCCCTTGGCAGCAGCATAGCAGATGGCATGCCCCTGGACCTGTGGCTGCCATTGTGGGAGTCATGTCTGACCCTCCCGCCGGGCTTTGGTGCTGGGAGCAGTGCCGCAGTTGGGATCTATACCAGGAGGCTCCGGAGCGAACAGACACCCCCTCTGATGAGTAGTCCAAGGCCAACCACGGCAGTGCTGAGGATGGTGCCAGTGTACGACATGGCTGCCTATGCTGGGCCATTGCTGCCGGTTTCCCTCTGTGGGGCGGTGCCAGTGGTGGCATCGAGAGCACAGGTGCTGCTGGGTTCGGCAGGTATGCCACTTGCACCAGCATCGATGGACTCAGTACCACAGGCTCCGGGAGTCAAGATGTGGCGCTTACTGCCCTTCGTGCCAATGCAGGCCCCGGTGTAGGCGTTGTTGTCGGCGTCAGGATTGGCACTGGATGTCTTGATGAAGTCTGCGGGGTAGGCTCCAATGCCATAATAGCTCCAGTGCAGCTCCTGGTGCCAAACCCAGGGACGCCATGAGCTCAATGAGAGTAAAAAATTTCACGAGTCAACAGCTGCCAGACCACCTCTATCACTATGTCCGGCACCAGACTCTCGCTGCACGTCAAGCTCAACCAGTGCCTAATTGGTGTGGGAGCATCTAAGCCCAGGGTTGCAGCCGAGTGCCCTTCCAAATGGCGCACTTGGTGGCTGTGCTTTGAAGGGGATTTGTCCTTGTGTAGGCTCTTCTTCCTCAGCACTGGAGATTGACATCAGCGCCTCAGTGTGTCTCGGTGCTGATGAAGGTTCATGCACCAAAGCCAGCACACTCTGCACCATCAGTGCTGGGACCGGTGCCACCGGTTGTAGAGCAGACTCCGTTAGAATGAGCTTCAATCTGGAATCACGTTCCTGCTTAGTTCTTTGTTGAAGCCCCTGCTAATTTGCCAACTTTCTGTGCGATGGCCCTCCCCTATAAACTTTACACAGGACTCATGCAGGTCTCTGCAGGGCATAGGTTTTGAGCACTTAACACACAGCTTGAATCTGTGTGACCCAGGCATCCCCTCCCCAGGAGGGGAGAGAAAAAGGGGGAAAACTCCCCTGAAAACAACTACAACTATTAACTATTTACACTAACAAAGAACTTCAACTAATACAAACATTAAATACAAAGAGCTGAGGGTCAGACTATCAGCGTAGTCAAGCGCTCCAGCTACCATCACAGGCAGTAAGAAGGAACTGAGGGGCTAGAGGGCCAGCAGGAGTATATATGGACTGATAGAGCAGTGCTGGTCTAGGGAACTCCCTGTCTAGCCCAATGGATACTGCTAAGGGAAAAAAGTTCCAGGATCTGTGCACACGGCATGCATACACCTAACTCAAATGGACATGAGCAAGCACTCAAAGAAGAACTAAGCAATTCATCTAAGAGTGAGCAGCATAGAAGGCCCACAGAAGGGACTAAATTTATATGATCTAATAACCCCTCCAGTTACATTTGGAAGGAAAAAGGAATTGGTGAAATACAGATCTTGAGAAGATGGGTTCATCTGGAGCCTATAAATCATGCTCTAAATGTTTTTTTGCCATAAGCATTCATTGTCAGGGTAGCATGGGATGGAGATATCATACTTTATATTTAAAAAATGTGCATCTGTATGTCCGTGAGTCCGTTTGTTCAAGAACTCCTCCTAAATGGTAAGAACTAAGACTATCAAATTTGATATGCAGCTTCATCTTGTAACTTAAAGCAAGTTAAGGATTTGGTTGTGCCAGGACAATAGAATGTGCCTGGAATTAGATTGTTTCTCATAAAATGGAAAGGGAGAGGTCTGGCAGGAGGAACAGTTATACCACAGAATGACCATGGGGGGGCAGCAAGCAGCCAGAAATGGGGACCAGGACAGCTATAACTCCACTGGACCAGCCGGGGTGGAGAAAGGAACAGCTATCTACTATAGTAGACAGAGTTTCAGAGACTTTGTCCCTCCATCGCCCAGATGGGGGACCCCGTCTCAGCTGTGCCAGCTGCAGCAATCATGGACAGATGCATCTCTCCTGGCCCCAAGCTGCTGCAGACAGAGGGCTGGGGTAGTCCTCTCTCCACGGGGCAGCCTGCATACTGAACCCCTCATCCCTACCTCCACCCAGAACAATTATTTAAATGAAGAAAAACAGAAGTTATCTGAGTTAAGGACCTGAGCAATGCCAGGTAAACGGTCTAGTACTTCAATATTTATACCATTTCCCTTATGAGAATTCCACCACCAGTCTCAAATCAGGTTATTTAAAACATAATAAAAAGCAAAAAGTCACCTTAGTGAAGTCAGTAATTAACACCTACCTGTCTTTGATTATGCTGAAGTAAAAGTTAGACAAATCTCTAGTGTGGAATGCTTGCAACAAACGAATAACTTTGCTATAATCATATTCTTTGTACGCTTCTGTAACCTGGGGAACAGAGCGAAGCGAGAGATGACAGCACACATCCAGTTATAATCACATGAAATACAAATTTGAGGCATGAGGAGCCTGGGGACATTTTCTTTTTTAAGAAGGTAGAGAACATAGGAAATGCTGAGTATGAGAAAAGTCAGGTGCCTTTTCTGGAATCTTCTGAGGAAAACCCCCCTGAATTAAGACAGTGAGTTTGTAACAACAAGAATTGAGAAAGCATTTGAAGAGACAGAATGAAATACCCCTTTCTAAGGGATGGCAAAGACAAATACAATCTAAAGAAATGCTGACATCACATTTTTTACTACCTGGTAAAAAAAAGATTAAGGGAAGAAAACCTAAAAAAAGCATGCTAGGTATAGCAATGACCATTCTACAAAATATTTACAGTACTCCCCTCTAAGCTTAGCAGTTATTAGGAAACAGTCTTCTGATTTTTCATAATATGAGTGTTCAAAATGCATTTCTTGCTCAATTTTCCTAAAATTCTACTTGGTTCATCTAACCAGCTCTGAGAAGGTATATTTACCCTCTTACTGCTTATTCACTATTGAAGCATCAAAGCATCTAATTAATTTGTCTCACTTTTTCCTTCAGAATCTTAAGTTGTATTTGATTTATATTTATAAAGTGAACATTTCATAACCTGAAAATTACATAGGTGACTGAAAGTCAAGTGATTCTGCTTACAGCTACTCCAGTCTTGAATGTAAACATTGCATTTGGAGCATCAAAAGGAACATGTTAGCTACACAAGTCACATACCCAGACATGCTCTGAATTACACTGAATTAAATTTAACAAAAGGAAAAAAGCATTAGCTGTAGCTACAAACCATCCTCTAACTGAACCAAAAGTTAACCTGTGCACTTTGGACTCATATTTAAGTTTTTTAAACCTTTCAAAAAGCTGTAATTTTCCTAGAAGTAGGACCAGGAATCACCAGGGATCACCTCCAGGGTCCCATTCTGCCCTTCAATACATAGTCTTTACTCCCCTGACGTTAGTGGAAGTTGCATGCATGTGCCAGAGAATAAATTTAGACGTTAGTTTTTCAAAATAACCTATATTTGAATGACAACATGAAGTTTCAATTTCTTTTACATTCATATAACAAACATTTTTACAAACTATCTCCATGTACTATATAATACAAATGGCATGCCAAATGCAGCCCAGAGTTACTTTTTTCCTTTCAAAAACTAGCATTTATAATGGAAAGGATTCAGTTTTAAATACAGTCTGAGAGACAGTTATTTCTTTATCACAAATGTAAGGCAGATCTTCATTTTGGCTCCACTATTTGAAAAGCTCATATTTAATTTTTTTTCTTTAAAATAACGCAAACACACTTAAGCATTTTCCCCAGACACATTATAGTCCCAATTTATAATTAATCACCAACAACCTCTCTTGTATAATAAGTACACAGTAGATGAACACAGCTCACCCTCACCTTATTAGCATAGTCCTGCAGTAAGTGTAGCATGTATTGGTCAACAACGTACATCTCTGAAATGGGGATGGAATCAGTGTCTGGATTGAAGCCAGCAATGTTTCCCAGCATGAAGCGTAGCGTATTCCGAAGCTAGCAATAAACCATTTAGAGTTGTTAAATTAAACAGTTTCATCTGAGTGAAGAGTAAATAAGACATACAAGAGACTTCCATTCTGTCAATTTAAATACAGGTTGAATCTCTACTCCGGCAACACCCATGGTCCGGCATGTTTTTAGTTAGCTGGATGTCCACTTATCATAGGGGTGGCCAAATTTCTTGCGGTCTCATAGTTTGTTTATAGCCACCAATCCTGGCTCCTAGTGTTCTGTGCTGTTGTGTAGCTCTAATTGACCTCTAAATATCTTCTAAGAGCTCAGTAAGCAGTGGAAGTTATGGTAATGCTACTAGACAATATTGACCTCGCATGGTCTGGCAAATTGTCTGGTTTGGCACCTGTCAGGTTCAACCTGTACTATAGAAAGCGTTACCATTTTTCTGATTATTTCAAATCATTACAAACTAGAGTTCCTGTACCACAAGGAAGATACCAGAAGAGTTTTGAATAAACAGGTTATATGCTAACTGCCATAGCCAAAACCAGGCAAGCTAAAGAACATTTTTATTATCCATAAAACACGTTGCTATTTCATCAGCACATCACAAAGGTCAGCAATAATATTCATGTGCTAGGGAAAAAAAACAGCCTTCATTTTCAGCCAAAAGAAAATCTCACATGCACTCCACTGAGACAAATTTCAAAGCCACAATGGATTTCACTCTGTAAATATAAAACCAAATTTCATATATATGCATTATATTCACTTCTCACCTTGTTTAGATCATCTTTTGCAGCACTAAGTACAGCTGGTCCAATCAGTACCTCAGTAAAAACATTTGATTCTGCCACCCACCAGCGAAGGACGTCAACGCCATAGGGAGGCTCCTTAGTGTGGTCCTGTTCATCGACAAAAAGGCAAAGCTCATTTCAGTGCTACTTGTTTGCAGTTGAAGACACTGCAACCACATTTTAAAGTCAGGTCAGCAACATAATGTTTGCATTTGTGCCCAAAAAAACCTGTCTGCAAATAATTCTAACTAAAATGTACACACTGAAATTGAAATACCCACCCTTTGTTTTGACTCTCTCTCGTTACAGCATTACTATAATTAAATAATACAAGCCCACAGCAGTCATAGCCTCCCTCCACCTCTCCTCACAAGCTCTATCAAAGACATGCATCTAGCTTCAGCTCCAACTTGGCACCAGTAGGAGCTGATCCAGCCCCCCCCGCCCTTTTCTACAATCACACTGAGTGAAGCGTACCATACCAAAATCCTAGCCCCATGCATTTGGAGAGGGTCGTGAAAAACTATTTTGTCTTCCCTCCCCATAGCAGGAGACAAATCAAGTGAATGGAGAACCAGTATACAAGTATAGAAAGAACTGAACAGAGATGGGACTCAAATTCTCTACTGGCTTATGTACTGAATCCCCGGCCACTCCGTCAACTGACAGCAGCACCCACAAACATCACTTGCCCTCTCTCTCCAGTTCTTCCATGGAGGGGAAATGATCCCTGACGTAAAGCTACCAACACAGCTGTACTGTGATTTTAATTATTTTCTTTCTTCAGTATAAGGAAGTGCCTATCAATCAATACACAATCTAATAAATAGCTGACAAGCATCTTTACTATACCAGTGGTTCCCAATCTTTTTTTTATACCGGGGACTGGCAAACTCATGCACAAACTTGTGGCAGACCAGCAACATTTGCATATTCATTCAAATAACAAATATGCAAATAAAATATTTCCTGTTTGCCAAAATATGTACCGCTACCCTCTCATACACTCCAATCCTGACTCCTGCGGCCCCCCCATATTTTTTTATTCAGCCTCAGCAGCCAGAGCAGCCACCCACCGGACAGAGCAGATCCCAGCCCCCTGCAGGTTCCATCCTCCTCCTCCTCCGCACAGCAGGTTCTGTCCCCATCCTCCCTGCAGCAGGTCCCAGCCTCCCAGCAGGCCCCAGCCGTCCTCCCCTCTCCTGAGCAGGCCCCAGCCCACCCACCACATGGCTGCAGCAGGACCCAGCCACTCACCACGAGGCCACAGCGCAGGCCTTGGCTGCCAGAACAGGACTCAACCACTCACCACTCAGCTGTGGCCTCACCCCCTGCCCAGCACAGCCTCACTGCGGCTCCAGCTCCAGACCTGTCCACTGCCCCCCTCACCCTGCTGCTGCATGGTGAATTGGGTGGAAAGGAATTCCCTTATAGGGAACCCCAGCGGGAAGGGCTAATCAAAAGCTGGGAGCATGGCCAGGCAATGTGCCACGGCCAAGCAGGCAGGGGTTCATGGACCGGCAGTGGGGAACCACTGTACTATACTACATTTAGCCACATAAATTCACTTGCTTCCCAACCAATTTGATATTTAGTTAAAAATAATTACTCTTTGGTTCTATCCGGAGTACACATCAGAGAACAACTCCTCACCACCATTCAGCATATTTGATGTGTAAAAAAACCCAGCACATTTCTAACTAGTAAAACAGAAGATATTGTATAAATATTAGGATTGGCACAATTTATCAAAAAATTGCATGATTAATCATGCTATTAAAATGTATTCATGTGACTAACTGTTAAACAATAATAGAAAAACATTTACATATTTTTGGATGTTTTCTAGATTTTCAAATATTTGTATTTCAATTAGCATACAATGTTCATTTAATATTTTTATTAAATATTTGCATTGTAAAAATAGCATTTTTCAGTTCACTTAATACAAGTACTGTAGTGCTCTCTCTATTATGAGAGTTTAACTTACAAAATAGAATTATATACAAAAAATAACTGCATGCAAAAATAAACTAATATAAAATTTTAGAAGCTACAAGTTCACTCATTCAGTCCTACTTCTCGTACAGCCAATCGCTAAGACAAACAAGTTTGTTTACATTGGCAGGAGATAATGTTGCCCCCTTCTTGTTTACAATGTCAGCTGAAAGTGAAAACAAGTGTTTTCATGGCATTGTTACAGATTGCTTCACAGGATATTTACATGCCAGATGTGTTAAAGATTCACATGTCCCTTCATGTGTTGATCCACTCTACTTTGGCTCATGATCAAGTAGAACACGTCATTAGCATGGACCCATGGAAAGGTGGTCGAAGCATGTACATTTTCATAATCTGAGTAACATGCCAGCAGTAGAAGGCTGATTTTCCTTTTCGGGGGTTTGGGTTCTGGAATTTCCACATTAGAGTGTGGTGTTTTTAAGACTTCTGGAAGCATACTTCACAGTTCCATGGCCTCTCTCATTTTGATTTTGAGTGCAGTTATGTAACAAAAAATTCTACATTTGTAAGTTATGCTTTCACAATAAAGAGACTGCACTACAGTACTTGTGTGAGATGAACTGAAAAATCGTATTTCATTTGATAGTGTAATTATTTGTAATAAAAATAAACAGAGCACTGTACACTTTTTATTCTGTGTTGTAATAGAAATCAATGTCTGACAATGTAGAAATATATCCAATATTTAAAACTGAGATTAATCTCAATTTTTTAAGTTAACTACATGAGTTAACAGTGATTAATCATCAGCCCTAATAAATACTAATGTTTTAAAATAATGTTTAGCTTCAGACTCTATACCATATCCCCTTTGAAGGTGGAAGGTTATTTCCCCATTTTATTTTCTTATACCAAGAGAAAATACATTTTGTTTTTATCAAATCATGTTAGTAAAGCCTAACGAGGATCTGTCTTTCCCTACTAAAGTCTCATAATTCTGAAGAGAGCCCCAAAGAGGATCACTAGTAAAAGAAAGGACTAGCAAAACTCAGTGTTTCAGAGGATTTACTTTCAGAATAATCTCTCTGAATGTAGAATGAAGTTTACAGGTCATTAGAATTCCAGTCAATACCCTTACAATACATGCTTATTAAGTCATGGCCAGGGTGGATAAAAACCAATTTTTTTTATTTAAATCAGAATATTTTGGTAAAATGCTTTTTTTTTTTTTAAAGGGGGGAAAAAACTTATGTAAAGATAGTTTTAATTAAGATACATCATAGCTCAAAGATATCTCATGATGGAATAGAGATTAACAATTCAAATTCATGTAATGTTTAAAAAAGTTTTGTAAACGACTTCTAATAGTTCACGGATTAGGGACCTAATCTTATGTGGTTCCAGAGTCTTCTGAATAGATTATTCTTTATATCTACCCAATGGGACCCACTGCTCAGTCTATAACGGAATGGGCAAGAGTGCCCTCCACAGTCCGGGTCTGGCCTGCCAAGCGGGTAGATCCAGCCCACGCACGCCCTGCCACTCCTCTGCCCCCAGGCCAATCAGGGCCTGTTCAGCTGGCAGTTCACTCTAAGCATCGCATATTCCTTACGGGGGGGAGGGAGGCAAAGAGTGAGAGGCTCTCTGCACTCCCCTGCTCCAAGGTCAAACAGGTTTGGTAGGTGGGGGAGCATGGAAGTGTCCTGGCTCTGCCTCTTCTGTGGCGCCTGTGGCCACTTGAAAATTTGTAAAGTGGTCCCCCTTCTAAAATTATTGCCCACCCCAGTCTACAAGATACCATCAGAGATGCTTAGTTTTGTAATTGTCAAACTATGGGTTTGTGTCTCCAAAGATAACATGCTTGCTAACAGCAAAAATGTTTTAAAAGAAATAATAGAGAGGTGAGAAATAACAGATCTCACCCCTATTATCCCTCTGCAAATGTGTGTACAAAGAGTCAATTCCTTACCTCTCCCAAGTGCAAAGTTTCAAAAAGTTGAATGAACAGAAGCCAATATTTTAAGTTTCTCACATTGACCTGGCTGACACAGTCAATTTAATTTTTGTTTTAAAAAAATATTTAACAAAATTTAACCATTTTAGTTAAACCATTTTAATAAAAACAAACCTGATTTTAAAAAAAAAACTTGAACGTTTAAATTCAAAATCTCATATGCTTGTTTTGTTAAAATATTGTATGTTTGTATATTCTGGATTATACAACATTGTTGTTTTAGTTAAATAAAACAATTTAAGTATCTGTCTGGTGATGTTCTCTTAATATAGCCTGGCAATTCTCCAAATATTAATGAGTGACCTGTTGAACTAGAGATAGTTCACCTCCCAATGACTTCATAAATATCTGCCTCAATTACCTTTGGTAAACAAAATAACCAATCATTCATTCATTTTCTGATATAGCTGTAAAACTAACCTGAAAAGTTTTCAAAATAAATCCCTGTTTAAAAAATGTATAGTGTGTACCTTCTAAAAAATGAAACCTACATATATAACTGAGTTGTGAAGAATATGTATTAAGGTTATGACAACCAACAAGAGTGCACTTTCATGATTAAATCAAGCCTTCCCAACTAGTGATTTAAATCAATTTGATTTAAATAAAATCCATCCTGGTCATGGCATGGTTTTCATACTGTTGTAATTCAAAGATCTCTCCATGCAGTACACATCCAGTTCAGCTTCCAAAAAAAAAAAAAAATTTTTGAAAACCATTTTAAAATACCATAAAATCTTGAGTATAATGTGCACCTATGCATAATGCGCACCTACCTTTTAAACATCAGAAACCCTGAATAAACTGAACTCTTATCAATAGCGCGCACCCCAACTTTGCCATATTTTGTCTTGCCTTTTTGTGTTGCCAGGTAATCACATGTGAGCGCACGAGTATATAGTCCACAGAGTTCCATGCTCTCTTTGGGATGCCATCTTACATGACCGCTGAAAAACTGAAAGTTGTTAGCTATGCTGAGGCTCACAGCAACAGAGCTGCCAGCCGTGAATTTGATAACATAACAGAGTCTAACATTTGGCTTTGGAGACGGCAGAAAGAGCGCCTGCAAGCACTGCCTAGGACGAAGATGGCTGAGCGAGGTAAAAGCGCTGCATATCCTGAGTTGTAGGCCAAGCTGGTTGAATGGATTGCTGACTGTAGACAGCAAGACGGTGGGGTTAGCATTGCGGAGGTTAGAATGAAGGCTTTGACCATTGCCAAAACTTGTGCTAACACAGCTGGGTTTAAAGCTTCATATGGCTGGGGCAATCGGTTCATGAATCACCATGGCCTATCGGTCCGACACCGAACAACAATCGCGCAGAAGCTACCAATGGACTCAGAGACCAAGTTACTGCAGTTCCAAAAGTTTATCATAAAGCTACGGAAGCACCACTGCTACGACCTTTCATTAATTGGTAACGCAGATTAGACAGCATTAAATTTCGATAATCCCTACAACAGAACACTTGAACTGAAAGGTGCCAAGACAGTCTCCATTGCTACCACAGGCCATGAAAGTCTAGGTTTACCGTAATGATTGCTTGCATGGCCGACGGAACGAAACTGCCTCCTTATATTGTGTTCAAGCGCAAGACAATGCCAAGGAATGGAATCTTACCAAACACTGTTCACGTGCGTGTTCACCCTAAAGGCTGGATTGATGAAGCTTTAATGCTTGATTGGCTACAGACGGTTTGGGTGAAGGGGCCAGGTGGACTTATGAGAAAGCGGTGTCTAATAGTTTTGGATACATTTTGGTGTCATCGTATGCCATCCGTCAAGAAAAGGCTTCAGCAGGACAAAACAGATTTGGCAATTATTTTTGGTGGAATGACCAAAATGTTGCAGCCGCTTGACGTGACAGTTAACAAGCCAAT
>CM057847.1:43176651-43188988 GCA_030068395.1 Apalone spinifera
AGGTGAACATACATTTACTGCAGGTGGACGTATGCGAACACCAACGCTGCAAGATGTTACCCAATGGATAGCAGATGTCTGGCTTGAACTTGATCCCGCTATGATAAGGAAGGGGTTTCTGAAATGCAGCATCTCTAATACTATGGATGGCAGCAAAGATGATGCCCTGTGGATGGATCCGAGTGACGATGAATTGGCCGAGGGTGAATTACCGGTATGCGAAGATGACAATGATTTGTATTACCTGGATGAAGATGTCGAGGACTATACCCCGGAAGATATTGCTCAACTTTTCGAGGAAAATTCTAACAAAAGTGAATTCAAGGGCTTCGAAGAGGAGTAGACGATCAATTAACATACCGGTATTTGCTTGTTTGCGCTGCAGTGTTGATTTCATTTGTTTAATTTACCTTTTTGAAATTGTGTATATAGTTGATTGTTGATGCTAATAAAAAATCAACTTAACCTCTGGTGTCCTGTGATTAATTAATTGCCGCGGAAATGAAATTAATTAATTAATTGCCGCCAAATGAAAACGTTAAAAAAAACCTCCTATGGATAATGCACACCCTGACTTTAACGCAAAAAAAGGGGAAAAAGTGCATTATACTCGAGATTTTACGGTAAACTCTCTCAATAGCTTAGAACTGAACTATATCTTCAGTGTAACTGTTACAATCCCTCTCCATCCCCTATCACTACAGAATGGATATAGTCAATAAAATAAACCTCAAATGTACTACAGCTTAAAATACTTCAAAGCTGAAGTGAAACAATTCATGGGTTTTAATTTCAGTTCAATGGAATTTAAATACATCTTCATTATATAGCAACTTTCCAGTATTCTGCCATAAAGCAGCTTCACAGGGAAAAGTTAAACAACATGGCTGCAATACTTGGACATAAAAAAAAAAAATGTAACTAGAAATTCCATGAGACAATGTGTGTCATGACTTACTTGGCCTCCATTGATTACTATGTCAGGATCAACCACATTGCCAATAGATTTAGACATCTTCTCTCCTTTTTCTCCCAGAGTAAATCCATGAACCACAAGAGTCCTAAGGAAAACAAAACAAAAAACAAACCAATACTACTGAAAAATAAATTCAGCCTTGTGCTTTATATCTTTCTAGTGTGGAAGTCTTGTCTTCCCAGAAGAATATTCTAACCAAGAAATTTTTGATACAAGATAGAATCTATTGAATATTGAAACTTATTTCTAGAGAAGAGCAGAAATACTACATCCCCAACAGTCTTCCTAGTTGAACAAAACCACTGATTTTAGATTAAATCTAAAACCAAGGGTAAAATCTTGGTCTCACTGAAGTCAATGGCAGTTTACCTTATATATAAGAAACACATGCACATACAATGTATGTTTTATACAATTCATTTTTCCATATGACCAACCCAGACATTTACATTCAGTGCACACACATTTGCTCATATAAATTGTTTATTAAAATCCAAGTAGTATTATGTATGCATCCTTACTGAATGTGTTACTTTTTTAGTAAACTGCATATTCTCCATATAATTAATTCAATAACCCAAATTACTGCATCTATTCACTGTTCTCTGTGCACCTAGAGGAGCTAAAAACAAAACAAAAGCTTAGGTTGATTATTTTTACTAGGGCTATCAATTAATAAAGGCTGTACCTCTGAAAACTAGCATTCTGTGTGTCTAGCAACATCTGTGGTCTGGCTCCTGGACCAGCAGGCCTGAGAGACTAAAGGCAGGAGGGCCAGCCAGGACTGGGGAAGACAGGGTCGGCAGCTCAGCTGAAGGCAGCCCAGGGCTGAAGCCCCGTGGCAGCTTTTGGGAATGCAGTGTGGGGCAGGAGCCCTGGTAGCAACACAGGGCCGGAGTCCTTTGGCAGCCCCCAGAAGCACGGGGCCAAAGCCCCGCAGCAGCCCCTTGGAGATAGAGGACCAGACCAGAGCCTAGCAGCAGCCCACAAAAAAATAAGGCTGAAGCTCTGTGGCAGGAGATGGAGTCTGTGACACCCAGGGAAACTGGAAGCAGGCAACAGGCTTGGGGGCTGGAGGCAGGAGACCTCCCTTCGTCCAGCAAATTCTCTTGTTCGGGACTGGTCAGGTCCCGATGATGCCAGACCAGGGAGGTCCAACTTGTAACAGTTAATTCCAGTGATTAACTCAAAACAAAGTGTAACTCAATTAAAAAAAATTAATCACAACTAACTGTGATTTTAATTGCACTGTTAAACAACAACAGAATACCAATGTACATTTATTATAAATATTTTGGATGCTTTTCTACATTCTCAAATATATTGTGATTTCAATTACAACACAGAATACAAAATGTGTATAGTGGTCACTTTGATTACAAATACTTGGATTGTAAAAAAGAAACAAGTCTATAGTGCAACCTCGATCAAGAAAGTGAAACTTACAAGTACAGACTTTATGTAACTGCACTAAATAAAAATTTAAAAAATGTAAAACATTAGAGCCATAAGTCCTATCAGTTCTACTTCTTGTTCAGCCAACAGCTCAAGCAAGTTCGTTTACATTGATGAACTGAACTGAGAAATACTATTTCTTTTGTTTACCTTTTTTAATCCAAGTATTTATAATCAAGTATTCAAGTATTTGTGAACACTGTACAATTTGTATTCCGTTTTGTAACTGAAATCAACAATTTTTTTTGAAATGTAGAAAACACCCAAAAATATTATTATAAACAGCATTCTAGTATTGTTTAGCAGGAAGGATGTAAAAATCCACTAGAGCAGTTAACCGGTTAAATAGTTAAAATGATATCGTTTAATTGGTTAGCCATGGAGGGCTGATGCAGACCGTCCGGGTCCTGCCAGCCAGGCCTGCCACATTGCGGGTAGTGGCTGCTCTGGGCAAGCCTGCTAGGGCTGGGATTCTGCCAGCCTGGCTCACAGCATTACAGGCGGGGGCTGCTCCAGCCAGGATAGTTAACTGATTACCGGGTAAGCATGCCGGTAAGTCTAACCGTACTCCCATTACATAAAAGCTCAATAAATTGCCATGTTTCAGACCAACACTTACTTATAAGGTGCTTTTTTTCTTGTTGCCACACTAGTTAAGAGAGAGGACTGAAACCAGCCTCCCAATTGGTCTTTTCCTTCCAAGTATAAATCTGCTTTTTGATCTGCACCTTAAAACAAAAATATCTTGTCAACGGATTTAAAAAAAATACATCAGTTTATATTAGATTACTAAATACTTATGGTAGGCTCATGGCATAAAGGAAGTGCTGTAGTAGATGTATCTGTAAGTGGTTATAGAACATCATACTTTTTGACATGAGCTTCTGACAAAATATTACTGAATTATGACAATACAGGGTAAAATAATATAACCTATTTTGCACTCTCATTTTATATCAGGACCTCAAGGCTCTTTACACATATTAATTAATGATAAAACTGCAAGTTTCAATATAAATAATGAACAAACTGATCCACAGCTTGGTATGCAACTGTTGTTGCAAACAGTATAATTCATGGGAACCCAAAAGTCTCTAAAGAGAGGGAGGTGGGTGTGAATTGGTGGTTATTACACAATCTCACATTCAGAATTTTTTCGTGATTTTAGCCAAAATTTTTCCTGTAATGGGGTTCATTCAACAGTTTCTTTCATCCTCCTCCCGAGACAATTCCTCTCTTTTTCCCTGGTGTTTATAGCCTTTATCTATTTGTTTAGCGTAATGGAAGTTTCGATATTCAGATCCATCCTGTAATAAAAAAAGTTCAACGTTGCAAAGGTCAAGGACATTCAGCCATTGCTAAGACAGACTCATGGGTGGAGTTTATGTTTTTTCTATCATTAATTTATTCCTTCAAGAAAATCAATAAAGATCCAGTTAGAAAGCACAATAAAATATTAATCTTTGCACAAGAGATGGTAAAATACATGTAAAGACTAAATAAGCACAATAATAATTATAGGGAGTAAGCAGAGAACAGTAATAACTTTGACATCTATTATTGATTTACCATAGACTATTTTTCTCTGCCAAGTCAACAACTAGAAAATTTCAATTCTTGCAATGTAGGGCAAATAAAGAAAAGACATTTTAATAAGGGGACTCACATCTAAATGACTGAAGAACCTAAACAAACCATCTGCAAATATTCAGAGTTGGTCTTTGATGTCTGATAGAAAGCAGATATAATGGTATGCCCGCAAAGACCGCATGCCCTGGTGAATATACTTCACATTTTTTATGAATTCTTCATTATGTGTCTGTAGAAATAGTAGTACTCTGAGCCTCAATTTCAGATCAATTAAATAATTTATAATATATTAGAGGATTTACCCAGCATTGCTCGATCCTTAATTGAAATAATTTGTGTATTTCTTCATTTAAATCATTGCTTTGGAGTGGGGCTGGAGATGAGGGTTTCAATATGCTGGCTGCCATGGGGAGACAGGACAACCCAGCAATGTCTCACTGCAGCAGTTTGGGGCCAGGTGAGAAGTGTCTGTCCATGGCTACCGTGGCTCCAGCAGGCACAGCCAGGAGAGAGGTGCATGTCCCCTGATAGGGGGACAGACAGACATACAACGTCTCTGAAATATATATTAGGGTTGCCAGTGTCCAGTATTCACCCAGACTGTCCGGTATTTTCGCCTCCTGTCCGGTAAAAAAATTCAGAAAATACTGGACAACTAAGATGTCTGGTTGTTTCTAATTTTTTTCCCCAGCCAGGAGGCAAAAATGCTGGGCACCTGGCAACCCTACAAACACTCAGCACCTAGCCGCCCCCCCGCCCCTCATCCGGCCCCCAAGACCTCCAACCCCCATGCTTACCTGGTTCCGCAAGGCTGCCGGCACAAAATGGCTGCCGACCAAGGGGAAGCATTTCCCTTGGGTCTTAGTGCTCAACCGCTCCCCTGTTCCTATCCCTGCACTCACTCTTATAGGGGACATGCTGCTTTAATGCTGTTTTATTTTAAAAAATTTTTTACAGAGTCTTGGAGTCCTCTTTTTTTTCCCCTCAACACCTTTGATCTCCCCCTTTCTTTTCCCTCTTCAACAGATTTTTTTCCCTGGTGTTGTGTTGGGGTTTTTTTTGGGGGGGGAGAAGGGGGCAGAGGGTGTTCGGTATTTTTGTTTCAACCATCTAGCAACCCTAATATATATATAGTCTCTGAAATATATAGCAGACAGCTGTCCCTGCCCCTGGCTGGCCTGTCACCACCCCCCATAGCCATTATACAGTATACTTTTCCCTGCTTGTAGACCCCTTCCTTTCTATTTTATGAGAAGCAATCCCATTCCAGGCAATCTCATCAGCCTGGCACAAGCAAACCATTACCTTGGCTGTAAGCCATAAGAAATAACAACACACCAGATGTAACAGTCCTCACTTACTATTTAGGAGGAATTCTTGAACAGATACAGACACAAACAAACTCTCTCAAATGTACAGTAGATTGTCTAAATCTATTGGGTAGTTCTCATCCCAATTGTAATGAAAAACAGTAAAACAGTAGCGATTTTCAGTCAACTTTAATTAGAACAGAGTGTAAATTTGTTAGCTATGCGCAAAAACATGACACAGTCCAGAGAGTTTTCAGCTGTTTTTCAAATTAAAACTCTAGGGCAGGGTGGCCAACCCACAGCTCTTTGATTAAGGAAATGCCACTCCTGCTGCTTCTGAGCCGCGCGCCCAGACTGCTCATGGCCAGCTGCTCTGCACACACGCCCAGCGCCTGGAAGGAGAAGTGTGTGGCAGTGGCGGCAGCTCTGGGACCCAGTCATTAGGTTAGAGCGGGGTGGGGGGGGTGAGGAGGGGAAGGCTAGGAGGGCCTGGCTCTGGGGGAGGGCATTGGGTTCGAGTGGGGGGGGGGGAGAAAAGGGGGGACTGGGAATGCCTGGCTCTGGGGGAAAGGTGGGGCACTGGGTTAGAGCGGGGGGACGGGGGACTGAGGCACCTTCAACTCAAAGTCTTCATGGATGCAGAATAAGGCAGCCAACACAGATGTCATATTTAAATTCCAGGGCAAAAAAAAAGAATCAGCATGTATCTGGTTTACATTGTGATTCTTTAAAGAAACTTCAAAGGCTATGGTTTGCCAGGCTGAAGCAATTATTCTGAGATATGAGTCTCTCCCTTATTGTTTTTGAACCTCTCATATTTGCAGTCTAGGACAGATCTGAATTTTTAGAACGATAAAAAAAAGCCATAATCTTCATGAGTAAAAAAAATGAGGAAACCATACCAGAGTTCAATAAGCTGGAGTGAAACAGGCACTTCAAAATGTGCTAATTTACTTCTCAGTTCAGTTTAATTTTAAAAAACTCACAGAATATAATAGGGCAGTAGTGTTAAATTTAAAATACATGGTAGGAATGCTTTTAAGTGAGAGAATATTACTGTATATTTAAAGGTGGGTTTTTTTAATTTGATGTTTGTTCCTTGTCAAGTTTTCTGAAGATCTATGGACTAGCCGTGGATTTTTTAAGCGACTAGTGACTTTTTTATTAGCTTTTGTCCAAATATCCTGTAATGTTATTTTTATCACTACATTTTGTGTACTATATCTATTTATCTTTCTATATATAGATATATAAAAATAAATATATAATACGTGGCTCTTTGCATTCTGTCCACTGCTATTTTGGCTCTTCATCTCTAACTAGTTGACCATCCCTGCTATAGGGCATTTATGATCTCCTTTTAGTAGGGATTTCAAGATTCTAGATCTTTGATCTTATAGACTTTAGCCTTTAGATTAAAATGTATTGCACTTAATGCCAACAACAATTAACCAAGTTTTATTTTAAATCTTCTGCTCAGCAAAAAAAAGTTTAAAAAGCACAGATAGGCATGCTGTAAAATAATCACATTCATTCAGTTAAACATTAACAAGGGAGATAAAGAAAGAACTGAAAGTTAAATTATTCCATTGCACTGGGGTTAGGGTATGATCCAAGCCTATGGAAGACAACTAGACTCTTTTCCATTGACTTCATCAGGCTCTATCACATAAGACCATGAAAACCTATGGATGTGCTTAAATAGTGCAACTGAATTCAACAAGTTTAAATAAATTATATACTTAATCTGAAACATAGGCACAAAGTGTCATGCTGTTGTCAGGTGCAAAGAAAATCTCAATGAAAAATGAGCAAGTAAGTTAGTCAATGTCAGCTATCTTTGCAGATGTACTCTATCCTACATTTTTTCTGCTCAGTGGGGATGAAACATAAGTTTACACAAGTTCTTTTGTGGAAACGGGATCTTAGGATGTAAATGGTGTTAAAAGTATATTCTACAGTTAAAATATCTGCAATACCAAATCCTTTTTCAATACTATGATCATCCACAGAGATTTATATATGACTGGGAAACGGTTCTTACATTATATTTATAAAAATGGACTTGTTAATTTAAAGACCAATGCAGATGCTTTGTCAAGAGTACCAAAGGAGACCTGAGTATTATCAGACGGCTAACAAATTAGATCTTGTACTACAACACAGCAGCAGAAAAAGGGGATGTAATTTTCCATTGCACGTGCAGGAGCATCACATCCCAAAGGAAGAGGGCTACAGTTCTGATTTTACATTAGTGGAATTGCCGAAATGCCACATAATTGTGGACATATTTTTGCTATTGGTAGAAAGATCCTAATGAGGCTTTCCAGAAAACAAATGGTGGAAGGCCCATGGCTGCTTCCCAGTGGACTTGCAACAAGCTAATTAGGTCCAGATTACCTGAGGGACAGAATACAATCTAAAATGACATGAATTTGAGCGGATTCTCATGATTTTTGATGGAGACTTTTCTGCTGTGATTGGGGATAGTTAGAATGGCCCTTGAAAATGAACATTCCAGGACTGATGCCTATCCAAATACCAGGCCATGAGATGAAGATGAAATGGGTTGGGATGTCTGGCCCTGCCATTTTCCTGAGTTACCAGATTTGGAGAGAGATGGATATTGATGGGAGGATAGAATGACACTCTAAGGAAATCCAGAAACTGAAACTGTCTTGGCCAATTGATTGCGATGAGGATGATCTAAGCCCTGTCATGGCATATTTTCTGCACAGGTAGCAGGGAGCTGGGCAGGACTGAATGAGTGAAACACAATGCAACGTGAGCTAGACTGACTGTTCTTTGTTCTAGTACGTTTATGTGTTTCCTGGCCCCCTGAGGAGTCAAAATATCCTCTGCAGTGTGACTGTTCATGTGGGTTCCTCATCTCATGAGGGATGCATCCGTGACAGTGGCCACATCAGGTCTGGGTGTAAGGTGTTAGTCTCTAAGATGCTGTGGGACTATTCATTGTTTTTTTACATTTTTTTTCCCGTTGGCAATGTATTCCAGTGCTTAATCATTCTGACAGGAATGTTCTCAATGTCCCACCTCAGCCACCTTGGCTGCAATTTAAATTAATTGCTTCTTGTCCTACCATCAGAGGTTAAAGAGACCAACATTTCTTTCATGTTAAGAGTCTATGTGACTGTCTCCAGAGAAAGCATTACTGATGCCAATGTGACCATGAAGAGAACTGAAATGTACTCAATTTACTTACCTTATTTTAATGACACCTCGTACACAGAACCAAAGATGAACTGATGAGTTTTTGAAAGGTTAAGATTTTTAAATGAGTGCTAGATCACCACAGTTTTAACAGATTGTCAGAAAAAATAATCCACAGGAGATCTATACTTTCATTAAAAGAAATCCAGTTAGTTCACTAACCATTCTGCATGTAGAAAGACAGCACAAATTACAAACTGCTCTCCTGAGAGGACATGAGGGATATGAGTAGAAAAAGGAGAATTTTTTCCACCAAAACCAAACGTGATTTTCACACAGCTGTGTGATTAAGTGGCATTAAGAAGTGATGTTCCCAACAAGTAGAAAAGTCCTTCTGAACACTTATGGTTTGACAATGGAACACAGAAGAGTAATAATAATTTACTAGATTTACCTATTTAACAGAAACATTCCTCTCTGCTTTGCCAAATCCCCTACCAGTTCCTCTCCATCCAGTTCCCACTCCCCACCCCACCAAATTTTTATAAATATTCAAGGCAGAGGGTTTTTTTTTTTCTAATTTTGGAAGTTCCTAGCCCATTTTGGATACTCCTCAAACTTCAGGTCTACGATCATGAAACAACACTATGCCAAGTAAAGATAGTTCAGCTACCTTTACAGTGTATTTCTTTACTTTAAATTATGGTACTTTCTCTGACTGCTCTTTGTCTGGAAGTTACACACCCTTAAGTTACTAATATGTACTTTTAATCTTAATTTTTTGTCTCAGATAGTAGAAAAAGCTGGCACACAATGTCCACCCTATTTGGAGTAATGTTCTAATAAATGCACAGTCACTATATTCTTCCCATTTCTTTTGATAAATGTGAATAGCTAATGCTACTATGAGGAATATTAGAGCAACACAATAATAACAGCACAAAATGAAAAGCATCCTTAGATAATTTTACAGAACTCACTGTTTAACAATTGTGCCTTTAATTCATGGTTATTCCTCAAAGATGTGTTTAGGAATGCAAATAGCTCTAGTACAGTCACTTTTCTCAAATCAACTTGTTTAAAAATATGAACTTTAATGTATACAAGTGTCCTTTAGAAAATACACTGTTTACTGATGATACCGTTGCTTTACTGCGTTGCTAGGAAATAAAATCTCTAATGCCAACATGTTTTACAATTCAACAAGATTGCTATCACACAACTGTATACTCCTGGTTTAAAGTTCAACAAACAATTCACTGTACCAACTTATTACACAGAAATGGCATCTGATTTTGGAGTCTCCACTGGATAAATCAAGTACTTAAAATTTTTTAAAAATATTGTTCCTTTGTTTTATTTAGATTGCTTAAGTAATTGCAACTTATTGTATTATATTCCAAGCATGGCATCTCAGGCACTAAACATGTGAGCTTTTACAATGTCAAAAATTAACCTAAGAAAACTGAAAGGCTGGTCTACTCAACATTTAGGCCATGTCTAGACTGCAAGCCTCTTTCAAAAAAGCTTTTTCAAAAGATACTTTCGAAAAAGCCTCTTTCAAAAAAGAGCGTCTAGATTACAACCAGTACTTTCGAAAAAGCTAGCCGCTTTTTCGAAAAAGAGCATCCATGAAGTCTGGATGCTCTCTTTCGAAAAAGCACAGTTTGCATTATATAATGCCTTTTTCTGGAAGAGCACTTTCGAAAAAAGGCATTCCTTCTCGTAAAACGAGGTTTTCCACGGTCAAAAGAATTGCCACACTCTTTAGATTTACTTTAGAAGAACACGGCAGCAGTCTAGATGCAAAGGAAGTTGTTTTTTTTTTTTAAAGAAGGCCACTTAAAAAAAAAACAAAAAACAAAAAACCCTGTAGTGTAGAAACACCCTAAGTGTTTGCACTAGAAAATTCAGTACAAAGGAACAGCAAATTCTTCTTGCTACACAAAATGATCAGAAGGTACAACTTCTGCACTGATGTACATTGCTATAAGTATGTAATTATAACTAACACTTTCAGCGGTAACTCTAGTCTTAGTTCTTATAACTATGAAAGAAAGAGTCACTATACATCAACACAAACTTTAAAATGTGTTAATTCAAAATAAATTGAGGTCTGTCTTCCAGTTACAAAGTGAACTGTTTTCATAACCAGAACTGGAAATTTTTAATTTGTGCATCTTTAACTTAAAAAAAAAAAAAAAGGTACTTCACATGCCAAAATAACCAGAGGTTATTTATTCAAAAACCTATTGCAAATGAGTTTGCAAACATCAAATCCTATTCTTAAAAAGCTTTGCAATTAATGACTTCATCCAAATTTGCCACTGGAGTACACCAACTCAACTCCACTGACTTCAGTGGTATTGTGCACAAAAGTAGTGCTTCCGGCCCACCAAGCGTTTAAAAAGAATACTCAATATTTATCAATGCCATACCTTCTAACACATGAGCCCAGGAAGTTCCACTATCAAACCAGATATCCAGGACATCCTGTCCCTGTACATAATCCAGTACATTGAGGCTACCAACCTAATGAAATAACAGTTAAATTGTATTAATAAGAGAAAATAAACATTTTGCACCTTTAACTGGAAGAAGGTGAGTGTCTCCAAAATAGAAATAACCAAAGCAGATTTTGGTTTTGGTCCACCAATTTTGCAGAAGATGCACATTTTGCAAGAGCGGCGAGGAGTCCTGTGGCACCTTATAAAGTGGGTCTTTGCCCACGAAAGCTTACGCTCCAATACTTCGGATAGTCTATAAGGTGCCACAGGACTCCTCGCCGCTTTTGCAGATACAGACTAACACGGCTACCCCTCTGATATTTTGCAAGAGATTATTTACAAAATTATACACAATGGTTACTTTTCAGAAGACAAGTGATTCTCTCTTTCCTCCTTTCTCACCTCTCCCAAAAATGTCAGAAACCACTGCTTCTGCACTGCACACTGGACATATACTTCACATGTGCACAGTGCTGGAAGATTTGGGCCACGAACACAACATAAACAGTAGCAAGTATTACAGCAAAATTGGCCTTAGCCAGAAGAAACAATTACATTTTAAGCCTGTGTATTAATTGTTCCCTCAGTTACCTGCTCAATGACCACTGGAACTGCATTCTAAATTTCTGGCATCAATCTGATATACAACATTGAAACATAGCACAGTACAATTCACAGTCTCAATGTGCATTCATTTAACATTTTATAACAAATAAAAAGTCATAAGGATCATAGAAATATCTGATGGTTTAATATTGCTGGCCAGCATTGTAGCCGCCAAGTGCCTTCTACGTAAAATCAACAGCATTAGCTGTCTTGCCCTTACTGCATTAGGAGAGATCTAACCCTCTCCATCTCTCTTGCAATTTCTACCCTATACGTTAACACTCAGAAAGTTACCTTTGCTGCAACCTTTCTTGGCAGAAGCTGTTCAACAGGAAGCGTCCACCATGCATCACTTCCATGCTGCTCCACTATTTTAATAACATTCTCAATGATTTCACTGTGTAAGAAGGAAATCAAACCGATTAGCATGGTTCAATCAAGGAGCAGCTATACATTCCTTAAAGCAGGGAGGGGAACCTCAGGCTCAGGGGGCTGGATGTGGTCCCCAGCTTACCTGGATCTGGCCCCCAAGGCTCAGGGCTCCTCTCCCACCAGCACCGAGGAGCCTGTGCTGGCACTCCAGCCCCACACTACCACACACTGCAGGGCTGGAGAGGTTGAGCACTAGCAGGCTAAATGACCCAAATTCGAAGACATATTAGAAAAGCATATACAGTAAACTTCCGATAATCCGGCACCTTTAGGACTCAGGGGGTGCCGGA
>CM057847.1:43200258-43221605 GCA_030068395.1 Apalone spinifera
ATAAGCTTTTGCTTATCAGATAGTTGACTAGTCGCTTACATCCCCAACAGGCACTAAGTGCATTCCTATCTGCTGCTGTTTTAAGTCTAGTTTTCTGAAGACAAGAGACCCGAAATCTATCCACAGCTTTGCTTCTAACTTCCCATTTCACCATGAGCACATGACTTTATTATATATACACTGTATCTTTAAGATGTTCTAAAACAAAGATACTTATCTCAAACACTAGGCAACTAATCATTTTATAGTACAATAACTCCTTGCTTTAATGTTGTAGTTATGCTTTTGAAAAATATGACTAAGAGAAATGAAGTGAAGTGAATCCAATTTCCCCATAGGACTTAGCGTAGGGGGAGGAGGTGATTAAGCACCACAATTTTTTTTCACTAAATTAAAGACATTGTATACATATACAGTAAACATTTTTGTGCTTACACAGTTACGTGCACTATGGGCTTTGCAGTATAACTTAGCTTTATACTGCACTGCCCAAAGGGAAGCCTATTCCCGAGGAGTGGGGTCACTCCTCGGGAACTGAGGCCCAAGGACTTCTGCCCTGAGAGATAGAGCTCGGATTACACGTCGTCCTGTCCCCCCCCGCCCGGAGATAAAGACATTGGGCTTTGGCTCTCTCTTCCTGTGGTGGTGGAACTTGGGGACTGAAGCTTGAGCCCAACCATCCCCATTTGCACAGCCTTCCTCCTTCATCTCCTGCCCAAAGCTACCAGCTGTTTCAGGATCTTCAGGAGGCTCTCTGGGGAGGGAGGATCCACACTGTGTCCTTACTCCTTCCTCCCTCCCCCATTGAGCCTCCTGAACCCTGCAAAATATCTGATTGCTACAGGAGAGAGGGACAGGGAGGGAGAGAGGAGTTGCTGATCTGCAAGCTCCACCAATGGGTGGTAGGCAAGGGGAGTTAATGGGGGGGCTGCCAGCCCACCCTGGTTGCAAATATTATGCAATTTTAAACGAGTACGTCGTCTAATAGATCAGGGATCTAACAATGAAATGTTAACCAAGAAAAAGAGTTACTGTACAATGACATTAAATATCTAACATCTCCCTGCAAACAAGGCAATAAATCAAACAATTCCCTTTCCCCCCCCCCCAATACAAGACCTTACTGCCTCTCTCCCTCCCCAGAAGCCTATATTCAGAACTAAGATGGACAACAGTAGGTCTTGATAGTAAGCAAATCTGGGCTATTTCAGACTGTGGAGAAAAGAAGGAGAAATAGGTTTTCAAATTGGGACTTCTGTCAATAGTGCTTCATTTCAGTCACTACCAGGGACTTAGGCAGATAAAGCCAAGAAAGAAGACATCTCAGATTACTTTTTTGATACCTGAGAATGAAATTATTAGGTTCTGCCACACCATTCCTCCTATTGCAGGTTCCATTAATCACTGAGAACAGAGCATACATAGAAATTCCTCACTCCCTCAAGAAAGGCACTCTGCCAACTCTAATCACAGGCAGTAAGGATAGGTCCATGGATAAAAATTCCAACTGACACCTCCAATCCCAATTCATATTTCAAATCACAAGTGTGGACAATCGCACAGCCAGCAATCACCTGGGATTGTTCAACCATCCTTATAGTGATCAGGAATTCCTGAGCTTACTCAGAATACTCAACTAGCTGGAGGTTAACAACATAGAACACTATCAGCCTTGTGCCTCGAATGCCTCCACAGGGAGGGATTTCAAGAGCTCAAGTGAGGATTTTGCAGTGAAGCAGGCAATCTGTACACCAACACCAGACCCATGTTAACTTCATTTGGGATGCTCATACAGGATAGACAGTACATTTGAACCAATTTTGGGTTATGAATCCACCTGAACTTTAGGATGGACTCAAAACAGCCCTTCTAAGGTAAACTGTATTTCTAGTCCACTTCTCATGTGCTATGCTGTATAGCTATATATTTTAGAAATGTCTGACTATCTGTGAGTCTGTTTGTTCAAGAACTTCTCCTAAATGGTAAGTGCTAGAACCACCAAATTTGGTAGGCAGCTTCCTCTTATCCTAACTTAAAGTAAGGTAAGGGTTTGGTTGGGCCAAGCAAACGGGAAGTGCCAGGAACAGGATGGTTTTCTAGAACATGGAAAGGGAGTGGGCAGAGAGAGGAGGGATTTGAAAAGAAAGAGCACAAAGAGGAGGGATGCGATACTGAGAGTGGCCACTGGTGGCAGCAAGCCCATGGGCGTGATC
The DNA here is from genome assembly GCA_030068395.1 of Apalone spinifera. Taxonomy (NCBI): domain Eukaryota; kingdom Metazoa; phylum Chordata; order Testudines; family Trionychidae; genus Apalone; species Apalone spinifera. The sequence goes on from CM057847.1 coordinate 43,202,472, forward strand.
TTTATGCAGAGTGGTCACTGAGGGCAGCCGCATTACCAAGAGAGTGGCCAGAAAGGCTGGGGCTCCACCATCTTGCCTGCCACCAGATCACTTAAGTAGCCCCTTTGCCCCAAGCTCCTTCCTGCTCCTGTCCCTTGGGGAGGGTGACAGGCCCTGGTGACTGGGGGAGACAGAACACCCCTGGCAGGTGAAAAAAGGCCCCACCATCTGGGGCAGGCGAGCCCTGCCAGATGGGAATCCCCCACCCTAAACCCCTTCCTCCCCAGTCCCAGCCTCCTGCCCTGCCTCCTCCAATATCTAAGACCCTGCCCTGACTCCTTGACTTCCAACACCACCAGTCCTCTGCTCTGAAGACCCAGATAACACCAGGTAAGTCTTCTAGTTCTATATATAATTATCCTTCAACTTCCTATTTACATTTTACAAATGGGGAAGCTTCTGTCAAGCAATTTGGAGCAATTAAATTCTGTCAATTTAATTTATGGTTAAAATTATTACCAACAAGTCATTATGCTGAATATTTTATATATTTTAATTACTGTTCTTCATATTTTTTAGCTAAAATTACTATAAATACATGTGCAAAGTGTAGCTAATGAAACACAAAGTTATTCTACTTAGATTCTCTACTTTCGTATCAATATTTTAACAAACATATTACTCTACAAATTAACATTCAAAGTATATTGAAGCTCTTACCTTTACAAGTTGAAATTACTTCAAATTGTGTGTCCAAGATGGCAGCTGTAGACTCTACTCTATTTGCAGCTAGAATGTACCATTCACCAGTGTTGGCACATTTTACAATGGAATAGCTACAAGACAAATATATTAAATAAGAAAAAAAAATCAATATTAGCAAACGTGTCATAGTACTAGACTTTACTTTTTTAAATGTTTTAGACATTTGCTGCTTTTTAAACAATCTGAAAATGTGATTTTTACTACAAAAATCCTATTACTGTTTCGCTCCAAATGATTTCAATAGAATGAATACAAGTGCAGGCCCTAAAGCAGAAACAACATAAGAACAATTAACTTTTTTAAAAGATGGGAAAAAGTCTGAAAGTGAGTAACATAAAAAAATAAAAATACCATTAAATAAGTCTGAGATGCCTCCTACTTCAGCTTTGCTATTAAAAGCACTGCACTGTAACTCTGCTAATAAATAATGATATTGGTGGAAGCAGATTGATAAAGTTGAATAAGTTAAATACATACTCTGAATCCGGCATATAACAAATAGCTTGATTGGCAGGAATAGTCCATGGTTGTGTAGTCCAGATTAGCAAACTGACAGTTGGAGATCCAGCTATAGAAGCAAATTAACAACTATAATTTCATGAAAACCAAAGATATCACAGTTTTAACAAGAACTACCTATTACAAATCATACCTATCACAGAGGCCAGTTTAGGAGGCGATTTCAACAAGGGGAATTTGATATAAACCGAACGACTGACATGCTGCTGATTGTATTCAAGTTCAGCTTCAGCCAAGGCTGTGCTGGGTGAAGATCAAATATAGGTTAAACCACATGAACATGTATTTCTCTCTTCTTATTTTATAGATAAAATGGTAAGTTGATTCTTACTTTGCTGAAGGAGACCAAAATACCGGTTTATAGTCCTGATAAATGTAGCCCTAAAGAGGAAAAACATGAAGTTAACTGGATCAGAACTACATTGTAACTTAAATAAGGACTTGGTTAAATGGCACACTAGCATACCTTGTCATACATTTTGTGGAAGACACTCAGTTGTTTTGCCTCATACTTCCCATCAAATGTGTGGTAGCAATTAGCCCAATCTGCCATTATACCCCAACGAATGAAGGCAGATTTCTGTTTCTCAATTGCCCTTTCTGCAAATTCTTTTGCTAAAAAGAAACAATTGTTTTAAAAACATTGTTCTTTTAAAATCTGCGTGATCACTTTAATTTTAAGAAATGCTAATGGCTTACTTGCTATTGAATGATTAACCTCTGCTGGGAACAAAGTATTATACAACTAATATAAATTACAAAATATAAAACTATACCAACTGATGTATATAACAGTAACTTTTAGAAGCCTCAAACTGCTTTACTTGCATGAGTAGTCCCATCAAAGTGAAAGCCAAACACCAGTAGGAAGTTAGTTTGTTTTTTTTCAAGTAAGTCATCCATTTTTACAGAACTTAAATTATTTTTAAAAAGGGGAAAATTCCAACCCAGATGGTTATGAAGTTCCAACCTACCAAGTGTAAAAGGAATGAAAACTGACCAACCGCTGCAGTGCTTCTATCTGATGCTATTCTGGGGTTTGCAATGCAGCAAGCAGCTACCTGAAGTTAAGACAAGTCGGTTTAATTGCTGCTATTCATAACTAGAGCTGGTTAAACTGTTCATTGCAAATAGCTTTTCAAATTATTTTTTATTTTTTTCTTTGTACAAGTTTTCACTCTTCCTTCCCCCTCATTATTTGATAAGCTCTATTCAGAACTCTGAAGGCTGCAGAGATGTGGTCTGAATCACTAATATCATGATCCACCCTACTGGAAGACATTATAAGCTGCAGAGGGTGGAGCAGGAGCAGTGGGAGAGGAAGTGACACAAGTAGGCTGAGATGATGACAATAACAAAAAAAATATAGGAAGGCTGAGGCAGAGAGCCTGCTCCCTGACAGCAATCACAAAAAGGTCTGAAAAGGACAGATCATCCTCTTATGCCAGAATCTACGATGGGAAAAAGTTTAACACACATCAAACATCTACTGACCAGAGCTAACAAGAAAAATACAGGCTCCAGTATATTTCTGGATGAAAAAAGTCATTGCATGAATGTTTGGCTGAGGTCAAAAGAACACTGCTTCTGAACATTGATGAGGCTCCATCTACTACCAACGAGTAGCCAAAGTTTGACATGAAAAGTGTAATATAAAGGGGTTTGTGCTCTCCTCAGTGGAACTAATCATGAAAAAGAGTTGTAGGACAATGCTCAACATACACATATAGGAATTACTTATTTTTACCCTAAAATACAGCCCCATCTGGAGTAAATACATGGTAGCTAACCAAGATGCAAATCAAGCATCATATAAATGCAAAGAAAAGCTATCCACTTTTGTAAATAAAAACCATCTCCCCATGTACCATATTATTTTAAAAAAATCTTATTTTAATATAGCAGTGCCATCAGAACACCACAATCAACATTGGTTTGAATATTATGCTTTTTCCCCCCAATTTACATTATAAATCAATTTTAAACGAAACGCAATTTCATTGCATGTGTTCCTTAAAATCATCTGAATGCTTATTATACTCAAATACACCTAGCAATAACCCCCCCCCCCTCACCAAAAGTTAGAGACAGGAGTTAAGCTCAAAGCAAGCGAATGATGCATCATGTTTTCTATAAATGCTTTGACAGTGCATATTGACTGCTGTTTGCAAGAGACGTGAAGCTACATCAGTTTATAAGCTGCATAGTCTAACGGCACATATACTAAAATTTCAAGTCATTCCACTGCATGACAAAACTGTTACCAATAAACACACAACATTATCAGAACACTTTCCATCTAATCCATAATAAACTCTCAGAAGGCACCACCTAGACAGTTTTCCAATATTATACACGGTCTCCATGGTGGGGGATAGGAGAGGCAGAGGCTAGCAGCGGCACTGGGAACGAACCGGAAATCAGTTGTCCTGACTTGCACCCGGTCCTCCCCCTGGCTGCAGCTCTCCAGTTTCCCGCCTTATCAACTAATCAAGTAGTTGATGGAAATTCCATTGACAACTCCATTAGCAAACACAATTTAACATCCCTAGACTGTACCAGCCCTCTTTCATCTCTGCAGTGTGCATGTGTGAAGTGGAAACTGAAGTTAAACGGGGGTTGGGGGAAGCAGTTATGAGCACAACTCAGAGTCTGACAAAAGGAGACTGGATAGATAGAAAGATAAAGCTGAAATAATGTGGGTTCACCACAACTTGGCTGAGCTCTGGCTGCTCAGACCAGACTGTACTGTACCCTTCATTTCTCTATGTTAACCTAAAGACCTATTCTGTGATACATTTGACTAATAAACCCTTTGTTTTGCCAGCACTGTATGAATGGTGTTGCAGATATATATTGATCCAGAGAACACACAAATCTCCTTGGGAGTCTGCCTCAGTAGGACTCGCTGAACGGAGCTCATGGTCTGAAGCAGGAGTACTGATGGCTGAAAGGTTCAGCCTAAGGAGTTGGTGAAGTTGTGGGGCTTACCCCAGAGGAACAGTGAGATCACTAAAGACCCCGGACTCCTGGAGACAGTTCCAGAACTGGAGTTGTAAACTCAGTCTAGTGGATCTGTGACAGCATCCCAGGATTACATTAGATCTTTTAGTCACAGCACCACAACAGGAGCTCATGGGCAGCTGATTATCCATCACAACCCCAAAATCTTTTCTCGAATTACTGCTTCCTAAGTAGAATCTCCCATCCTCTAGGCATGGTCTACATTCTTTGTTCTTAGATGTATAGTTGTAGCAATATTCAAATGCATATTGTTTGCTTGCACCTAGTTTACCAAGCAATCCAGCCTCTTCGTTATTTATCACTTCCCAAATTTGGGTGTCATTTGCAAACTACGAAATCAATGATACATTTTCCTCCAGATTATTAATAAAAATGTCAGGGTCAAGAACCAATCTGAGCTACCCCACTGGAAAAACACCTACTCGATGACAATCACGTTACTTCAAAAACATTAGGGAGAAACTAAAAAAAAAAAAATTTTTTTTGAAAATAAGATTAAAGTTCAAGCAACTCAGCATACAACACCAATAAAAATTGGATATAGTAGTTTTATGTTGCAGAACTGAATTATGTTAGAATCCAGATGTCTATGTCATTTACTTCCCTCTTTCTATCTATGATTATTTTGAACTTATCCTGGGTTCATACAAACTTGTATTTTGATGAACCCACTTTACAAAGGTCACCCTCCTTATAAGTTTAGATTTTGCAGGTCGAGTATCATCTTATAACCAAGATGTTCCTAACAAATTCCAGTGTACTAAAGCTAAAGTGAAAACATAGATGAAAGACAGCAAAATAATATTCCACTAAAGATTCAAAAACAACTTATAAAAATTAAATATTTAAGTCACAAATGTTTCTAGGAAAATTTTGCAAAGGACAGTTTACCTTTCCGTCTAATCTCCAATGGTGAAAGATTCTGAGCTTCTTTTAATTCTGACAATGCTTTCAATTCTATGGGTAACCCATGACAATCCCAGCCTGGCACATAGTGCACTTTATAACCTCTCATCATATGGAACCGATTAGTGATGTCTTTCAGTATCTGGAAAAATGTTAGGCAAAATGTTATTTTTTATATAACTGTTACTACCATCCTCATATTCCCATACATATTAGCATAACTCAGCTGTATGTTACTTCGTATCATACTGATTTTGATAAACTCTGAAAAACCTCAACCACAATCAACTACGTTAAAGATTAGTTTCAGCATTCACATTTATGTTTCTTACTGTACTTTCTGATAGCACATCATGAGAACCTCTTGATCAATAGCAACCATATTTTGTACAATTGAAAGCCATAGTTTGCACTATACAGGCACTTGAGGGCTCCACCTACCTATAACAAAGTGGAATTATTTTATTATGGGAACATACTTCTGAAATCACTATGCACATAATACTGAAGCTCTGCATCTAGCAGTTTGCAGGGCTGAAGTAGAAATTGGATTTACTGAATGAAAATAAATGTATCATCTGATCACCAATGTGAAACTGTAAGTATCACACAAGACCCCATTTGCCATTTTCATTGTTAGTGTGAAAGCTTACCCATTAAATAGGAATGAAGGGCCTTATCCTATAAAATAGTGAACATACAACTTTAATTTACCTTCAATGTGAATTGAGAGTGCACAGCACCTTACAGAAGGCATTGTAACACCTTGTATGTACTACTTTTATACAGACCTTATTTAACGCATGACCAACATGCGGGTCTCCATTGGCATACGGTGGACCATCATGAAGGCAAAATTCATTCTTTGTTTTTCTTTGCCTTTGCCATGAATATAGTTCTGAAAAGCCACATTTCTGTACAGACAATATGATAATTTAATTAGTTATGTTTGTGTTTTAGTAGTTCAAAACAAGTTTTCATTTTAACATCATTCCAAAAGGCAAAACATTAAGAGGCTGAATTGCTCCAACTCCTTAAGCGAAGACTTTCTTCTCTGAATTTTTAACACCTTGTAAATTATTTACCACTGTCCATTACTAAGTTAACAATGTTGTCCTTATTTTCTAAAATAGATCACTTATTTGGCCAGATTTGTTCTTGGAATAACTCCACTGAAATAAAAATAATACCTGGTCTAGGGCTGTCAAGTGATTAAAAAAATTAATTGTGGTTAGTCACAAATAATCATGCACTTGTAACTATTGATTGCAGTTACACAATACAAAGTGTACAGTTCTCACTTTAGTTTTTTATTATAGATATTTGCACTGTAAAAATAAAATAGTATTTTTCAACTAACTTAATACAAGAACTACAGTGCAATTGCTATAATAAAATTTGAACCTACAAATGTAGAATTATGTACAAAAATAACTGCATTCAAAAATCAAGCAATGTAAAACTTTAGAGCCTATAAAAGTTCACTCAGTCCTATTTCTTGTTCAGCCAATTGCTCAGACAAACAATTGTTTTATATTTTCAGGAGATAATGTTGTTATCTTCTGGTTTACAGTGTCACCAGAACTGAGAACAGGCATTCGCAGAACACTGTTGTAGCCTGTATCACTAGATATTTAAGTGTCAGATGTGTTAAAGGCTCATATGTCCCTTCATGTTTCAACCACCATTCTTGAGGATATGCATCCATGCTGATGATGAGTTCAGCTCAATAACAATCCAAAGTCGCACAGACTAATGTACGCTCATTTTTATCATCTCCATCAAATGCCACCAGTAGAAGGCTGATTTTTAAGTTTTGCAGTTTGGGTTCTGTAGTTTATACACTGGAGTGTTGCTCTTTTAAGATTTCTGAAAGCAGGCTCCATACGCCAACTCTTTGATTTTTGAAGACACTTCAGATTCTTACATCTTGGGTCAATAGCCATCTTTAGAAATCTCACATTGCTACCTTCTTTGTATTTTGTCAAATCTGTAGTGAAAGTGTTCTTAAAACAAACACATGCTGGGTCATCATCTGAGTCTGCTATAACACGAAATATATGGCAGACTGCAGTTGGTGGCCAAAGAATGAAGGGACATATCAGTTAACACTATACTCAGCTGATATGGAAACTCGTGGTGTCAAACGCCATCATGTGGTTGAGGGATCTCTACCTGGAACACATCACTGGACATTGGCAACACCAGGAGTGATATGCTGGAGTGCCAATGAGAAACACAGTCAGGAGAATATTGTATTGCATTTTCTAACAGAAAAACTACCCTACATTTTGAATTACTGATGGACAATCTACATTCACTGATATATTTGATTTTCACAGCCAATTATCTGTATACCTTTTCATAAGTGATGTATCCAAATACTTGGATATTAATATTGAATCTGCACTGTCACATTTATTCACCTACATTTGGGTTATTGCTGATTGGAGCTATAGGTAAATATAGCTACAGCGGCCCACCAACGGCTAACCCTGGTGAACCATTTTATTGCCCACCCCTAGCTTGGGGCCTGTGCCCTGCATAGAAACTATTTGGCTTTCTACCATAGACACTAATTAGTCTAATACACCCTGCTTCGCGGGACTCCCTAAAATCTGCTTTCCCCTCCGGGGCACTCCACTTGTTTAAGGCAGCAGTTCTCAGCCAACTGGCAGTTTGGCACCGCCTCATTTTGCCATTGACCCTGTCGATGTAGCGCTGCGCTAGCCGACAATCCCAAACTCATCTTCTAACAGGGCCCGCAAGTGCGCGGGGGAGGGGGGGTGCGATAGTGACACAGGCCACTCCCACGCCGCGCTCTGCCAGACAAGCCCAGTGAAAGCCGCTGCGCGAAGAGAACGCAACGCTAATTCCCCCGGCCACGAACTCCAGTGGGTGCGTCTGTCTCCACGCGGCGGGACGGTACCAAGCAGGAGAGCTGCGCCCGAGCCCCGCCCCCTGCGCGCGGTACCTGCTGTATCTCCACCTCGGCCTCGGGCTGCAGCCGGCCCGGCAGCTGGGCGGGGAAGCGGCTGCGGGGCAGCAGCACCGTCTCCCGGTACTTGGAGTCCGCGCGGCTCTCCGGGCTCGGCTGCCCGCTGTTGGCCCCGGAGGCTACCGAGCGCGCCGGGATGCGGGACCTGACGAACGAAGGCGCCCTCCGCGCCCACCACATCCTCACGGCCTCCCCAGCTCTCTCGGCGCGTGCTCCAGCGGCGCTTCCGGCTCGGCTACGGAGGGCGGCGAGGGCATGACGGACCGCGAGGAGGGACATGCCGCTGTGAAAAGCGTTTCTCTCGCTCCTACAGAGGGAGGGTTGGAATGTTGGACGCCTGCCGGGCGCGCGGACTATTATACACGTGCAACATCCATGCGCGACCTTTGGAGGGCAGGGTTTGCATGGGATTGCCTTACCGCTAGCGTATGCAAGAAGTGCACAGGACCCATCCGCTTCCACCTCCCCAGTGTTCCCCCGCCAAAAACAAACAAACAAACAAACAAAAATAACCTGCTGGGAGCATGTAGCTGCTCCCGGAAGTGCCCTGGCTATAGATTGGTGCGATACCCAGCCCAGGAGCAATGCACGTCAGCTGAGTTCCTTACAGGTCTGCCCTTAATGATACTTGGAAGCATAGGGGGACATCTAGGTTGGATATTAGAAAAAAACTATTTCACTAGGAGGGCGGTGAAGCACTGGAATGGGTTACCTAGGGAGGTGGTGGAATCTCCATCCCTAGAGGTTTTTAAGTCTTGGCTTGACAAAGCCCTGGCTGGGTTGATTTAGTTGGGGTTGGTCCTGCTTTGGGTAGGGGGCTGGTCTTGATGGCCTCCTGAGGTCTCTTCCGGCTCTATGATTCATAAGATGAACTCAAGGTTCTGGCAGGGAAGGTGGGCTAGTGAAGATGGGTTTGGGATGGGGGTTGGCATCCTGGGTAGGGCAGACATCTAACATTTGCAGGAGTTTGCTCTCAGAGAAATGTTCTCTGCTAAACCTGTTTACTTGCAAAGTTTTTTTTCTTTTGTCTTAATGGATCGCATGTAAACCTTACCTTTTCAAAAGTGGTTATAAGAAATCCTTTGAAAACATGCTTGCACTGTCAGAGTTGTACGGCTTGGTCAATTCTATGGCCCAATAACACCAGCTCTTCAGATGTAAAAATGGTCCTATAAGGCAGTGGTACTTAACCTGGGGTGCACGCACCCCCTGGGGGTGCGAGATGCCCTTCCTGGGAGTGGGAGACATGCCAGATTTTTATGATATATCTTAGGTTTAAAGAACTGACCTACTTCAACGATTTTTAATATGGGGTGCGAGAACTTATTTTGAGAACCAAAGGGGTGCAGGCTGCAGTAAGATTAAGAACCACTGCTATAAGGGATTGTGTAAATTATAGTGGGAGTGATGTTAGTGGAATCCACACATTTGGTGTTTGCTACAGCAGCATCCACAACATCCCTGATTCCAGCCCATTGTTTATAGGTTATAACTAGAACCACAACATTTTATATTATATGGCAAAACAGCATTGCAAAGGGTGAACTTTAGGACCCAGAAGATTTTGGAGGAGTAGGAGGGTTATTGTGAAGAGGAAGGAGCAGACAGAATATTGTACAATACTGCGGAGAGGAAGTAGTCCCCTTGCATTGCTGTTCCTTTTATTGCTTACAGTTGAATGGCAGGTATTTTATTCTTTATCTGGGTTCTCTGTTTTCTTGATGTCAGTATCATATGTGTAAGCATGTGAAAATTATAAAGCTCGAGGAAAATGGGGATGGGTTTTTAGTTGCCATTGAAATTTCCAGGACTAGGAGGGATTTCTGGTGGGACGAAAAGAAGGAAAATTATGCTTGATAGAGATATTTTAATTAACTGAGTTGTTGCGTGTCTTGTGACTTTAAGTGGTTCTTCCTATTCTGATTTTGTTTGCTAAAATAATCATAGAAGTCAGACTAGTCAATGCACTCAAGTGTGAGATTTTGAATCAAGGATCCCATCTCGAAAAGCACAAGGAAAAAAATAATTTGGTGGCTAATTTCAATTGCTTTATTAGTATGAGGGGAGAAAGAAATGATTTTAAGGGGAGAGTTCCTTGCTGTTTAAACATAAGAGTAAAACTGTTAGCTTAATTAAAAGTGGTTAAAAAACAAATAATATTTTTAAAAGTTCAGCCTAAGATATTTTCCTTTTTCATCTCTTCACACTGACTTGTTATTGTAGAACTGCCGCTGTTGTTTTTTTAAATATAATTTTAAATAGGATGAGGGGAAATTAAGGAATTGATTTTGATAGTGGAGGAGCAAACTAGCTACACATTACATAGATTATGGAATCATAAAAGGGAAAAAAAACTTTCATGTTGTGGGTGTACTACTTTTCGCAATGTCTCCTTACACAAGTGCAGCTTATTGCTTAATTGGAGCAAAGCTGAAACGGATATTGCTAACAACAAGGAAGAAGGTAAGAAAGTGAACCAGCCACACCAAACAAAAAAGTAAGGTTTTTGTTTTTCCCTATATAACACAACCAATTACTTTAACAGATGCAATAATGAGATACATCTGAGCAGCATGGTGTGTTTGTCACCCAGAAAATATATCTGCAGATTTTTTTTTAAAATTACAAAATTAGGCCCTGATATTGCAGACACACTATTGTTCAATGGGACTACTCACAAGAGTAAAGTTAAGTATGTGCATAGGTGTGTCTAGACTTTGGGCTTTATGCACTAGGGATGTTAAAATGCGGATATTTTACTAATCGAGTAGTCAACAGAATTTTTAATCGACTACTTGATTAGTCGATAGGGAAAGGCAGCTGGCTTAGTCCCTCACTATGGCTATGTAATTTAAAATACTGTAGGAGTTGGGCTGTTTGCCCCCCCGGGTCCTACTTCATTTAAAATTGCAGAGCTGTAGCATGGTTTGGTCCTGGCGCGAATTGGGACTGAGCTGGGTTACCTGCCCAGCTAGCAGCGCCCCTTATCCGGGGGGACGATTCCAGCTTCCCTCTTGATTCCCTTGTGAAGCAGCAGCAAGGGGTATCAGACAGCACCACAGATACAGTGCCAGGGGAGAACTAGCTCCTGCTTCCCCTGGCTGCCTCTGATATAGAGGCAGCAAGGTCGGGGGGGAAATGTGAGTAGTTGACTAGTCACATCCCTATTATGCACATGTGTGCCTCCACCAAATCAGCTGAAATTGCATTTCCACAGTGAGAGCCTTTGGCCTGGTCTGCACAGGCAAATACACACATTTAATTAAAAGTACATTTTATATCAATTCAGTTAAACCAGGGCAAATCTTAAAGTGACGTGAACATCTCTGTTAATCCTGGCACATGTTGGTTTATCTTGTGTCAGTGAATTTATAGGTTCACATTAAACTGATATCAGTGGTTTTGAGTGTTTGAGCAGAGTTGTTGTCAGGGTATGTGGGACAAGGTGGGTAAGGTAATATCTTTTACTAGACCAACTTCTTGTCCTCTCCACTAACAACTTTCGGGTTTCAGAGTTCTCCCTCTGATCTGGAAAGGATAGCCAAGCTGTCACAGCTAAATAAAAGGTGGGATAGATTGTTAAGCAAAAGATGTTAACGGGTGTTGGGAAGTCCAATTAAAATGAAGTAGGCAATTAACTCTCTAGCAGTTGTAGGACAAAGTAGGGTTAGTAAGTGACAAAGGGCTAGTCTACACTAGAAGCACTACAGTGACAAAGCTGCATCACTGTAGCATGTCTGGTGAAGTCACTTTATGGCGAGAGGAGAGAACTCTTCCATCGGCATGATACAACCACCTCCATGAGAGCTGGTAGCTATGTTTCTGGGAGAAGCTCTCCTGCTGACCTAGTGTAACAGTGCTGTCCACACCGGTACTTAAGACTGTGTCATTTATATCACTGTAGAGGAATGGCTTATTCACATCTCAGATAGACATAAGTTATACCAGGGTAAGTGGTAGTATGCTCTAAGGATGTTAAGACGCAGGTAATCGTGTAACTGATAAAATTACACTAATCGTGTAACTGATAAAATTTTTATTGACTACAAAATTAGTCATTAAGGGAAAGCTTGCTCCATCCTGGCTTGCACCAGGTTCAGGAGCTACCCCTGGTGCAGCTCTGCTGCATGCCCAGTTCCTACTATATTTAAACTGCAGAGGAGCAGCTCCCGGACCCGGTGCAAGACGGGACTGAGCCAGGCTTGCTCAGGGGACTCCTGCAGACTCGGGCTGCTGCTGGAGCACTCTCTGCCCTCGGTCAACCCAGGCTGCTGAAGACAGGGGATGCTTCACACACAGCAGCTGACGAGGCAGCCTCTGCCTGCAGCCAACCCAGGCGATCATGGGCAGAGAATGCTTCGCAGCAACCTCTCCTGCCTCCCCTCCTCCCCGCCACACTGCTGCCTCTGATAGAAGCAGCAGCATTGGGGGGCAGCACTGGGGGACAGGCGACACCATGGAGATGGTGCTATGGAGAACTGGCTTTTAAGCTGGCTCCCCCCAGCACTGGCTCCTGCTTCCCCGCTTGCTGCCTCAGATACAGAAGTGGGGGAAGGCGGGTGTAGGGGAGTGAGTATCTGAGTAATCACTCGACTACTCACTTACATTCCTAGTATGTACAAGCCCAGCGTGTTGTAATGAGCCATAAAACAAGTGTCTCTGTTAAGACCATGGGTTTTAGTGTCCAGCAGAGTTATGAATTCTAGTTCCCTGGCTCATTTTTTTTTTGAAGGTATGAAGGTTTCATTTGAAGGTGAGGACTAAGAGTTTATATATGGAGTGATCATTTTGTGAAAAGTGTCCACCTACTGATAACTGTGGTTTTTGTCTTATCATTTTTCTGTGTGAATTAATTTGAGGGTACATCGATTATCTGGTTTACATCTTCAGCACTTTAAAAAGGCAACCCAGTGGCTTAGTAGTGATGCTTTGTAGTCTCACGTTTAGATCTTTGTTTGACATGCCAAACTTGGTCTCCCACCCCCCCTCCATAGCCTCTCATCCCCCCCACCTCCTTCCCTGGGCACAGCCAGCCCTGGTTCCTCCCTGGTTCCCCCATCCTCCTCCCCAGCCTCTTCCCCTCCCATGTTACTGGAGACCGGGGGGTGGGGAAGGAGGGAGAGCCTTTCCCCTGGCCTCTCAGCCTCCCCCCAGCCTCCAGTCGAGGTGGTGGCAGCAGCAGCTCCTTGCTGCACTGGGAGCCCAGTACCCAGCAGGGAACCGGTGGGGCCACTGCATGTCTGGAGCTCCAGCCTGGAACCCCTGCCGCCACCCCCAAGATTAGCGCACCAGCGCCAGCTTCTTGAGGGGGAGCTGAGAAACCCATGAGGCGCCACCCCGGAGGCAGCTTGCGTAGAAGCGCGCATGCTCCTGTGGGAAATGCTGGAGGGTCCTTCCCCCCCACATCAGCACATGCATTCTCCACAAACCCCCTCCAGGGCAGAGCCTCAGGGTTTTCTCCTCTCCTTACTCCCCCGCAGGAAGCCAATGCTGGCATGCTAATCTTGTGGGGAGGGGGCTTCTGCCTGGTGGTGCCCAGAGACCCTCCGTCACTGCATGGCCCCCCAGCCCTCTTTCTATCCTCCATGTGGGTCCTCAGCCCCTCCCCTGACTCCTCACAGACTCTCATCTCCCCTTCTCAACCTGGCATCCCAAAGGAACCCCTGCTCTCTGCCCCTCCCTCCAGCCTCTTTCTTTGCCAGTCCCTGAATAGTGTCTGAGGCAAGATTTCTTGCTTGCTCTGTATCAGAGACAGCAAGGGGAGGGGGGAGCAGGAGCCAGTGTTGGGGGGAGCGGGAGGAGCTGGCTTAAAAGTTAGTTCCCCCAAGCATCATCTCCATGGGAGCAGGGGAGGCAGAGGTGCAGCGGGGAATCCAGGTTGAATGGGGACTCGTGGGGTATGTCTATGCTGCAGTGCTATTTTGGGATACCAGAGGTATTCCTAAATAGCTATCCCACATCTTTTGAATGCTTCTACTATTTCGAAATATAGTGGTCACGCTATTTCACCGTTCCTGTATACTTCGTTCGACGAGGAGTAAGGCTTTGTGTAGCGCTTTGTGTTTTTTGAAATTTGGCTTTGTGTAGACTAGGGATGTTAAATATTGGTTAATTGAATAGTTGAGTAACCTCATGAATTCTTATTGGTTACTCGACTATTCTATAGTGCCCGTGGTTGGACCCGGCAGCCAGCAACGAGCCAGCCTGCCACTGAGGAGTCCCCTGCTACTGCACGCAGCTGCCTCTGCTGCCCCACGCAGCTGCCTCTGATACGGAACTGAGCAGGGCTGCCTGCCTGGCTCCTAATACACTTTAAATGCAGAGTCACAGTGTGGGTAGCTCCTGGACCCAGTGCACACCAGGACTGAGCCAGGCTGCTTGCCAACCTGATAAAAAATCTACTGGCAAAGGGTGGGGAGAAAATGCGTATAGTCTATAGCATTAACCTATAAGCTTTCGCTGATCAGTTAATTGACTACACTATTACATCGCTAGTGTAAACAGCGACAAATTTCAAAATAGCCTATTTCAAATAGACTCGAAATAAGCTACGCAATTTGCATAGCGTAAGTTGTGTAGCTTATTTCGAGTTTCAGGTGCTGTGTGGATGCACCCATGCAGTCCCTGCTCGCAGCAGGTCTGACTGCTGGGCCTCAGCTTTTTAAATGTAGCAAGAGCTCGGTGGGAGGGAGCGCTCTTTCTACATTTAAAAGGCAGAGGCGCAGCTGAGCTTAATTGAATAGTGGATGGAAAATCCATCCACTATTCAATTAGCTAATTAGTTGAAATTTAACATCCCTCATTAAAAATGCTCCAGAATACTATTTTCAAATTGTTTATTAGTTAAATGACCTTCATGTAGATGAATACATAGAGAGGAAAGTTTATCAAAACGTGTTTTGATAAATTTGAGACTGACTTATTAAACAAAGTAAGTATTTATCATCTGTAGTTAATGATATTGAACTGATTATTTCTGTCACAATGTCCTTCAAGACTTCAGAACTAACAGATCTCATCTTCTCACATCTGGTTTTTATTCATAAATTGGAAGAGGAAAATACACTTTTCCTACTTATCCATTTCCAGTTGGTGTCTTAACTTTAGTTCTACAACTTGTTAATTCAAACTAGTTGAATAAATTAAGTAAAGAAAATATTGTCTTTCCGTCTGCAGAAAAGGCTACTGCTGATTGAAAGCTGGTTTAGTGATTCAACATACTCTGGTTTCAAGTGCTTAGCTGGTCGTATCCATTAGTTTAGTGTTTTGACTTTTAAAGATTTGGAAGCAAATCTGTAGCACTTGCTTTTTTTATTTATTTTAAATTATTGATTAATAAATTTAATCTTTAATATAGATTGTTCAAATTTAGTTTTTAAATTCATTTAAAATGTATTTAAATTAAAAATCTGTTTTTAAAAGACGATTTTTATCCACCCTCTTTGGTAAGACGATGAGATTATTGTAAATGTTTTTTTCAGTCAAAGGATTGCAAAGCACTTTATTGATTAATTAAACCTCACAATGCCCCTATGATGCAGTTAAGTATTATTGTTCATATGATAACGGATAGGGAAAATGTTGCATAGACACATTAAGTGATTTAATCAAGTTCATACAGGAAATCAATAAATGATCCAGGAATGGAAGTCAGGAATTCTAATTCCTATTTTTCCTGTGCTTTAACCACAAGAGCATGCCTGATAGCTTTCAAGACAGAAGAAAAAGATAGTATGTCATTTGGGCATTAATCTGGGTAATTTATATGACTCTAGGTTTCAAAACAAGAATTGATAGATAACTTTACTGATAACATTAATCAATGATATGGGGCTCTTCTGATAGAGGTTCTTTTTCTGTTTCTATATGGTAATTTATTAAAATCCATAAAAATCCATGCACTAGAAACCTGGCATTACTAGCAGTTTCTGCTCAGGTTACACCAAGATTTAGCCAACCCAGAAAGTGAGAAGTGTTTTTTTGCATCCATGTTAGGGGTGTTAAATTTAGATTATTTGGCTAATCAAATAGTCGATGCAATTTGCATTGACTATTCTATTAGTTGATAAGGGCGCCTCTGCCTTTGAAGTGTAGCAACAGGTATTGCTACACTTCAAAGGTGAAAGCACTGCAGGGAGCACGGGACTAGCGGAGACTCAAGCAGTTCCTTGCTGGCCCCATGCTCCCTGCGGCATTTCAAAGCGGCAGCGCCGCATGGAGCCCAGGATCAGTGGGGGAGTCCCCAGCTGACCCTGAGCTCCATGTGGTGCTGCCTCTTTGAAATGCTGCGTGCAGCCCAGGGCCCCATGCTGGATATGGTGTTTCAAAGCGGCAGCACTGCATGGAGCCCGTGCTGCTGCTTTGAAGAACCCTCTCCACATCCCGCCCCTTCTGCCTCTTTCTGATAGAGGTGGTAAGGAGAGGGAAGCGACTAGTCAACTAGTCATTCACATCCCTAATCTATGTCACAGTGTAAACAACAAAAGTGAGTGCCTTCCACTCTAAGACAGGACTACAGTAAGACCTTGGTTATCCAAAGTTTTTATTATTTGACGTAACCTCATATCCCCAAATATGTAATAATTTAATTGAAAAGTCTCCCGCTTTCCCAGATTAATTCAGTATTCCCTTTCTGTCCTCTATAAAAGATTTTATTTTTATATAAATAACATTCCAAACTCTACTACTGGAATAACTTAGTCTTCCATGGGCTTCTTATTCTTCTCTTGAATGTTAGCATATGAAAATTGTGAATTCACAAGATCACTTTTTTATTCTCTTCAGCATTAACTATGGCTTCTCCAACTGTGTTGATGCGCCTAGTAGCCTCTGCATATTCTGTTGCGCACAGAGCTGGAACAATAGTGAGAAATGTGATGGCTGGTGGAGACTTGGACATAGTGGAGAAGGTACTTGTTTTGCTTCATACTGATTTCATGTCTGTTAAGAACACTGAGTTAGTAACAGCCTCAGGAGTTCTTTCTGAAGATCAAACAGCTTCAGCACAATGGGGATGCTGGGGAGAGAGAGGGGAGTGCTGCAACAGACTGATAAAATCCTGGCTTACTTTACTAAATTAGGTTGAATATTTTTGGGGATCATTGTATTAAAAATTCAATTGTGTATGTCAGTGGTTCTAGGGATGTTAAATTGTGGTTGTCTGACTAATTGTGTAGTCGATACAATTTGTATCGACTACACGATTAGTCAATAAGGACCGCTGTGCAGAGCCACAGCAGGGGTAGCTCCAGGAGCCAGCTCGAGCCGGGATTGAGCAGTCCTGGCTCGTGCTGGCTCTGGGAGCCACCCATGCTACAGCTCTGGATTTTAAATGTAATAAGAACCGCCAGGCTCTTGCTACATTTAAAATGCAGAGGCATGGCACACTGGACCAGAGTGAGCTGGGACTCTTGGTCTGGCTCACACTAAGTCCAGCAGCCCCTGTTTGCAGTGGCCATGACTGGCCATGGTCAGGGGCTACTTCATCAGCAGCCCCTGCCTGAGCAGCCCCTGCGCACAGCCATCTTGGGCCACCGCAAATAGGGGCTGCTGCCGGCACAGCCTCTGCCCACAGTGAGCCTCAGTCTGCCGCAGGCAGAGGATGCTTCATAGCAGCCTTCCCTATAATCTCCCAACTGGGGGGGCAGGTGGCACCGCAGAGCCTTTTAAGCCTGCTCTCCCCAGCACCAGCTCCTGTTTCCTCCTCCCCCCTTGGTGTCTCTCAGAGAGACAGCAGAGGGGGAGGAGTAGTCGATACTCCAGTCGACTGCCCAATAAACTTACGCTTATTGGGTAGTCGACTAGTTGCTAACATCCTTAAGTGGTTCCCGACCTTTTTTTATACTGTAGACTAGCAAACAGCGGCTGTGAGTTGCTTCCTGGTGTGGGGGCTGAGCCCAGCCCTGGCTTTCCGAACCCCAGCCCAATGCAGCTGGGTCCTAGCAAGCAACCTTCCATACTGCAGCCCCTACCCCTGGAGGCCCTTCTGCCTGTCCTCCGCATCAAGGCAGCATCATGCAGAGAAGCCAACGCAGAGGTGGATGTAGGGAGAACAATCTCGGAAAGAGGAGAAGGGTGGTGTCTGGGCAGACCGGGCCTTGCTCTAGAGTCCCACCGAGCCAAATATCAAGGCATGGCCATGATCTGGCAAAGTGCCCTGGTCCAGCAGCCAGTGGTTTGCAGCCCAGCACCAATCCGCGGACTGGCAGTTTTGAAGCACTGCTCTAGTGCCTGCTAGAACATTTAGAGAAATGTCTGCAAGAAGATACAGGAGCTTGGCAATTGCTGTCAGTTGGGTAACATTCTAGGAGACCATGAATCTTTGGAGAGAGAGCTGATTATTGCAGTTTACATGAAATGCTGTAATATTTTTTGTAACTGGAAGAAAATACCATAAGGAAGAAGAGATAAGATTAGGGCCAAGCGAAAAGCTTGAGCATTCCCAAGCTGCAGCTCAGGGCTGCTTCTAGGCCAGTGGTTCCCAACCTTTTTTGTGCCACGGACTAGCAGACCTATTCACAACCTCTTGGTGAACTAGTAACATTTTATTTGCATAGCTGAATATTCTTTAAGCACTGCAGTAGAGGATCCTCTTTATAAAATGTTTACACCTTTTTATTTGAGTGATTATTTATGCTAATCACAATATAGATTCAGAGCTTGGTAATGCTGTCATACAATCATCTTATTCCTGGTATGATGTGATTAAATATTTGTATTTTAATTCGGTTATTATGACTTCTTGCATATTGTGCATTTTAAACCTAAGAAATAGAACTATCCATCAGAAGTAGGCCCTTGTTAAAGGACTTTTCTTTTTTTTAATCTGTAAATGCCATTACCTCCCTTATTGCTACTCATCTATCTTACTTTTTTTCTTTTGTGAACAAATAGGGTATGTCTAGACTACATGGCTCCGTTGACGGAGCCATGTAAACTAGTTT
>CM057847.1:43221705-43234846 GCA_030068395.1 Apalone spinifera
AAACTAGTTTACATGGCTCCGTCAACGGAGCCATGTAGTCTAGACATACCCATAATGTCTAACTTGATCCTACCCTCTTCTCTCACTTCTTTTGCATATATGAGTTTACAAACAATACTGTATGATTCATTTTGTTCAGAATGCAATATTTACTAGACACCTGCTAGTCAGTGAATTTATTCCTCTAGCTATAGGTCAATTAAAAAAAAGAGGACTTGCCAGTGAGAACCAGGGATAATACAATGGCAAGAAGTCCAGCTTCCCCATCCCTGCCTCTTCCCAGCTGCGTTTCCTATCAGGATGCTGTTCCTGGTTCATACTTTGACTCTCCAACTTTCATATCTGCTCTGGTCATTACGGGTGCATCTACACTGCACCCTTAGCTCGAAATAAGCTACGCAATTTGTGCTATGAAAATTGCGTAGCTTATTTTAAGTTAATTTTGAATTAGCTTATTTGATAATTTGGTGCTGTCTCCACAGTGCCACATTTCAAAATAAACCACTATTCTGAAATGTCCCTTAATCCTTGTGGAACAAGGTTTACAGGGACATCGGAATAGTGAGCCAATTATATTTCAAAGTAACGAGCTTGTTCAAAAGATGTGGAATAGCTATTTCAGAATACCGGAAGTATCCCAAAATAGCACCGCAATGTAGACATACTCTAGGTGTCCCATAAACCTGAAGCTCTTCCTGTTCCTACTTCAAGTTGTTGAAAGTGGGTTTTTCTTTCTCCATCTTCTTTATTCCAGGACCCTTCTTACTACTGTGATACCAAAAAACCTGACAAATCAATAGACTCCTCTTTCCTCCTCCCCCAATAAGCATATACAGCCAAATACTGCACAATATCATACCCTTCCATTCCCATCTTTCTTAATATTCGTTCAAAAACTATGCACAAAAATTCTGCAACTCCTAGAGATACAGTGCTCTTTAGCAGACTGACATTTGCTAGTTCGCTATGTAAGTGATCCTTAGATTTAAGTTTTGTGGGATGTGAAAAATGTCTGCAGACTACAGATAAAATGGGTGTAACTTGTTTTTAAAACAATTTCCTTAAAAAGCTTTCCCACAAAATATCATGGCCCAATTCTGTGAAGTGTGTCTCTACACGTGAAGAAGATTATTTTGGCTTAAAACACTGAATCAGAATAAATTCCATTTTATTATGTTTTAAGAAATTTGACATCCAGGAAAATGTCACAAAAATACATTTGAGACCAGCACACTCTCTTTGTTGTGGTTGTAAAATGTTATTTCTGAGTGTGCCATTTATCAAAGCAATTGTAAGTAGCGCACAGCTGGAATAACAGCCATCTTCTCTGAAACTCCTGCCTCTTCTACTCTGTCTTTTCAGTAGTATGACAAAACATTTTTCTTCCTTATTTATGTCTCTTAATTTCTTTCTCATTCTATTTTATTTTATTTTATTTTATTTTATTTTATAGAAGTACTACAGGTGGATCCACTGGTTCCCCACCCTCAGGACCTGACCAGTCTCAAAGGAGGAAGTTTGCTAGGCCAAGGGAGATCAGCCCCTCTGCTGACAGAGTCCACGCTCCCTCGGGATCTGTCAGCAAATCAGTAGGCTCCCTGGGCCACTGGGCTCTCAGCTCTCTGGCCAGCCCTTGAGCTGCTGGGGCTCCACTGCCTCAGGGCTGCCAGACTCAGCAGCCTCGGAGCTCTGCCAGGGCTCAGCTGCTCTGGGTGTGCTAGAGCTCCATGGCCAGCTGCAGGGATGCCAGTACTCCACAGACCCAAGGCTGCCCCTGGGTGCCAGAACTCTGTTGCCCCAGTCCAGGGCTCTCTGGTCCAGCAACTTCTGTGGTCCTGCTGGACCACGGATGTTGCCAGACCAAAGAGTCCTGGACCAGAGAGGTTCAACCTGTACTTGGTTCTGTGAAGCGTGGTATACTTGTATGAATGTTATACAAAATAAGGTTGTTTTGTGCTGAATCCATTGAGAAGATACAGCACATGTAGCATTGGAATCAGCTTCCTCATGCTGCTCTACCAGTGTACTTCATTCCTGAGACAGATGTTGAGAGAGTGAACTCCATCTCCAGGACCTATTGGCGTGCTTGGTGTTTCTCTTGAAATAGTTAATTGGGATGGTGATTTCTGTGACATGGATCCTTGTCCTCTAATAAGTGAGAATCAATGATCAGTGCCATACAGACTACTCTGTTATAAATTTCTTTCTATCCCTTGCAGTGTGGACCCAGTGACTTGCAGACCAAAGCTGACCGACTGGTACAAATGAGCATTTGCTCTTCACTGGCACGGAAATTCCCCCGAGTGACAATCATAGGAGAAGAGGTGAGAACTCTGTTTATCTAATATCCTGAAACTGTAATTTGCCACTTAATAACTTACATTTGTCCTTTGCAGGCTTAAGAGAAACACGTGTTCTTTTTAATTTTTATCTTCCCTCCCATTTCCCTTTCCTTAGCGTTACCCTCCTAAGGTGACTTGCCACCAAATCCAGTGATAGGAAGGCAAATCCCACTCCCACTCCGGCAACAAGGCCAAGTTAACCTGAGATAAAGGCAAATGCTAGCATGTGGCTAAGCCCTGGGGAATGGCTGTATCATTTTGCTCTGCTGTATTTCCAATGTTAGGGGTGGAAGCATATTTTGGAGCTGCAAAGTGCTCTCTGGAACGCAGTGCTCTCTGGCTGTTGCCTGTTTTTGTTAGTGTCTTTGTGTCCTTTTGTCAGGACCTGCCCTCTCAGGATGTCGATGAGGAGTTGATTGAGGATGGTCAGTGTGAGGAAATACTGAAGAAAGCTTTTCCACCACAATACAATTCCATTAAAGAGGAGGAGGTAATAGAAATGTTACACTTACTCTCTTATATCCCTTTATAGCTTTTTAATCTTACCTAAGAAATAGCCATGAAATTTTGATGATGAAATTTTGATGCTGTCAGCTTGTTTTGATTTAAGTGAAAATACTTGCTTTTTAAAATTAAAGATGCCAAAGTGACAGCCCTAAAAATGGAAGCCCTCTAATTATCTACAGAATGGTTTGGGCAGCAGAATTGCAGGTTTCTCTGTAATGTTCCATGAATGTGTATCAGAGGGACCACCTAGATTAATGGGAGTACACTTTAGTTTTCATGCTCATTGAATTTTTATATGCAGTGTCATTGTAGCCAGGTTGGTTCCAGGATATTACAGAGGCAAGGTGGGCAAGATAATATCTTTTATTAGACAACTTCTCTGGGAGAGAGAGAGAAGTTTCAAGTTTACACTGAGGTCTCATTCAATCCTTGGTATTGCTACTGAAATTACAAGCAACACTGCTAATTAGTGCAAGTTGTAGCGTGCTGCTGTTGGTTTTTAACATGGACATACAAAATGGACTGAGCCCACCAAATCCACTTTACATAGCCCGTGAAATAGCTGGTGAAAAGTTTAACATCACTTTACAAATGGCCGGATCTGTCCTGCCCTATATATAATAAATATTTACGAACATTCACGTCATTCTTTTTGCACTTTAAGTGAAAGATTTCATAACAATTCTGAGATTTATACTCCTCGGTGCTGTTAACTAGCTTAATTATACCAATAGTTTAATTTCTGTGGTCTGTTTTTCCTCTTGTGTTATGTGCTTTTTTCCCCCCTGTTTGTAGCTTGTTGTATGGGTTGATCCTCTGGATGGGACCAAAGAATACACAGAAGGTTGGTTTGTCTTTTGCTTATTTGTACTGATTTGAAAAAATATTTCAGTTTAATAAAAATAACATGAAAATTTCTAGAACATTCTAGAAGTTTATCAAGCTGTGCAGAATCCATCAGATTAGATAATGCTGACTGTTGGCAAGAAGTCCGGAGAACCACTGAACTAAAAAAGAATGGGTAGCAAAGTCATTGAAAGAGGTCCGTCTCACGTCAGAATTTTTTGGCTTGGTGGGGCATGTAAGATGGATCCAAATGTATTATTACAAGTGAGGAATAGGCAGGATTTCTCAAAAAAATATTAGAAATAAAATGTCTCTTAGCTTTGTTGGGCAAAGAAGGATTTGTCACTAATGGTTTCCCCAGCACTGTCTTTGGGATTCTCATGGCCACATAAACAATTTGAGATCTGTTTTCCTTGCTCATGACATTTCCAGAAATCCTCACTGGAATTATGCCATTTGTTCTATGTTTTCTACCAAATGCTCTGTAGGTATTTGCTTACAGACTCTGGTGTGCAGAGCCAAATAAAGTAGAGTTACTAGAAAGTTTTCAGCTAAGGTCACTTTAGTCTCTGAAACTGTCTTCCTTAATAAGAAGTTTGTATAAGATTTTTAAATAGTTGTTAGGACTCCTGTAATCCCATTTCATAACCTGAATAGGATTTTATTCATGTCAGGATCCACTTTAAATACTGAGTGGCTTCCACTACCGTTGACTTCCATGGGAGTTGAAGGTTATTCAACATTTCATAGGATTAGACCTTTGGGGGTTTTTTCTTTCTTTTTTTTCCCCTTTTACATATGTTTGTTTGGGTTTTGTCTTAATGGCTTTCAGTAATAGCAATCTTTTAATATCCGGTACATTCTATCTCTCTAGATTTTATTTGCCAAGGGGAGGATCAATGAACTAAAGATGGGAAAGATCTAAATTTCTTTGATCCCACAATATTTGTGTTCCCACCTTTCAAAATACATGCATGTTATTACTGTATTTACAGCATTCTTTAAAAACCACATAATTACTTCTGTCATGGAAGTAAACTCATTTTTGTTGACTATTGGGGTCCAATCCTACAAGCATTTATTAGGCTTATCTGAAAAAAAATCTGCAATGCTACAGCAGATAGCTCAGTGGTTTGAGCATTGGCCTGCTAAACCCAGGGTTGTGAGTTCAATCCTTGAGGCAGCCATTTAGGGATGTGGGGCAAATCTGTCAGGGATGGTACTTGGTCCTGCTGCAAGGGCAAGGGACTAGATTTGATGACTTCTCAAGGTTCCTTCGAGTTCTATGACACTATACTATTGTCCTCCTGTTCCATCTTCTTGTAAACTAGACTGAACTCTTTGGGGCAGGAAATTTGTTTTGTTTTTTAATTGTGGGCCAGTATAACACCTGGCACAATGAACAGTACTGCTTACTACATGTTGCCATTAGGCTCCCAGGCTCTCTGGTCCAGGAGCATCTGTGGTCTTGCCATCTGTGGTCTTGCCTGTACCAAATGCTTGCCAGTTCAGCACTGTGGTTTATGTTGGTGTCATTTACATAAATATTATGTAGTGATATAATTTTTTTTATGACCAGAAACTTCTTTATATTAAATATGCTCATTCACTCAAATTGTCAACAGTGATTAATGATTTTTGGATGCTTCACGTTTTGGACATCCAAACTTGACACAACATAACAGGATCTTATTATTCAGAATAGAGATACTCAGAGTATGAAATTGTCTCAAGCTGGGTAACGAAAAATTGAGGCATCCACAATATCTAGTCACGTCTGATAATCTTGGCTATTATTAATATTTTCAAGTAATTGAACAAAGATAGAGGATTGTGGTTTTGCATGAGGACTGGGGGTTTTATGGTGGGGGAAGGGGTTTCGTACTCCCATTTTCAAGCATAACTGAACATTTATTACTTCTTCACAGGTCTCCTTGATCATGTAACAGTTCTTATTGGAATTGCTTATGAAGGTAAAGCAATAGCAGGAGTTATTAACCAGCCCTTCTACAATTATGAGGTAATCAGTGTATTGATTTTGCTTGAGAACACTAAATGATCTGCAACTGTCACTTCTAGGACACGTTTCTAGTTCACACACTTTCTGCTTAGCAATCCCACTGGTTTCAGATGGGTATGTACACAACACTGTTCAACTATGCCTCCACTCTCACTCCCCATTCTGTTGCAGCAATGCTCCTATTTATACTCATAGTAGCTCAATGAGAGCTAGTGTGAGTATGTGTACTTGATCTGGGGAATCACACCCCTAATCTACAGTAAAGACTTGACCATAGTTAGTGACAACTGAGTTACAGTGTTATAGAACCCAGTCCCAGACTTCCCATTCCCCAAAATGGGGCACCATACCCTGCAGACAGTTCCCCTGGAAGGGAATTAAGAGTATTAACCATAACACCAGAACAGCAAAATTCAGGAAGACTCCAAGGTCTCAAACTGGGAGCTGATTAGGATTGAACATAGCGAAGAAAAGGTCATAGTTGGTATAGTACAGTGATTCTCAAACTTTTTTTTTATAAAGTACACCTTTAAAAAAAAATTATAAGTACCCCCCAGTACCTACAGTTTTCAGACACACACACATTTTTTTCTACCATTGCAACACATTTGTTTAAATAACTTAATCATAGCTGGGCGGCCAATGAAATTTTTGTACTATTATTTTATAAGTACAAAAATAATAAAGCACTGTAAATAGGGTTGCCAGAATGGTTTACCAAAAAATACCGAAACCCATCCCCGCTCCCCCCCCCCCATGCCCCACCCCAAAAAAAACATTGGGAAAAAATTCTGTTGAGGGAAAAAAGAGGTGGGGGAAGACCAAAGTTGTTAAGCAAAAAAACCGTGCTGTGCCTTTAAATGGCCCAGTGCTCCTCACTCCCCCTCCCCTGCCAGTTAGAGCAGGGGAAAATTGTCTCTGCTGGGCTTCCGTCCGAGGGAAACAGGAAATACCGTATATTTCACATGTCCTGTATTTTCTGTTTTTTTTTACCAGGCAGGGGACCTGAATAACGGACAGTCCGGGTGAAAACTGGACACCTGGCAACCCTAGCTGTAAAACTTAAAACAAAAATTCAGTTTTCTCCAAATTTCAGTTGTGTTGACATACCCCTCCCCCAGTCTTCTCTCGAGTACCCCTAAGGGTACTCGTACCACTGGTTGAGAAATACTGGAATAGTACACTGAAATGGTGATGATGATACTTTTCAGTTCTATGATGCAAGGATTTCAAAGATATTTTACTGACATTAACTCATTATTACAAAACCCTCTGAGGTAGGTAAGGAAAAATTATTCCCCATTTCACAGATGGGGAAACTAAAGTACAGAGAATTACAAAGCTAAATAATTTTCCTAAGGTGATACAGCATGTTATTCAGTTAGCTGGAAACAGAATCCAGGAATCCTTACTCCTTACCCTATGCTTCAGTTACAAAGAACTCCCTTCTTTTCCGTTGCCACAATTTATACTCTTACTTAATCCCAGGTAAACAGTGGGATGGGATTCTGTAAAATAGCAAAAAAAGGATCCAATATTGAAATAAAATGTCTCCAGCTATTCCATTGGGTTCATATATTTAAAAAAACAAGTATTATATGCTGTGGTAACTGTAAGCCAGGGGTTCCCAACCTGGGGTACGCATTGGGAGTACGAGAAACTTGTCAAGGGGGTACAGGGAATATTTGGTAAATAACTAGATTATCCTAATTGAAATATTCCAAAAGTAGTAGTGTTAGTGAAAAAAGTTGTGGATTCTAGAATCTAGAATTTATTTCCTTTTATATTGAATGGGGGTACAGGAAGGTTTACTAAAAGCCAAAGGGGTACGGGAACCAAAAAAGATTGGGAACCCCTGCTGTAAGCCTTGGATTTTGCACCTTTTGTGTAGGCTGGAGCAGATGCCATGCTGGGTAGGACAATCTGGGGTGTCCTAGGCTTGGGTGCCTTTGGATTTCAGCTGAAAGAAGTGCCAGCTGGGAGACATATCATCACTACTACCCGTTCACACAGCAGTAAGCTGGTAAATGACTGCATTAGTGCAATGAACCCTGATAGTGTGGTAAGAGTTGGAGGTGCAGGAAATAAGGTATGACAATCCATTATATTTCTTTTACTTGTGGTATGATATGACACCTTTGTAAAGAGAACAAAGAATTTGGAGACAAATGCCATCCTTACCTCTATGGGGACGAAGGGACACCTGGCAATAGGGATGTTAAATTGCGAGTAATTGACTATTTGATTAGTCGATAGGGCGCCTATCCCTTTAAAGGCGAAAGCACCGCATGGAGCCCGGGGGGTCAGCTGGGAACTCCACTGCTGACCCTGAGTTCTGTGCGGTGCTGCTGCTTTGGAACGCCACGGGGAGCCCAGACTCAGGCTCCACACGGCACTTCAAAGCAGCAGCACCACACAAAGCCCAGGGTCAGCGGGAGAGTCTCCAGCTGACCCCTGGGCGCCGCGCGGTGCTGCCACTTTGAAACACTGCGTGCAGCCTGGGGACACCCCAACTGGTCCCAGGCTTTATGCAGCGTTTCAAAGCAGCAGCGCTGTGTGGCGCCTGGGGTCTGGCCCGAGGCTTCATGCAGCATTGCTGCTTTGAAGTACCCTCCTATTATTCCCCACCTTTCTGCCTCTTTCTGATAGAGCGACTAGTCGATTAACCTATTGACTATCCGATAAGCATTTTTGCTTATCGGATAGTTGACTAGTCCTTCACATCCCTACTTGGCAGTGGCACTGGTGCCCCAGGAGATGCGGCAAGATTTGGTGGCTATATGTATTAGTGAATGTTCCGTTCTCCCTAGTGTGGAGTACTGTTGGGGCTCCCTTCTCAACAACATACAGCGGTTGTTTGGGGGAGAGAGAAGGGATGGAATATCTATAACTGCCTAAAGCCTCTGCTCCTCTTACCCAGTCCGTATGAAATTATGTAATAGGGCTAGAAAGGCCTCATAGGCATGTGAGAATGGTCTCCCCTCTGTTAGCACTCTGCCAACATCCTGTTCTATTTCAGGATGCCAAGGACTAGATCTGCTTCCTATAGATTATATTTGAGACAATGAAAAATGGATCACTTTAGATGGTAACAGATAACTATTTTGTTTAGACTTTTAAGATTACTGAATTTTTAAAACATGAAGAGGAGCATTTGAGACTCCCCTTTCTAGTGAGGATATACGAGTGTATGCAGTGCTAAACTGACCCCGTCCTACTCCTATTGAGGCTGCGTTCTATCTTTTGTGTGCCTGGTTCATGTGAAATGAATGTCATTCTTCATATGTAATAGATCATTCAACTTATAGAAGGCAAGGCTTCTGCTTACGTGTTTGCTAGTCCTGGGTGCAAGAAGTGGGATACGTGTGCTCCTGAGGCTGTTTTACATGCTGTGGGAGGTAAGTTAACAATGATATTCATAACACTTTCTTGAGAGAAGCTGAAATTACAGTAGATTTTTCTAATGTCTGTGTGCAAGTGGTAGGTAATGATATCTTTTCATAGGACCAATGTGCCATTATGCACATTTTGGGCAGATAACTTCTTGATCTACAAGCATGTGTATAGATATTAAAAAAACAAAACATACATTGTTAAACACTGAAGGCCTGATCCAAAGCCCTTTGAAATCAGTGGAATGACTCCGATTGACTACAATGGACTTTGGCTCAAGCCCTGGATTTGCCAGTAGAAGGCATTATAATCTATCTTGTCTGCTTTTATTTAAAAAACACCCTTCTTTTTAAAACGTATCAGTTTTACTACCACTATATTCTAGCCAACAGCTTCCTCTGCTGCTTTATTGTTTTCCTATATAACAAGGTCTTCTCCCAATTATTCATGTATTGTCTATATATGTTTACTGTGTGTATGGAGAGCATCTTACAATTCTTCAAAAACAACAAAACAATTGGCCAAATCCTGCAAGATTTGGCTCTAAATTTGAATCAGTCCAGAGGGTAACCCAGTGAAATCACTGGCCACCAAATAGCACAAAGCCACTCTGCCTTAGTGAAAATATGTTATAAAAAGGCTAAATGGAATAAATATGCATTAACTTTAGGTCAGTGGTGTTGTTCAACCTTTTCTGTTTTCCATCTTAATGTGTAAGAGGTTTCTTCTAGCTCTTAAGATCAAGTATAATATTGATTTTAATACAATCTCCTGAGATTGTATCTTGCCATTGTAAGTATAAAAGACTTGATCTTTCACATCTGGAACAACAGTGATTCAAAAAGGAAAAGGTGTTCTATTTCAGTAGAAATTCAATGCTGTGCCTAAATGAACTGGGACAAGTAACACATTCATATATTTCTTGCAGGCAAGCTGACTGATATCCATGGAAATACTTTTCATTATAACAAGGAGGTGAAACACATGAATTCGGCAGGGGTTCTTGCCACGTTGAGAAATTTTGACTACTATGCCAGTCGTGTTCCTGAAAGTGTTAAACAAGCCCTTGTGCCTTAAAGGAGAAACCCAGCTTCCTCATGGTTATGAAAAAATGTTAACATAATTCAACTTGGCAAATGAGCTTAAATATGTGTTTTATTAAATCTGAACCTAGATTCGGTCTGATATTATGCAACATTGTAATTTGTTTTAGAAATTAGTGCACAGAATAGCTAGGTACAGTGGTAAATCTGATTGGTTAGGAGAAGAATACCTACAATTTTACCGGGTAACAGGTGACAGTTTTTCAATACACACAGTAGATATTTTTCCATTGCATTAAAAGTAAGGAATCCAAGGAAAGTTCTTTTCATTTGAATAGATTTTTGTGAAATTATACTGTGTACACATATATCACACAATCTCACAGTTCAAGTCTATTTCCTTAACTTAATTCGGGGCACAAAATGATAGCCTGATTTTACTCAACATCTTTTCTTGTACATAGGCAGCAATAATTACTTTATATACTGTCAATAAATAACTGGCTTTGGTGGGTCCAACTACCTATAATAAAGTTATCGTTGTTGATTCTTAAGCATGGCATGCTTCCTTTTGTAATTAGCAGGTTTGGACACTTTGCAACATTTTTAAGCATGTGGAAACTCCTTTTATTCCTGGTGCTTGTCTTCTTTCTCTCTGGTTTCAAATGAGGGTTTCTGTAGTAGATTAGGTTTGTGGGGGATAGTACTGAAGCAGTTTCTTTGCTACAGAAGTTAACTTCACACTTGAGTGCAACTCAATTTCAACTGTATATTTGATAGTCCTGTGATTTTTGCAGCTGTTTCTATAATTAGGAGAACTAAGATCTTTGCATTTCACCCTAACTCTAGAGGGTTCATATGAGTATCTATTCCTAGACATAAATCTGCATGCAGCTTTTAAAAGTTCAGTAGCTAGAGTCAGTGCCAGCTCCTGTCTCTAGCAAAGACCCAAGCTCATCAACAGCAAGATGTCCTACTAGTGCCTCCAGAAGACAGTGCTGCACAATAGCTCTCCCAGTCTTTGCCACATAAGCATCACATTTCCTGCACCAGATTTCTACATCCTGTTTTCATTTTACCCAATACGATTTTTCTCTGAGCTTGACTGTTTTTTTTTAAACCCCAAAATATACAGCAGTTTTTAAATTGACATAACCTCAGAACCTCCTTTTTCAATGTATCTGGTACAACCATCTGATTCTTATACCCATCACCAATCATCATTCTCATTTAGAATTAAACTGGCCTTAATTCAGTTGTGATTGATTAAATAAACTAAACTGATTTAAGGCCACTTTAATCCTGAATGGATTGGCCATATGAATTTAACTAATTGATTTTAAATTCACACTTATTTAATTTGGATTAATTTTCTTGGGTGTACTCTTGTAGAGAGACCCTAAAATACTTCATTAGATATGATATAGGCTATTTTGTGAGGACCTTTATCTGCCCTTGTTCAATATTTTTTCCCTGTTACTGGGATGCTTGCAAAGTTGCAGCTAATGCAGGGAAGTTCAGAAGCTTTAAAAGGAAAGAGGTTTGATGAAACCAGACCTGAGTCTGGGGAAACAAACTGTTGAATCCCTCCCCTGGGGCTGAAGAAACCGTAGAGTTGGGGAAAAGCTTGTTTTGATTTAAATGACGTTTACACAGTGAATGCTCTTTTATTTAAAACTCAAGAAGGTCTTGTATTCAACTTAAAGTCTGGATAGAACCCACCCCACCATCCTCTCTCACCTTCTGGCAGGACAGCCTGTGTATGACATACCACCCTGCCGTCTACTGGCTGAACACCCTAGCCCGTGGGCCACACTGGGACCTGCCCCACCACCTCATCTTCAGCACACTCTTTATCCCATGTCTGTCTGGGTTAGTTGGACTTGAACCTGCCCTCCTTAGACAAATGCCCTATCCCTTAGGCCATGCCAGAACCCACCACCCAAGCAGCGCACCCTTGATCCTGCCTCTGCCTGCATGGGCAGGACTTGAACATTTCCCCCCTATGGGCACCCTAGCCCAAGGGCTGGCTTTAGGAAGTATGGGGCCCAATTCTAATAATTTCGACAGGACCGCACAGCAATTTTGGTTGAGAAGGGAAAGGGAAAGGGAAAAAAAAAACAACCCCCACACACACCCCACAAAAAAAAAATCCAACGCCAACACACACCCTCCCATGGCACAGGGAAACTGCACTAAGCTTACACCTCTTGTGACTCAGGCAGCCGATGCACTCCTCCTCAAGGGCCAGCAGATTTGTATAATTTTTGGTGGTGCCCCATTAGCCAGGCCTCTGGAGGGAATACACTCAGGGCAAGATAGACACATAACCAGAAGTAAAAGGTGTCATGTCACCCCTCTCAAAGGACTTTTCCCACCATCCTCCTACCAACAGGGATTAGTTTGGCCCCCACCAAACCCCCCTCATGCAACTATCCTGCAATTGTATTAACCCAATGTGTGTGACATTAACTTGGGAGCAGAGAGACTGGGGGAAATGTTCCCACTAAGGCTATGTCTACACTTGCGGCTTCTTGTGCAAGTACAGCCATTCTTCCGCAAGAACCCACAGAGCAGCCACATTACCCGCCTGCTCTTGCACAAGGAAATTTACAGAATGGCATGGTAAGAGAGGACGTATTGTGCAAGAGCTATGCTCTTTTCTAGTGTGGAAGCTCTCTTGCATAAGAGGGCAGTGTGGATGCTTGGCAGGGATTTCTTGCGCAAGAAACCCCTGTGGCTAAAATGGCCATTGGAGCTTTCTTGCTCACGAGAATGTCCACACTGCCATGGATGCTCTTGCGCAAAAGCACAGCTCACACATGGCAGTGTGGACATGTTCTTGCCCAAGACTTCTTGCACAAGAACCCATGCGCAAGATGTTTTCACAAGAAGCTGCCAGTATAGACATAGCCTAAGAGTTTCCTCCCATGAGGAGAATGGATTTTGTGTTATGCACCTGTACTGAGTTCATGTGGCTTGTTTGGATG
>CM057847.1:43236252-43254274 GCA_030068395.1 Apalone spinifera
CTAAACTGCCTGTTAGCACTCACCTGTTCACAAGCTCCTTGGTTGCTTGCCCAAGTAGCCTTATAAAGCCCTGGACTGCCTGAAAGTCCCTTCCCCTACTAAGGGTCAGCTAATCAGCAGAGGCTTCTAGAATTCAAACTTTAATTAGAAGCCAACAGTTTCCACCTGCCAAACACAGCCAATCACAGCACCTGCCAATCACAGCACACACTCCATGAGGGGGAGGGCAAAGGGGAAGTGAGGGGGGAAAAAAAAGCCTTGCTCAAACACACGGGAAAAAACAAACAAAAACAAAAAAAGAACACACACCAACATTCACTCACAAACACAAGTTCAGCACACAGCAAGAAAGCCCCAAACACAACACACACTTCCCTAAAGAATCCATTCCCCCTAGTTTTCTCCCCTCCCCTACCTTCTACTTTGCAGGGCCCGAGTCTGCACTTGGGCCCCAGATTCAACTCCGAACCTGGAGCCAGGCCACGCAACAGAACGTGCCTCCGAGGAGTTTTAAAGTCCCAGGCCGTGACCTCACATCATGCCTGGGCATCTTCCCCAGTCACCTGCAAATGCCACACATGGCAGCAGCGCATGCCGCACTGAGAGCTGCACACAGCAGGGATAGGACGGGGCCAAGGGCGACGCTCTGGGGCCCGCTCCACGCAGAGCTGGGGGAGAGACCCAGCTCCACATATTGCTGGAGCAGGGCCCCCGGCTCTGAATATTCACTTGCTGCCCATGGCACCCAGCACACTTCCAGGTTCAGGGCACAGGGCCCCATTCGGGGGAATCAGGTGAATACGCCTAAGGCAGGCCCTGCTTAGCCCCTATGCCATGCCAGGACCTGCCCCACCACCTCACCTTCAGAGCACCCCTTTATCCTGCCTTCTACCAGGGCAGTTTGTGTATTGGCTATCATTCTGCTCCCAGAGGGGGTAAGGCAGGACTAGAACCTGCCAGCCCCTCTGGTGAACACTTCACTTTCAGTGTGCCCTTTATCCCACCTCTGTCTGGGTTAGCAAGACTTGAACCCTCCACCCCCCTCCTCAGGTGAGCGCCCTATCCCACAGGACACACCACACCCCCTCGGCTTCAGGGCACCCGTTATCCCGCCTTCTGCCTGCGCATTGGATAGCACTCTGCTGCCAGGGACCAGAACCCTCCCTGCTGCTCTCCCCAGGCGAGCGCCCTATTCGCTGTGTCTCCCCACCTCATCTGCAGAGCGGGGAGAGCCGGGGTTGCGCTCCCCAGGCGAGGGGACTTGGCAACCGCAGCGAGCAGGGGGCACCGCCCCCGGCACCTTTTAGTTTCTGTTTAATTAACCTCCTCGTTTGTGTGGGGTTCCCGTTGTGAAATGAAATGCCCCAGTGCAGGGACCCCAAGGTGTTTCCCCGCCACGGGGATGTGACATTTGATTACATCATGATTATACTCCCGCCTCCCGCTCCGGACAGCTCAGGCCAGCTCCCAGCTGCGGCCAGAGGCCTCCCGCGTGCTGGGCCCCAGCATGCTGCTCTGGGCGTGCACATGGCCAGGCGTAGCCATAGCAACCGACGCTCATCGCTACCCCTGCAGCGCGCCCGCCGCGCCACTCTGCACCCTCTAGCCAAAGAGGGACGCGCAGCGCCGCGCCCTGGGGCCGAGGAGTAGCGCAGAACCTACGTGCCCGGAGAACCAGTTTCCGGGGGCGGCTTATGGCTGTAACAGCAAACGAGACGCGTCGGGAAGGCCGCCTGCCCGCCCCCGGAAGTGAGGAAGGAGGCGGTGCCCAGCCCCGTGGCAGCAGCTCCCGCGGGATTCGGGCGGCTCGGGGAAGGGGCGGAGCCGTCTCAGCCTCCCTGAGCAGCACTTCGAGCCGCTGATTTCCTTTCTGCCTGGCCAGGGAGTCGGTGGCAGCGCGGCCATGGCGCTGAGCCTGACGGTGAACGCGGAGGTTCCTCCGCTCGGTAAGCTCGGCCCGGGCCCAGGCTCGCGGCCCACGGGGGGGAGGCTGCCATGTTGCGTCGTGCGGCGCTGCGCGCCGGCCGGCTCCTCCATTCATCCCCGCTGCCGTGCGCCGCCGCCTGGCCCCGCGGGGGGCGGGCACACAGCCGGACTGACCCTTTGCGGGTCTCTGCGGAGCTTGATGGCCTCGGGCCCTTTTCCCCTCCGCGGTCTCCTTCGTCCTGCCCTGGCTGCGCCCCGGTGCGGGGTTGTCGCGGGCAGGGCTGACCTGGGACCGGGGAGAGAGGGGTAAAAGGGAAGCGCCGAGCGGGTCTTTTTGATGTCTCCTTGGCACACGGAGCCGCGTCCTTCGGCCAAAGCTGCCCACAGGACCCCTTCGTCCAGGGGCTCGGCCCTGCCTTATTCGGGGCATGGTGCTGAAGCGGGTTGTGCTCTGTCATTGGGGGACTCCGCATCCTCAGTGGATCTTGTTCCCTGCCTGCGGAAAAAGTGACTGAAATACTACTACTACTACTACTACTACCACCACCAGCTTTGGGGAATGACACGTCATCTGCATGGTTTGCAGGAGCTAATCTTGTAGTAAGAGAAAACTGGGTGTAGTAGACAGGGATCTGAGCAAGATCTGGAGCAGATTATAGATTGAATTATGACTTTTTCAAATGTGGTGTCCTAATGGTAAGTGGAAAAAGACAGACTAAATGCGCACACAGCAATAATCCGCTAGGGAGATGCTCCCTCACTTTTGCTGATGTATTTTATCTCTGACTTGTAACAACCTGGCTAATGTAGTGCTAATCTCTCTTCTGGTGGCTTCTCTCCAATAGACTGCTGGCTCTATAGCTGCTTTTAATATTTAATGGAAATATTGGTGCATTTAGTGACTTAAAGGTTATATTTATACTTGGGTTTCTTAAGTTGCTTAACATGTTGTAAACCAAAGTCTTGAAGTGGCGTCAGTAAATTTTTAATTTGTTTGCCAGTTGTTTTATATACAGATGCCTTTTTATGTATAAAAATAATCGTATGTGCTGAAGTAGAGACTGCTTTTGCAAAATTCCTTGTATCGCTTTTTTGCTGCCTGTGTACAGTAGTGATGCAGCTATGGTGATCCAAGGATATAGACACAAAACATGGGTGAGGTAATATCTTTTATTGGATCAACTTCTGTTGGTGAGACACACATTTTCTGTCTTACACAGAGCTATTTTTCAGGTCTGGTAGATGTACTCAGCAATCTGTTCCAGCCTGTATTAGCCCTAACAGTAAGAACTTTTCTCAGACCAGAAGAGCCCTTGTGTAAGCTTGAAAGCTTCTCTTACTTGCCAACATAGGTTGGTGCAGTAAAAGATACTACCTCATCCACCTTGTCTCTCTAGTGACTATTCACTTCAAGATCCAATTCAGTATTGCATAGTACATTATCTTTGCTCTCTTTTCTGCTCCAGTTATCTCGCTATGGCTCATCTTGCTATGGCTGCTTTGTCTCTATATGCAATCTTCCATTGTGGTGCAAGA
This sequence comes from Apalone spinifera, assembly GCA_030068395.1. Lineage (NCBI taxonomy): Eukaryota > Metazoa > Chordata > Testudines > Trionychidae > Apalone > Apalone spinifera. The sequence continues at coordinate 43,239,715 of CM057847.1, forward strand.
AACTTCTCCACAACTCCTGCTGTCTTGGAACAGCCTTTCGTGCTTCTACTACACTGATATTCTCTATCTCATTGCAAATCACTGCTGAAGATGTGCGTTCTTGCCTTTTTGCTGTTATTCTTAGTGCTTTTGGTAAATTGTAATTACTCAACTCTGGAAAACATTTTGGGATGCATTTTTTATTAGATGATTAAAAATATTTATGGCTGCATATTTACGCAAAATCCTGCAGAATAAAATGGTTGAGAGATTTTTTCACTATACTAAACATTTTCTAATACTGTCTTAAGAAAAGGGCAGAGTCATCTACTAGATAGCCCTCTTCTGCAGTGCTCTAAGTTCTATTCCTGGCTCTGTCACAGTCCTTGGGCATGCCACATCGCCTCTCTGGGCTTCTGTTTCCTCATATGCAAAATGGGGATAATGATACTGATTTTGTTCGTAAAGCACATTGAGAGATGCTGATTAGAAAGTAGTGATTTTTCCACACTCATCTGTGAACCACAATGGGTTCAAGGGCTCTGCCTAAGATCTCAAAAGAGTTCTGCCTATCACTTGAAATACTTTAGGGGTCCCCAAATGTGAAAGGTTGAAACCATTGCTCTACAGAGTTGGGTGATGGTGGTGGTAGTATTATTATTATTTATTAAGGACATCATAAAAATTATAATTAGTTGGGGACTTATTTTATATTTGACAGTTACTACTGAGTTGTACTTAAGAGTATGGGTTTTAGATTACAGGATTCTCAGTTTGGCCTACACTAGGAAATTAGATCAGTGTAACTATGCTACATTGGTCTATGAAAAATCCATTCCCCAGAGTGATTAAACTAAATTGACCTAACTTTGTTTAGACAGCACTAGTTACTATCAGGGAAGTGGAGAACTAGGGATGTTAGTGTACAATTGAATACTTGTGTAACTGCATAAAAAATTATTAGTTATATGCCTATTCGATAGTCCCTGGAGGCAGGGCCTGTAGCAAAGGCACTCCCAGGGAGCTCACTGCCACACTGCACTGCTGCCTCTGGATCAGAAGTAGCGGATATGTGAGGGGAGTTGGTGTAAAAATCGGCTCCCGCCTACTGCCTTGCATTGCTGCCTCTGTATCAGAGGCAGCAGCACGCGGTGGTAGCAGCCTAAGGATGAAAGCAACTAGTCGACTATCCGGTAAGCATAAGCTTATTGGATAGTTGACTAGTGATGTGACGAGTCACTTCTCCCACTCCCCTCCCTCTATCAGAAAGAGTCAGCAAGGGTCAGGGGAGCTGGTGCTGGGGGAGCTGGCTTAAAAACTGGTTCCCCCCAGCATCATCTCCACTGGGGCCGGGGGTGATAGAGGCACAGCGGGAAATGGTGCGAGCAGAGACTGAAGCAGTCTCCACTTGTGCCACTTCTGCTGCAGTTCTGCTTTTGAAATATAGAAGAACGCCAGCAGGCAGCAAGTAGCAGAGGGGGCGGGGAATGCTTGTAGTCAACAGGCTTATTGTTTAATTGTGTAGTCTAGACACTGACATCCTTAAGGAGACCCCCTCCTGTTGGTGTACGTACTGTGTAAACTGAAGTGCTACTGTGTTGCTGCAGTGTTTTAAATATAGACCCTATGGTGTAGATACAATCAAAACACAGTGAACATTACAAATATAACACTTACTTAAGGGAAAACTTTTCCTACTTATTAATAGTTTATGAACTATGAAATATGCTAACTATTAATGTAATTTGTTAATTACACAATTCAGCACATGCGTAATGTTTTAATCTTCAAAGCATTGTGTAAACATTAATTCTTGCCTCTCGCACAAAGATGCTGCAAGTAATAGTACCTCATTTTTATAGAAGGAAAACTGAGATGAGAGTCAAGTGTCAAACTTATTGCCAAAGCAGGAGTCTGACACTTGGTATCAGATCTTGGGAATTTCTTGCTCCTAGTGCTGTTTTGAGGCCAATTTATTAATACTATCCTTTGTAACTTAAAATATAGGCTACAGTTAGCTTTTTAACTGCAAAAATCTATTGTGAAAAAGTAGAGTGCATAACCTGCAAGCTGTAATGGGCTTTACAGGGTAAGGCTTTGATCCTGTAATTGGATCTGTGCCCGCAGCTCCTTGAGCATGTGTAGGGGCCTGTTGACTTCACACAAGGGTATCTTGGTCAGAGAGGAAACTCCAAGGGCCTCATCTCTTGAGGGTCAGGATCTTAGTACATTGATAGTACATTGTGTGGAAAATTTTTTGTACTCCTTGTATGATAAAACAATGAGATTTCAGTCTCTATGGTGGTTAATCCCTTCACAAGCATTTAATCTACTTAAGGGTGAGGGCCGTTCTTTTCTGTTTCTCTTCTTTCCTATGCCCCCAACAATAGAAACTGAGTTACGCTGTAATGATGCTCTAAAATGTTGGTGTGGTATATAGGCTTGCTATATTGAAGGCATTTGTCAAAGACGGTTTTTCTACGGAGTATAGTCTCAGTGGTATGTGACTATTTTTAAGTGATGTGTTTTAGATTCTTATGTTGCTTTAGGCCTCGTAACAAAATCATGTGTCAGGCCTATGTAGAGGAGTAGATGACTGTGCTTCTCAGGTCAAACAATTTGATCGAGTCTCTTCTCTAGTTTGAGATGAGTAAACAGTACCTTGGGAAGCAAAATAACATTAAAACCAGCCCCTTCTGAGATCATTGCAGATTACTGGAAGCTTCCTCCTTAGAGCATAAGGATTGCCAGCCAAAAGAAGCTACCTGCTTAAAGACTAGAATGTCAATCCCACACCTTTCAGTCTGAAGGCACCATTAAGACAAATGCTGTATGTGAATAAAAATGCAATTGTAATCTAATAAATATTCTTCACTTAGGAAAAAGATCAGACTTATTTTCTTTTCTCTTTTTTAGGAGCTTTGCTGACTGTAGAGCACGTGAAAAATGATGTCAAAATTTCAGTTGAAGAAGGCAGAGAGACCATGCTCCGGGTATCTGAGTAAGTGATTTTTGCATCCCTGCCATCAGCATTGGGTCAGCACTTTTTGAAATTGACTTAATGTTTTGCAGAGTGAGAAAATGATCCATACTGAATTTATCATTGCATTGTATATTTTTGCAGCAGTTTCAATTCTTACATTTTTTAATAGTTTCCCCACCCTCTAGCCTTTCTACTAAAAGGTGAAAACATTTAAAGAAAGGTTGAGAAACCTCTCCTGTTTGAAATATTTAGCCTGTCTAGCTCCTTATAGGGTACCCATTTCAATATTATCTAAGCATTCACTTCCTCTATGTGCTGTAATATCACAAGATGGCTATCGGTGTGAGACTAGTATATACAAATGTACCCACAGCATGAGCATGTATGTATGTGCATGTAATGTTATGTAAAAGATTTTATTGTCTGGGTTAATCACATGAAAATAGAAGTCGCTGTGTCATCCCCCAAAAAGTGTCAATTAATTCTATAGCATGTTATGCCATATCTTGTTGAGGCCACATCTGCTAGAATGAATGCGTCCTTCCCCTTCTAAACCATATGACATATATTTTCTGTTTTCTTGGGGTAACAGGAAAAAACAATACTAACAAGTTCTAAATATTTTAGATTCGTTTCCATTAAATTGAAGAGGTTTTTTTTAAGACTTAATACCTTGTGATCTGCCAAGGATAAAAACATAGGGCTATATGCCCTACAGGCACAACTCCATTGACTTAATTCGAGCTGCACCATCTTGTCTGTACATCATTGATATCAGACAATTCTTCCTGTAGAAATCTTGGGCATGCAGGTCTCCCGTGGAACAAACATGATTCTAGTGTTATAAATTAACATTATATTAGACTTTAAAATGGTCACTAGTCCAGAGCTTACTATGCTAAATATAATTTTGTCCGTCCCTCCATCACATCTTCCACTCCCTCCCCCCCCCACAGTCCTTCCTCAAGCCAAAATCCTCTTCTGCACCCCATACTTCTTACCAGATCCTGTATCCAATCCCTGCCCTAGGTCACAACCCCTCTCCTTCACCCAAACTCCCTCTCAGACCCCATACCTTTTCCTGCACTCCAGTCCCTTACCTCAAGCTCCATTCTGCATCTAATCTCCATCTCAGACCCCACAGCCTCTCCATAGAAAAGTGTGGCCCATGACCACTTACCAAAATCTTGGCGTGACCCCCCCATCAAAAATAATTGCCCACCCCTGGGCTAATGTGTGAAGCAAAGGTTTCTTTCCTTTCCTCCTTTGCATTCCTGACAGAAATCAGGACTCAAATTCTGATTTATTTCTCTCTTTTCCCCCTCCCGCCCCTCCCCCTTCCTCAGGGAATTGGGATATTGCACAAATAGATACATTTTATGGTATGATTATGAGTTATGATTAGATTATATTTTTATTGGTAAAGGCTGATATCACTGTTCATACACAAAATGAAAAACTATTTTCATCAATAATCAAAATGTGCAGATAGGCAAAGTAAGAATAATTCTGCTTGAAAACATCAGTTCAATTTAAGAATATTTACTTTGTCAACATTCTCTTAATGTATAACTTGTATTTTAAAGAGTATAAAGCTTTAGCTTTTAGAATTTGTTAATTATTAAATAACTACTATTAAATAACTTCTCTGATTTCTTCCCCCCTTCCATAATTTCTTGCAGCTGCAAAAATTAATTAAATGGAAACAGAAAAATTATTCAACTCATAATTTTTAACAATTGTGAATATTTAAATTGATACCCATTTTAAAAATCACTACAATTGTGCAAAAATACATTCTGCCAAGACTTGTTATGGTTGCTATTTCCTATTAAACCTTGATGACTTTGTGCAGAATCTGAGATTACACATAGGTAGCAAAATGTAGTCAATCTAGCAAATGAATTTTTGTTTAGTAATATTCTTTGACAGGGAGAGACTGATATTGTTGTTTTCCTTCAGCATGTGATGGTTTGAAACTTTCCGTACCAATAACCTGTAATTCTTTGTAACAATGTTGCAAATCCTATTCTACTACCTCCCAGGCCCGAAGGATTTTTGGTTTTGTTGCTGTCAGTTCATGTCACTTTTCATAGAATTCCTTCCTATTATTTTTGCTAATAACATCCGTAGGTTTGATCTTTATGCTATTTATAGGTTGACACTTTCGGCGTCTTCTGCCAACCACTTAGAATAATCAAAATTTTTGGTTTCTTTTTTCTTCAAAAGAGACAAAAGAGATCCATCCCAGAAACGGGGAAGATGTATTCATTGTTTTCTAAAATAATTTAAAAAATTATTTGAAAATTTTGCAACAATAGTCAGGAAGCTGCTGAATATAAGAAATGTCAGGATTCTTTCCCCACTTCTGTTCACTAGTCTTATTAATTAAAGTAGGTTGTTGAAAGCAATAATGGTATTTTCTGCTGCTTTGCATTTCTGGCAGACTTGCTTTTAGGGAAAGCATATTGTGAATACATATGTACTTGTCAATCTTCGTTGAAAAGTTCTGTTTAAGAAACTGACTCCAGCATGATATAGCGGTCTGATTTATTGAACATTTATAGATGCTATAATAGGTCTTTGATTTTGATCATGCACCTATTGATCTTTCGTATCCTGGAGTCTAGAAGTTTTGGAGGGTAGAGTTACCAAACGTTGAATTCACATACTTCATTGTCAGTTTCAATATTATAAATTGCATGGGACTGAACAGTGGAGTAACTTGATTTAAAGGCTTGTTACTGTAATTAATAAATCAAGAAGCTCTCCAGATCATATGTAAATATTTGAATATTTTTGTGGGTATCTGTTGGCAGCTATCAGATTGATTAACTGCCATATATGTTTTCCTTATACATTATTTGAAGAACTGGGGTCAAGTCTACAGTTTAGACAGTAGGTAGATGTAAAATTGAAGCACCTTTAAGAACACCCCAAACTATCAAACCGGCAATACTTTGCACATCTTTTACAAACCTCTCTCATAGCAGGATGTATAAATCTACTTCTCTATGATCAGTCTGTTTTGCAAGTACATATAGAAATATAAGGAAGTCTGAGACACTGTGTCTTTCTCTGTTGGTGTTTATTTGTGTCTGTGGGTTCAATCATATATTCTTTGGGCACCCAAAACTGTCACTGAACAGAGTGGGAGTTTGGAGTGTGCAAGGAATGAGGCTCAGGCTCAGTAAGGCCTGGTCCAAACTACATAATTAGTCAAAGTAAGGCAGCTTACATTGACCTAATTAAATCGGTATCTAGCACTGATATAAGTGCCATGCTTCATGGGCCTCATAACTCTACCACTGTGAGGTTTACTTGATAGTTAGGGTGACTCAGCATAGACATTAGATTGCTTACTTGGACTAGTGGCTTGTCATTCTTATCAAGTTTGTGGCTCCATGCTGGTGCCATGAAATTGGTAAGAAAGCCAGGCTCACAGTTCAGACTGTCTCTTTGGGGTGGGTGGAGGGCTCCAGCTAGAGCAGAGATGAGGAAACTTTTTTGGCTTAGGGGCCACTGACCCACAGAAAAATCAGTCGGGCTCACACACAAGTGAGAAGCAAAAAACAAACAAAAAACCCCCCCAAAACATCCCAAACAAACCTTCACTGAAATGGCACCTGACTGAGAAGGAGAAAAAGAGAAAAACACTCTTCACGTTCCTCTTGCACACCAGAGCCAAAGGGGGGCTCAGGCTAGTAGATTTTGTGTGCTGCAGCCCTGCAGGGAGGCAGTGGGGGACTGGAGTGCCATCACATGCTCCCCAGTGCTGGGGGGGAGCCTCTGGTGCCAGATTCCTGGACCTTAGGTTCCCACCCAAGTTAGAACCTGGTTGCTTTCTGGGCTTCCCACTGTAAGTCAGGGAAGCATCTGGGCAGTAATCTGACATACTTAAAAGTCTTCATCCATACCAAATGTTACTGAGTGCCAGCTGTGTTTAAAGACAGCCACAGATCTGCTGTGTGATCTTGGGCAATTCACGTCATGATTTTGCCCCTTTTTGCTATTTAGGTTGTAATTGTGGGAAGAAGTTTCTCCTAGTGCTGTGATGCAGCAATTCAGTTAGGATGTCTAGGCCCTGCTGTAATATAAATAAAACATAAAACCAAAGCTTATACAATTCTGCTCCCATTAGGGTAGCATGTGTCAATATTGTGCCAGTCCAACATTTGTGACATCAAATTCCAACACAATGTACTTGTTAGCTGATGGGGAAAATGGAATAAAAAGAGAAAGGCAGTAAAGGGTGTTCGTCAGGAAAGAATTTTCATAAACATAGCAGAAGCAAACAAGCAAAATGAGTAACAGACAAGCCTGGGCAGGGACCTCACAATCCTGGGCATACCTCAGAAGCTCTTGTTTTCTCTCCAGCAGCCCTTTTTACAGTATTGATCTTTGCACAGGTGTTCAAGGAGGGGAAGTGACAAAATTACACTTGATTTAACCCCCTAAGTGCTGAAGGCTAGGCAGTACCTCGGCACTCTGATTATATTTTGGGAGGGGAGGTGCAGGAGAGAAAAATGTTACCTGGTATTTAGTTGTGAGTTGAAGTAAATTATTTTTTCCTTTCTCTCCCTCCACTTCCCAATAAAATGTTTGTGTATTAATGGTTTACTTAATGGTTTATAGTGTGACCAGCTGGAATGGGGGTATGAGACATGTTGCATCGTCATCGATAGGTGTCTTAGGCCAGGTAGACCTGGAAAGTTGGCTTAAGGTTTGCAACTCAAACTAAGTAGAGTACATAGTTGGCTTACCTTAACCTGAGCTTGGAGGCTTTACCAATTTGCTCCCATCGTCTTCCCTTACTTCTCATGGCTACAAAGAATACAAGTGCTAGCTGGAGCTTCCCTCAGTGTCTATACTAGACTCACTAAATCAAACGCCAGAACATCTATCTCCGGTGCGACAAGTGAAGATGTGCCATATTGTTCTGGTATCTGTATGCCTACTACTTCACCTAGAAATGTGTTGATGTTCATATAGCCTCTTTAATGTGTAATTTATGTGTAATTACACTCCCAACTGCTAGTAATAAGTTACTTCACCTTTAATTTTCTGTTTTTATAGCCATGTTGTATTCACTGATGTGAATTCCATAGTTCGCTATCTGGGTAGAGTTGCCACTTCTGCAGGGCTATATGGCTCTAATCTTCTGGAGCACACTGAGGTGAGAAACAACTATTCATATTTGATTTTTTTCATGTGGTTACATTTATGCTCATTTGAGGATTTGCCGTGGGTTTTGTCCATAATAGCTCATAAGTAATATATATAATGTTCCATCTGTGGTTCTAACCATAGTATATATAATGTATAAAAAAATTGTTAGTCTCTAACGTGCTACAGGACTAGACTTTTTTTTTTTTTTAAAGTTAGTCTAACACGACTACTCCTCTAAGACATATGTAGCCTTTGAATGATATATCATTTTTTTTCTGAGGGTCTGGCTATCTGAGGTGTTGAAGCTATGTTATTGTGAAACTGCCTCTGACTACACGAATCCATGCATCTGAACGTGGGAGAGTTGTTCACAACTACTCCTAAATACGCTGATCTCTGGTAGAGTGTACAGTTCTTTCTCTCCATCTCTTCACTTTCGATTGTCACTTCCTTTGTGTACCAATTTTTTTTTCTAACAGAGCTGTTTGTGGCCTCCATCAGAGCTGCTGGGGGAATTAAGCACAAATAAAAAATATTCCTGTTTAGCGATCTCACCAAGTCTTACCTTGACCAATTATCACATTGTTTCTCTTGCCTCATGGAGTTCTGGGATAAAATTTTCTTATGATTCCCAGTCTGTGCACTGTAGCCAGGCAGGCTGCATTGTAATCTGAAAATCTGAATGGACATTTCCCAAGTTGGAAGTCCCTCCCATGGAGTCCTACATTTTCCAAAAATTAAAGCTAGAGATGACCCTAACATTTCTGTTCATTTATATGAATAAAATGAAGTTATTACAGTTATCACTTGGTATGATGTGGAATGAAGAGGAAGTTTTCTTGGCTTTAGCCTAGATTAGCTGTATGTTGAAATAGAGATTTATAGTTGTAATAGAATTATTTTGGCTGAGTTTAGCGTAGGGTAATGAGGGGTTTATCAGCTACCCTTACAATATTCCTCTAAGACGTTGGAGGTCAATCTTCAACCCTGGAAACTGCTCTCTTTTCATGTAAGGCTACATCTAGACATAAACCAGTATTTTTGAAAAAGAGCCGCTTTTTCGAAAGAGAGCACCCAGACAGTCTCTTTCGAAAAAGCCCTATTTGCGTTCAATAACGCCTTTTTTCGAAAGAGCACTTTCGAAAAAATGTGGTGTTCTTCGTAAAATGTGGTTTTCAGCAGTCGAAAAAACTGCAGCGTTCTTTTGATTTAATTTCGAAAGAACACGGCAGCAGTCTAGACGTGGGTGAAGCTTTTTTGAAAAAAAGGCCACTTTTTTTTTTTTGAAAAATCCATGTAGTCTAGACACACACCCTAAGAGAAAAGTGCTGCTTTATGTCGCTTATGACTGTGCAGTGATTTATAGGTCTTTGTGGTTAAATTTACTTCCCAACCCAAATTAGAACTTGAACTAAGAATATGTGCAAGTGTTCAGAAGTATATTTGCAAGGTCAGTAACTTTGGGAATTAAATATATTTTCTCAGCTATCAGTTTTCTCAAAAGTAAAAACGAGCTTTGAGAAATGTAAAAACAGCTGCCTTTGTAAGGGAAATATTTTAGAATGTAATTGGAAATGAAAGAGTTGAGTTTTTATAGTTCTGTGACATCTGTTCCTGCCACGTTGGCTTGACTGTTGGAAGAATTCCTACTGAAGTGTACACATGGAATACATTTAGGAGGATTTTAAGAGCTACTTTGCAACTGCGGTATCAAGTTTGTATGCTAGAGCCAGATCCTGAGCTGGTATAAATGGGCCTGGCTCCATTGAAGTCTATATGGTTGTCCACTTACACCAATTGAGGATCTAGCCCTTACAGCTTAAAACAGAAAAATGAGTAGTCCTATTGCACCCTAAAGACTAACCAAAATAATAGAATCATTAGCTTTCATGGGTGAAACCTACTTCATCAGAAGAATTGGAGTTGAAATAATAGAAACCAAGAGATACAAAGTTGGGCACCTTTATTTCTTTCTCAGAATAAACTTTTTATGGGGGTATATGAAGGGGAGTATATTAGGAATACTGTGGATAAAAAATTAAGTGGAAAAACAGACAGGGAAGAGGGTGGTGCATATGGTCACTAAGTTAGTATATATTTAGCCAGGAAGAAAAATGGAATCAAATGGAAGAAGAATAGTGTCTCTTCACAGATTCACTAGTTTTATTGTATACACAGTATATGAAGATTTTGATTTTCTTCTTAATGTTTAAGTATCAGCAGAAGTCTTTGAAGCTAATTTAAAAGTGGCCTTTTGTAAAATGTAATCTAAAAGCATGGAAGTTATTACCTATTTTGGACCAAGGCAAAATCTCAGACTGCTAGACTTCCATGGGCAGACTTTTATCCCCTTGATCAGATTCTATCCGTTGCACTTCTGTAAATCTGAATTAACTCTGTAGTAGTCAATGGAGTTACTCCAAGCTGATGGTAGGCATTGTCTTTAAGCCTCTCTCTCTCTCTCTCTCTCTCTCTCTCTCTCTCTCTCTCTCTCTCACACACACACACGAGTATCAGTATTGTTCACAATGTTAACAATGCCTGAATCAACAGTGAAATAAGAGTTTCTTCTTTTTGTGTTCTGACAGGGTAGATAAGCACTGGAACAAATGGCCCAGGCAGGCTGTAGGATCTTCATCATTGGAGGTTTTAAGAATAAAGCCCTGTCAGGAATGGTCTTGCTGCTGTTATTCATGTGGGAATTCTGTGTCAAAAAATTAAATTCTATGCTTAGTATTTTAAAATTCTGCATATTTTATTTGTCAAAGTAACTCAACACAATCACACCATTTCAATTACTTTGGCAATTTATTTCAAAATATTTGTCAACAGGTACGTCTGTAATGATGCAAACAAAATATTAGGGAAATGTTTTTTGACAAATAGATTCCTAATTAGGCATATTAATACAGAACTTTGAGTAATAATTTGTTTAAATTACAAAATAAATATATTTCCTGCACTCCTCAGACACTGTGCAAAGACTTGGGGGAGTTGGGGTAACACAGCAGCTGAGCTATAGGGGAGTAATAGTTGGGAAGGAGCATGGGGAGTAAACCTAGCGAGGTTCTTGGGTGTGGGTCAGAGATGTATAGAACAGGTATTTTTGAGTGGACAGAGATCTTTTGGGAGTTGGAGAGCCTTCCCTATGCAGACCCTGACTGACCATTAGCTTCTCCCAATCACTCAACCACACATCCTATCCTATCCCCATATGACACTGTATCTCCACTCTCATTCAGCCTCCATTCAAGTTTGTCCCCCCCCCCCCCAGCTCTAATGAACCCCAGCCTGCTCTGTCATCTCTCCGTCAAATATTCCGTGCCTCCTCACCTCTGCTGGTGGGTGGTGAGCCTATCATCTCTGTTCGGGTGCTGCCAAAGAGCTGTTCTAGGAAATGTCCTTTCTGCAGAGGAAGAAAAAGTTGTGGAATGCATGAATTCTGTGTGTGCACAGTGGCATAGAATTCCACCCAGAATATATTTTGTAGTCCTTCCTTTAGTGCAGGGGACTTGACCGAATGATCTCTCAAGGTCCTTTCTAGTCCTCCACTTACAACTTGATATTCAGAGCCACCTATTTAATAATACTACCAACTTTCTCATAAAATATAGACTTGGATGTAGTTTTTGACCAGCAAAAAGTTTATAACTTTCAAGACTTAGTGTGTGTATTAAATGTGATATTAACTATTTTGTTCTTTTAAAATTAGATTGACCATTGGTTGGAATTCAGTGCAACAAAGCTATATACCTCTGCTCAATTTGCTTCAGCAGTCCTTGAGCTTAATCACAGTCTGTCTCTGAGGACCTACTTGGTTGGAAATTCCCTGAGTCTGGCAGATTTGTGTGTCTGGGCAGTACTAAAAGGTAGATTATACTTTTGTTCTCTCAAGTTTGCAAATGCGATAGTGTTAAAACCTTTTTTCTCTTAGTCTTTAATTACTGCAAGTACATTTAATAGACGTTCGTAAGAATATGTGGTGGTAATAAGGTTTGTGACATAACGGATGTAGAAATATAAATCATTAAAGCACAATTTTATAATTGGGTGTCACTCAGATTTCGGTTAAAATATCAACTTTTCATTCTCCCCATCTCCCCCTCTCCCCTCACCTGTAACAGGGTTGTGACTCACTGTTCCAGCATCTTTTGCTGGTTACTTGGGGAATCAGCTCTTCAGCCTCTCAGCGCCTTCTGCTGGCCAGTGTCTTATTCTGTATTTGTCTCCTTCACTCTTGAGTCCTTCCCTCCCAGGGTACCCCGATCCTCTACATGCACCTTGCCTCGTTGACCCATTGCTGGTTGTCATCTATCTCCTGCCTTGGGGCAAACTCCAGTCTGAAATGGCCACTCATCAACAAGGGGTTTGGACCTGCTGTCCTGGGTGCCTCCCTGCAGGCCTAGTAGTACCCTCAGGCCTTCAGAGCAACGCCTCACTTTAGACATTAGCCTGCCTAGAGCACCCCAGTTCAACCTGCCTTTCACCAGCATTACTGTCTCAGGAATCTCCTGTTGCTTCCCTGGCAGCCAGGTCCTTTCCACTCCACAGCTGCAGCAAGAGTGTTCTCCTCCCCAGGAGTCCTTATGTATACAGCCCTCGTCATCTGCAGCCCCACCTGTGTCTGCCTACCATTCTGCCTCCCTAGATGATTTTTAGCCCATGTAGGGCCAGTGTGGGGCAGTCTGTCTCACTACCTCAAATGTGAAAATATATTCAAGGCTAAAATTTTCCATCTGTGGTTCTAACCATAGTATAAATTGCTACTCAATTATTGTACAGAAATGCTTAATTAGACTGCTTTATTATTAGAATGAACAATCTAATTTTGCTTGGTTTGCAAGCTTGGTTTCATAAAATGAAGTTACAGGTGAATCTCTTTTTTTCATTGAAAGTCTGCAGTAACTTTGACAATTGTCTGTTATGACACATCATATTTTAGATGCCTAACTGACAGACTTGGATTCAGGCCAAAGTCTTCATGGAATTTAAAAAATAAATCAAGTTTACACAGTGTGCTACCATCTTGCAGTCTCTTTTTAAAGCTCCAGCTTTTTGACCCAAAGTTAGAAATTAATTTTTTTTCCCTTTGACAACAATAAAAAAATTCCCACATTTACTAAGATGGATGCTGTGTTTTGGGTCAACATAATTAAGTGATTGAGTTAAACATCACTCAAAAAAGTGAGTAGCCTGAATAACTGTAGCAACATTACTAAGATTGCCAGTGTTAAAAACCTATTTTCTACAAATATCAACCAAATTAAATCTTGCTTTCATTGCTTAACTTTGACATCCAGTTGGAGAATGGAAGCTGCTACGGTTCTTTTTGACAATCTAGCTTTAAAAAAAAAAAAAAAAAAAAAAAAAGCCTATTGCGTGCAAGGAGAAGTACGACCAGATAGCCAATTGCTTCAGTTTTATTAATTTTCTCTAATACAGAGATGAGTTGCATACAGAGAGGTACACATCCTTTTTTTTTGGTCTGGAGATATTAGGAAATATGCAGAGCCTTCTAAAATAAGGGGATGGTTTTTACCCATTTTCTCTGATAAAGAAGATGCATTTTTCACAACTGATTGAAATTTAAAAATGGTGAAGCCTATTTTTAATCCACACTGTTATCTGTTAAAATGAGTGTTTCTAGAAGTTAGGGATGTAAAATATCATTTAATTAATTAACCAGTTAAACATTAAGTTTATCTGGCTAACAAATTGAATGGGGCAGGCAGGGCTTGTTCTGGTGGGGCTGTAGACCCCTACCCTTGGTGCACTGGGGCTAGGCCTGCCACAGTCGGGGTTGCTCTGGTCAGGCTTCAGAACCCCTTCATCTATAGCATGTTCCACGGGCCTAGAGCAGTCCTCTGCCTACGGTGGACCGGGGCCTACCAGTTAACCATTAACATACCTACTAGAAGTCTGTCTATTCTAACTACAGGGGTACAATTTTAAAAACAAAATTTGTTTCCCAACAGGCAGTAGTGCATGGCAGAAACAGTTGCAGCAAAATAAAGCTCCAGTCCATGCAAAGCGTTGGTATGACTTTCTTGAGGCACAGTGTGCCTTCCAGTCAGTGGGTACCAAGTGGGCTGCAGCCGCATCAAAAACGAAAGTGGTAAGCCTTGTTCTGATTATAGGTGAAGGTCGATGTTTTATGTTTGAACATAATACAGTGAAAGTTTGTATCTTCTAATAGCTCAGTTTAGATGTTATGCTAATTTGAATTAAAGGTTTTAAAAATCCTTATAAACAGTTACTTTAGAAATTTCATCCCCAAATGTTTATGGATATTGATAAATGTGGGTCAGCTCTAGAAAAGTAATTGTGTAGAAAAGGCATCTATTACTCAGAGAGACTCCCTATTGGGGATGTGAAAGTGTAACCATTTACATGGTTAACCTATGAACTTGGGCTTGACCGTTACATGCA
>CM057847.1:43254284-43266171 GCA_030068395.1 Apalone spinifera
CCCCCCCCCAATCCCCGGTGCCGCTGCCTCTGTATCAAAGGAAACAGCATGGGGAGGCAGGCAGGAGCTGGCTTTTCTCCATCCCCTTCCCTCCCTCCCCCCTCCCCGGGCATGTCAACTTGTAACTGCTTTTCAACATCCATACTCCCTATTTGTATTCGGAGTTCCATCTGCTTACTTTAGTGAGTTTTTTTACTTGTTTATTTCTGTTTCCACTGTAAAGCCATCTATAGTAGAATGAGATCAAAAGAATTGTTAACCACATTCAATTTTGGAGGCAGTGGGAGTTCAAAGATAATTTCTGCAAGACAAGTTTTGTGCAGAGTTTTCTTACTTGTAGTGAGGAACAGGAACAGAAAACCCATCTGGACTTTTCAATCCCAGGTCAAGTTTGCTGATCTCACCTAACTTTGAAACTGAGCGAGTATGATATGAAAGTCATCTGAGCCAAGGACCCTATGTTGCCATTTTTCAGCCTCCTTTCAGAGGAGAAACCTGTTTTAAGAGTTTGTATCCTAGAGCTTGTGTAAGTTATTTTAATGTCATTAACTTTTAAGGCAACAGAAAAGAAACAAGATGTTGGGAAATTTGTGGAACTCCCAGGTGCAGAAATGGGAAAGGTCATTGTTCGGTTTCCTCCCGAGGCCAGTGGGTAAGATTACCTATTCTTAGAACTGTTTTGTGTGTTTAATGACATTCCTTTCAAAAACTGTAAGTCAGGAGAGGGATTGTATTTTATCTTGGAAATATGAGGCGTCTTGTTGCACCCTAGAGACTACCAGGCTTAGTCTCAGAGGGGTAGCCATGTTAGTCTTGTAATTGTAAAAACGATAAGGAGTCTTATTGCACCTTAGACACTATCTTGGAAATAGTTACTGGATTAGTGTGTGTTATAATCTGCATTTTAACAGGTGAATTGAAGAGCCTCTCCTGCCCTGATGATGATTATGTATAGTTGGTTTAGTCAGGGATGAACAATGTCTTAGAAGTGATTTCTAGGGCAAAAGAGAATTTTCCAAGTCACTTACAGATGTTTTGTAAAATGTTTTCATTAGCAAAGGTTGAAAGTTACCAAAGCTGTCCCTTACTTGCAACCTCACCACATAAATAGTAGTAAAAAGAGAACTAAAAGTACCCTCACCTCTTGAAAACAACATTTTCAAGTTGAGAAGGATTTGATAAAGTGTAAAATTGTTCTTAAGACTTCTTTCAGTTGTTGCAGTACTGTTTTTCATTCTGTTAATCAGATATGAATCATGCTCTTAGAGTTCTACAGGTTGAACCTCTCTAGTCTGGCATCCTGGGGACCTGATCAGTGCTGAACCAGAGAATATGCCGAACTGTGGGAGATCAATACTGTCTAGCAGCTTTACCAACACTTCTCCTGCTTACTGGGCTCTTAGAAGACATTTAGGGATGAGAGTAACAAAATAGTTTGGCATGTGTAAACTTATGGAAAAAGGAAATAATTTGTAGAAGTAACAGTTGATACATTCTTGTGGATTTGGGTTTATCAAAGTTTTTGGATACTATCTGTATGATGGAATTCACTAACCCAACTGAATTCCCCTATGTTCTAACAGTTACTCAGTGCAAGTGTTTTAGAGAGTTATGAGCTCTTTAAAAAGCCAATTTTAATAATATTAGTTTTTATTCAAGTTACAATAAAATTCAGTGTAGACTAATGCTAAAACATGGTTTATAATGTTGTAAAGAGTAATTATAGCCATATCATCAGGTGAATTATAAAGTCCTAGCTTTTAGAGAGATAATTTAATAAAATACGTATGATATTAGATTGCTTTAAGTATTCATTGTTTCAATAAATATAAAATAGCTTTTGGTGGTTGATTAGTTTTAAGTCTCTGTTTCCACTTTATCCTTCACCCGACTGTATCCTGCAAAATAAATGTAAATGAAACTCCTGTGTGTCAAAATTGTGCTCTAAAATATCTTTATTTTTAGGTACTTACATATTGGTCATGCAAAAGCTGCTCTGCTGAATCAGCATTACCAGGTTAACTTTAAAGGAAAACTCATCATGAGGTTTGATGACACAAATCCTGAAAAAGAAAAAGAAGACTTTGAAAAGGTACAGTAGGACAGCCATGAAAGTCATTTATTGGAGAAATCAGTTCAAAAGCAGTAGGCAAGCTTGCTACTTCCTGGGTGGCTCTGTTAAACAGTAATGTTTAACTTTTTTCATTACAGCTCTTCCAAGCCACCATTTCTTGTTTGCCTTTTAAAACCAAAAAGCTTTCAGTCCAGTAGCCTAGTTCTTCTATGACTTCCCCATTCTTTCTTGCCAATCCCCTAGTGTTTATAATCTGCATTAAATGCAAAAATCTCCATGTAAACCTGTTGACAGTAGTTTATAAACTATACTGTTTTATTTGACCTAATCACAAATTGCAATCATGATACCACTTAAAACTTTTAATCTTAAAAACTACTGGCTTCAGTGGCAATAACTTTTCTGTAACAACAATCCCAGATCCAAACTAGAAAACTTCTTAGGTGTCCTATATAGTTGAAGCAGTCTAAATCTTTTATTGACTCTTCCTGCCACCTTTTCACTGTTCATGGCAGCCATGAGGTGGAAGAAAGGAAGGCATCTGTTTTGATTTCCTGCCACTTTCCAGTGAAAGGATTCATCATTATACAGGAGGTTTTTGAGGCTTTCATCATTCTCTCTTTAATAAATGTAAAACACGACTAACTTGTTGCCAGTTTTTGCTTTGCTTTTCTTGTTCCACCCTCCCCTGGAGGAGCTGATCTCATTCTTTTGCCTTATAGCAATCACCACTTTGTCTCCCTTTGGTAACTTCAGTACTGGAAATTAATGATGAATGGATCCAGTTGATTTTCATGTGTGGTGTTGTGTGTTAATGGTTCTTACTGCATCTGTCTGCAAATGGAGACTTTTATAATTCAGAAGAAACTTGCCATGGTTAAAAAGCTCTGTATTTATGAATATTACAGCATAGCTTTTTGCAGGTTATCCTGGAAGACGTTGCGATGCTGCACATCAAACCAGATCAATTTACATATACCTCAGATCACTTTGAAACTATAATGAAATATGCTGAGAAGCTTATTCAAGAAGGGAAAGCATATGTGGATGATACACCTGCAGAACAAATGAAAATGGAGCGTGAGCAAAGAATAGAATCCAAACACAGAAATAACTGTAAGATACTTTATGGCTCTCTTCCTGGTCCTATTGTCTTTGTCTACAGAATAGCATCTTGTTTCATTCTGCTGTTAATATTCTACCTATCTTCAGTTTAGTTTAATAGTATACTGTGAATACTTAACAAGCCAGTAGGAACACTCAAGTCCTCAGAGCCCTGCCATTCAAAACTAAAAGACTCAACAAGCTTGTTGTTGCATATTGTTTTATTCCATCTCATTCTCATCATTAAGCGTTTCAGGAAATCTGTACTGTTTTATATGGGATCTAAACACATCCAGCAATAATTTGCATGTTTGTTACAAAATGGTACAAGTTGAAACTCTTAAATCTGGGACTCTCTGGTCCAGCAACATCTGTGGTCTGGCAGGAGCAGAGAGCCCTGACACTTGGGAATGTGAGCCAGTCATGGAGTCCAGAGGAGGGAAGCCCTGCCATCAGATCAGTGAGTCCTAGCCAGGGAGGGCAGCTGTGGAGCCCCGCCTGCAGAACGCCCTGGCTAGGCGGGGCAGCAATGGGATGGGTGAGCCCTGTTTCTGTAGAGTCCCATCCCAGCGCAGCAGCAGCAAGGCTGTCACGGAGCCCCCTTCTCGGGAGTCCTGGTTGGGTGCAGCAGTAATGAGGCTGGTGGCAGCCGGTGAGCTCTATCCCCAAGAAGCCCTGGGCAGGACAGAAGCAGAGCAGGTGTGGAGCCCTATCCAAAGGAAGCCTCGTCCGGGTTGGGCAGAAATGAGGCCATGGCAACTGGGGAGCTCCATTCCTGGAGAGCCCCAGCCTTCTGGCAGAGGTGTTCCGAGCCTAAGCCTTACAGCTACAGGGCTGGAGCCCAGTGGCTGTGGGACTGGAGCGGAGCCAGCCAGAGGGAGGGGCAGTATCCTGGGAGGCCAGTGGCAGGGGACATCCCCTGATCTGGCAAATTCCCTTATTCAGGACTGTTCAGGTTCCAAGGGAGCTGGACCAGGGAGGTCCAACTTGTACTGAAGTCTGATTAGAAATATCTTAGGTCACCTAAAGGTTTTTTTGTTTTGGTTTTGGTTTTTTTGGTAGCTGTTGAGAAGAATTTACAGATGTGGGAAGACATGAAAAAGGGAACAGAATATGGACAAACATGTTGTCTACGAGCAAAAATAGACATGAATAGTAACAATGGGTGCATGAGGGATCCAACGCTTTATCGTTGCAAAAACCAACCACACCCACGCACTGCAAGTAATTACAAGTATGTGCTTTTTCTAATAATAGTGTTCTATGCTATGCTGCTCTTTTAACTACCTGAGATTTGCTTGTATTTTCTCAACCAGAATGTGTTGTAGATTTCCTTGTAGAAACTACCAGACTTCTTCAGAAGGTTTTTAAAACCTGAGCTCTGGCCAGTATTTTATACCAGTACCCATTGATGAAAATTCTGACAGGTCACTATTGTCATGTTTGTAAGTTGGGCTGTTTTAAAAAAAATTCTTTCCACAAGCGACAAATACCATTTTCCTTAATATCTTGGTAAACCATTTTGCCTGCCTGCATTACAGGCAGCCAAACAATTGAATTTTGTTCTCACTTTACATTAAAAAGGTTGTAAATCTCTCAAAGTTAAACTCTGGAGTGAAGTGGTGTCTTTGACCAGCTTAGCTGAGTGGCACCTTTGCATTCACAGCGACTCTTCTTTTCATCCAATATGAAGAGTTACTGTGTGTGCATTGAGCTAAGACTATTTGCAGAACACTATAATTTTGTTCTTTGCTTGTCTGTTTCCACCCATTCTTCCCACTGTTACAAGATTCAACAGATGGGGAAATGTTAATTTTGATACGGATGTTGGCTTTGTCCCTTAGTTGAAATTAACTTAAAACAGAGGTATGATGTGCACACTTGCAATTGGCAGATCACTCCCTCTGTTGTAATCTCTGGCCATTGAAGCTTAAACTATGGTCTGAACGTGAACTCATTTTCTGATATGTATTGGAACAAGATGTGGGGGGAAGAGTGTAGGTATTTACAATCTTTTTCTTTGTTTTTTTTTAAATACTGAGGAATTGAATGTGTATGTGTATTCTTCTGGCTTATTAATTTAAGATTTTCTTTCTCTTTAGTGTTTATCCTACATATGACTTTGCCTGCCCCATTGTTGATAGTATTGAAGGTGTCACACATGCGTTAAGAACAACAGAATACCATGACCGAGATGAACAGTTTTACTGGTTCATTGACGCTTTGGGCATAAGGAAGCCATACATCTGGGAGTACAGCCGTCTGAACCTCAACAATACTGTGTTGTCTAAAAGAAAGCTCACTTGGTTTGTCAATGAAGGGCTGGTAGATGGATGGTATGTTTATGCATTTCTGCTATGGTAGCTATTATATGTAATCACACATGTATGCTATTCATAAGGGAAATCATAGAATATATGCATCCAGTTTTCTTTAGTTAAAGAAATACTAACTTTTTCACCTATCGTCTGCTAATTCTCTTAGTTTTCATGGCACTTAAATGCCAAGTAAAGTGTCTTATAAATACCTACAGCAGATTTCTTCTTTTTTTTCAGTCTTCTATGAAATAAGCAAAATGGGAGAAGGAGGGGAATTACACTGGATTTACTTTAACCGTCAAACTTGTGTGTCCAGGCTAAGACACAATGTTTTCTTACTGTTTCTCCAAATGTAACAGTATTGCGTTACTCTCCTTCAGTTTGTTCTTCTATAAAATTTGTGCACTTTTTTCTACCTCTGTAAAAGCACTCCAGTCCAAATTTTCAAAAATGAGTGCCTATAGTTTCTCTTTTCAGTAAACTTAGATATTAAAATGCCCTCACTGAAGTAAATGTTGAGCACTTTTTGATTTCAGTGGGAGCCAGAGAATCTTCCAAACTTGTTTGTTTTAGACAAAAGACAAATAAGAGAATGGGACACAAATGTGTAATGAATGGTATAAAAAAGGTAGATTGGGAACTTTTATTCCTATTTTTCCCATAGAAGTAAAGACAAGCATTCAGTGGACAGGAAAGATAGCAGAACTGAAAACTCATAGAAGAAAATACTTTCAGACAGCATATGATTAGACTGGATCTTGTTGCCACAAGATATCTTTGAGCCCCAGAGAATAGCATGGTGGGAAAAAGAATGTAGTATTTATGTGGATAATGAGTATATGTAAATTGAATAGTACATTTAAAAAAAAAAACTAGCTTTGACAGGAATAAGCCCTCCATCTGTAATGCATAAATGGTTAGGTGATAGATTACCTCCTAATGATGAAAGGAGGACCCTTTTTTTTTCCCCCCTGGAGGTGCAAGGGGAGGTCAAGTAATCCCATAACTGCCTGCAGCAGAGTTATGTTCTAGGAAGCATCTGATGGCTGGCCATTATCGGAGACTGAACAGTAGACTACATAATGATTTACTGCTTGAGTTTGGCAGTTTCTATGTTTGTATTAACTTGTATATAAAAAAAGGATATAGGGATGCAAAATAGTAGTTTACTAATTAATTATTAAGACTTCAGTACCAGATGGGTTGGTTCCGTAGTATCTTGTGTCCTTCCACGCTTAGCTCTGTTCAGACCTACCTGTTTGAACTTAGAAAATTGGGTGACAACAACAAAAGGATCTTAGCACACAGATTGAGCTGGTGCACGGCAATGTATTAGCATCTCTCTGAAGTTGATACCTTAGTCTCCTGAATCTGTGAAGAAAGAGTTCATGTTTTTGGTGTTGAACTGGTGCAGAGATTTTTGAATCTGCAGGGAGCCTGAGCAGTATCTGAGATCTGAACCCTGAGATCTGAACCCCTTCCTTCCCCCCCCCATGTTAATGTTAACTTAAATGCCTAGTGAGGATTACTTTAAAATCTGAACGTCGACTAGTTCATTCCTTATGTAACAGAAGGGGAAGTGGAATTGGGGGTATGAGGAGAATCACATTCTGCACAACTCAATATTAGTTTGTTTACTTTTGATGCCACAAGTGGGTGAAATTTAGGAGATACCACCATTTTTCCCCCTCCCATCAAGTTCAAAGAACTTAATAGAGTCCATGGTCATATTTAAGTCACATTGAGAGGGAGACACACTCAAGGAAGTCCATTGGCGCTCAGAGCATTTTGAACATCTGCACAATATACTGTGAGCAGTGTTTCATTTTCTCAAGTCACTTGGGAAGAACTTATTTTATGGGTGGAGCTTATAATACTACCATCTTTTCCTCCTATATCTTATTTAAGTTTCAGATCAGGAGGAAAGGTGGAAGTTCCAATATTTGGCATAGGAGAGGCTAAAGAATCCTTTTGGAGCAAAAGGGAAGAGAGGTGGCAGGATAGTTAGTATATCTTACTCTTCAACATGTAGTACCAACTTGTGATGGGGACACATAACTGGTACCTTTTCAGTTCTTGACAGGCACACCAGGATTGAATGGAGGTGGAAAAGCACTACTGTCACTAAGTGGTGATATCCCACCCCAATTTAATGTTCAGGAATGCAATCATTCAGAAAGGGAAAATCTGCATTACTACTGTTCATAGACAGAAGTTTAGTCTCCTGGGCTGTCAGGTAGCCTTTTTGACCCAGTACTAAATTCACACAAGCAAAATAATACAAAATTTGGGTTTATCTCAATATTAAAAACCATTATTTCATCTCCTAAACAGAATTTAGTGTACAAGAATAGATATTGAATGAACCTCTCAACCTTTTTCCTCTTTATGCCAGGGATGACCCAAGATTTCCCACTGTGCGTGGTGTGTTAAGAAGAGGCATGACGGTTGAAGGATTAAAACAGTTTATTGCTGCACAGGTGAGGGTTGTGTTTCCATTTTCGCTCTTATTCTTTGAGTTTTAAAGTTGTAAACTGAAAGCTTATCATATTTAGTGGAAGCATTTATGCCACTCTGTCAAGGTTTTCTCCTTTTAAAAACTCATTCCTGTCATGGCTTAGTTTCAAGTTCTGCTTTACTTATGCTTGTGTAAAATTTTATGGGTCTGCAAGATTTGAGCCTCCCATTGATATCCGTGAAAGTTTAGGTTGGGATTGTGGCAACAATGGATCCCTAATTTTTATTTTATAAGATGAGGATTGAGCTGAAAAATGCAAGTTGTTGATAAATGTGCTTAGAATTGAGAAGATTGAGATTCTATAGACATTAAGAATAATATTCAAGATAATTTGTTAATTTTGCCTTCCAGGGCTCCTCCAAATCTGTTGTGAACATGGAATGGGATAAAATTTGGTCATTTAACAAAAAGGTATACACTTGTATTA
This sequence comes from Apalone spinifera, assembly GCA_030068395.1. NCBI lineage: Eukaryota > Metazoa > Chordata > Testudines > Trionychidae > Apalone > Apalone spinifera. The sequence continues at coordinate 43,262,726 of CM057847.1, forward strand.
GTTTGATAATGTTTTCTTCTTGATATCCTCTCCTTGGTTTATGTAGTGAATCCATTGTTCATTGGAGTGCTCATCATAAAGTGTAGCAATTTTTAAATATATTGCATCATCTGGCACATTTTCAGGAAAATGGAATGTCTCCTCTTTCTAACATGGGCTAGCACTAATCATATTGACTTGCCAAACCAATATTGAGTTGTTTTACTTAGAACTATGCAGTAAGATAATGATACTTTTTGTTAATCTATTAAATGAAAACTCTGCATTTCATTTTTCTGCTTTCAAGCTGCGAGCTATCAAGAAGGTATTACTTACTGCTTCTTTTGCCTTAGTATATGGCTTACAGTACATAAGCCGTTGTTATGCAGCATCGTAGCACTATCACATTTGCTTACATAATAAGAGCTGCACAAATCCATTTAAAATGCATTATTCCTGTTTTTAAAATGTTGCCCAGTTCTGTTTTGACTTATTTGTCAAAGTAGTTGAAAACTCTGTTCCAATCAATTCTTGTTGATTTTTCCTTTCTGGTGCGAAGGTATAGAGAGCTTTTATGTATCCCTTGTGCCTGAAAATATATTAAATAGCCCTTTTTGATATTCCTTAACTGAGTATCAAATAAGGAATACTGCATCTTAATATGGTTAGTTGCTTCTTGGCAGTGAATACTTGGACACTATAATAAGGCGAATCATTAGAATGCTGACCATATAACTTGTGTGAATGCCTGTAAGTCTTGCACTGGGAGTCCTGTTGCTCGGTTTTGCTAAAGCCTTACTTACTCATTTAAGTAGTATTTGCTTGTCTGGCATGTGTCTTGTGTCCCTTACTACTACTTGTATTTGCTATATAAAGGATTATCAATTGGTTCTTTCTGTTGCTGCATAAATACTAAAAACTTTTTGAGTAATGAATTTTAAAAAAATATGGGGGAATTGATAATGCATTTAAAACCGTTTTTAAATTGTGTGTCTTGAAACTCCTGCTTCTTGAGTAGCACCATGTTTACTAGCCAAATTCTGTTGCCCTCTACCTGTGATTATATTGGAGTTAATAGTAAAAGCAAGGGCAGAAATTGTTCCTGGACATTTCCCACTCTGATTTAAAAGATCTCTGCAGGCTCTTATTATGCTGCTAAATTGTAGGGACTGTCACCTAGGGAAGTATCATACTAAATTATTAAAACAACGGTCATGGTAATAATTATAAAAATAAATCATAACCTTAATTGTTAAAGTATGTATTTTAGTTACTAAATCAAGAGCATATAAAGGCACCTTGATGTTGAGGTACTTTAACAAGCCATTTCCTGCTACAGCTATCTGAAACACCTGAAGGACTTAGTTTTCCACATGTACTGAATGTCTGATAAATGTGTGACTTCTGAATCAAAAGCACATTCATACTTGCTAGTCCTGAGCAATTTGGGTATGAAATTGACAAATTGCTTAATTGCAAAATTGCTAGTTAGCTACGCATTCCTGGTTCAGTGAAAGAATAAACAAGTATTTACTTGGACTTACTCAGTTTAGCACCCAACTTACCTGCCAATTAGTGTATCACTGTTTCCTGCTAGCCTTCCACTACCCCTTGGCTGTGTCTAGACTGGCCAGTTTTTGCGGAAAATCAGCCGCTTTTGCGCAAAAATTTGCCAGCTGTCTATACTGGCAGCTTGATTTTCCACACAAGCACTGACTTCCTACTATATGAAATCAGTGCTTCTTGCGGAAAAGCTTTGACGTTCCCGTTCGGGCAAAACTCCCTTTTGCGCAAAACTTTTGTGCAAAAGGGCCAATGTAGACAGCTGAGATTTGTTTTGCGCAAAAAAGCCCCGATCGCAAAAATGGCGCAAAAGCGCTTTTGCGGAAAAGTGTCCATGCCAATCTAGACGCTCTTTTTCCGAAAATGCTTTTAAAGGAAAACTTTTCCGTTAAAAGCATTTGCAGAAAATCATGCCAGTCTAGACGTAGCCCTTGTGTGTACTGTACTATTCAACTCCAGATGTTTGATGGAAATAAGTTGAGAGATTCAAGAGGCTCAGTGAAACGTCGTGCTAGGGGAGTGAAAACAGACTTCATAAAAGTATATGAGGAGAGGCTATGGTGGTAACTAGTTTGGCAAGAAGACACCAAAGTGGGGAATTCCTGAGTTCAGTAATATGGTATTGCCTTATTATAGTGATCTAATGCTGCTGTATTTAAAATGGTGTTTCGTAATATTTAAATCCAACTGGTACTCCTTATATAAGCAAAGCTATCTCTGAGCTCAACAGAGTTTTGTCTGTGAGAAATGAACATAAGACCAGAGTCTGTGCTAACCAAAATATGGCATCCAATGAGTTCTTAAAATGGATTTATCTAGCAAGAAAATGGTCCAGCAGGCACATTTGGTACAGTTACATGTAACTACACCAAAATGGCTTTATAGTCTTTCTTCCCCAGTGAAATATTGATTTGAAGCATATTTCTAGTACGATAGTACTGGAATTGCAGCTTCTGTTTGCTGTCAACAGCTTTGTCTGTTGAAATATATTCATTTTGGTGGAAGGTCTGAAAAATTGCTAAGAGTACACTTTTGATAATGTTTTCTTGTTTGCCTTACTTTCATGACTTTTGATGAAAGAAGCATTAAAAGGCAAACGAGTGCAGTAACATAAAGAATACCACTTCATAGTCCTGTTTATTCATTTTACTTTTTCATATAATCTTCTACTGTGATATGATCCAATGGTCATGATTATTTTCTTTCTATTTCCTGTAGGTCATAGATCCAGTGGCTCCTCGGTATACTGCTTTACTGAAGGATGAAGTGGTCACTGTGAACATTCCTGAAGCCCTAGAGGAAATTAAAGAAGTGGCTAAGCACCCTAAGGTTGTGCATGTAGTTTTTGGCTTTTAATAACCTATGGTTCTGATGCTAGCCATAAGTTGGAGCAGCTAAGAACCAGAAGGGAGTGTCTGGTGGTAAAATTTAGCACTAAAAGTATGAAATCAAACCAGGAACTTTGAAAAGCACAGAGATGTCATACATTGTAAAGCTAGATGGGACCATTGATATGACTTCTTGTATAATTCTCTAAATTAACTAACTTCTGTTTTTAATTAGATCATATCTTCAAAGGAAAAAAATCTGTTTTAATATAAAAATTGCTAATGGTGTGATTTAGTGTCCATCAGGGATGGTCTAGTCTCCTAAACCCATTTTGCTTGTGACCAGAGATGGATCCAGATGCCAGGAGAAGAGAAATTGTGCATTTCTGCATTTCACTACCTCCTCATCTATCCTACAGACTGCATGTCTTGGGAAAGGAATGAATAAAATACTTTTGTTGACAGTATTGCAAAATCCAAACTCTTCAAAAAACAAAAACAAACAAACAAAAAAACCCCACACACATAGGTCCCAAATATCAGAGTGGCTTAAAAATCAGGTGATTTTTTTTTTTT
>CM057847.1:43266271-43277711 GCA_030068395.1 Apalone spinifera
GTTCTTTTAGAACCCTTGGATGAATGCCATCTGGTCAAGGAGACTTGTTAACATGGATGATGGATAACAAGAAGATGGATAATCATCTTTAAATAGGTCACACAAATGGCTGTTTAGTACAGTACAGGATGTGAAATCAACAGAGTCCATTTTATGGCATAAAAATTCTTCAGTTTACTGAAGTACTTCTGCTGATCTTACTGTTTGTTTTTTCCCTGTCAGATGATGTTGTTGCTGTTTGTTGTTATTGCAGACTGAGAAACAAAATTTAAATTACAACGTTGCAAAAAAAGTGAAATTGAAAGTCTAACTAAATTCAAAATCATTGTGCTGAAAGCCTAGAACGTTGGAAGGCTTATGGAAATGTGTAAGACCTTTTTTCTGTGCCTTGTACAACATTTTGGTGTTTAGTGTTTCCATTGTTTGATCTTATTAAAAACAGCAAGGTGTCCATTAGAGAAGGTTGAGGTGTCACTAGAGATTTTGGAACAAATTGATAAATTAAACAGTAGTAAGTCCCAGGGCCAGATGGTATTTAACCTAGAGTTCTGAAGGCACTCAGATGTGAGACTGCAGAACTACTAACCATAGTATGAAATCTATTTAAATCGGCTTCTGCACCAAATGACTGGAAGATAGCTAATGAACACCAGTTTTTTAAAAGGACTCCAGAGCTGATCCTGCAATTTCAGGCTGGTAAGCCTGACTTCAGTACTGGGCAAACCATTTGAAATTGTAGTAAAGAACAGGATTGTCAGACAGGTAGGTGAACATAATTTGTTGGGGAAGCGTCAGCATGGTTTTTAAGGTGATCAACAAACACGTGGGCACGGAGGATCCAGCGGATATAGCATATTTAAGTTTTCAGAAAGATTTTGAGGTTTCTCACTGAAGTCTTTTAAGCGAAGTAAGCTGTCATGGGTAAGAGGAAAGGTCCGTTCAAGGATTGATTACTGGTTAAAAGATAGGAGGCAAAGAGTAGGTATAAATTGGTAGTTTTCAGACTAGAGAGATGTATAAATAGTGGTGTCCCTCCAGGGCCTGTTCTGCAGCCGGCCCTATTCAACATATTCATGAATGATCGGGAAACGGGTAAACAGTGAGGTGGCAACATTTCAGATAGTTAAATCCCAGACAGACTGGGAAGAGCTACAAAAGGATCTCATAATATTATGTGATTGGGCAACAAAATGGCATGTGAAATTTAATGTTGATAAATGCAAAGTAATGCACACTGGAAAAAATAATCCCAACAACACGTGCGAAATGATGGGGACTAAATTAGCTGTTACCACTCGAGATCTTGGAGTCATTGTTTATAGTTCCCTCAAAAAATCCACTCCATGTGCAGCAGCTGTCAAAAAAGCTAACATTGGGAATCATGAAGAAAGGGATAGAGAATAAGACAGAAAATATCATATTGCCTCTGTATAAATCCTTGAATATTGCATGAAGATGTGGTTGTCCTACCTCAAAAAATGTATTGGAACAGAAAAAGATTCAGAAAAGGGCAAAATTATTAGGGTTATGGAATGGATTCTGTATGAGAATAGATTTAATAAAACAGGTTTTTTCAGCTTGAAAAAAATTAAGGGGACACATGGTTGAGAGCTATAAAATCATGACAGGTGTGGAAGTTCAATAAGGAAATGCTACTTACTCCTCCTAACTCAGGAATGAGGAGTCACCAAATTAAATTAATAGGCAACAGGTTTAAAATAACAAAGAAAATATTTTTTTTCATGCAGTGCATAGTCAGCCTGAAGAGCTCGTTGCCAGAGGATGTTGTGAAGACCAAGACTACAACAGGGTTCATATAAGAATTAGATAAATTCATGGAAGACGGGTCCCAGAGTGGGTTTTAGCCAGGATGGGCAAGAACGATGTCCCTGCCTTCTATTTGCCAAAGCTGGGAATGAGCATCAGGGAACGGATCACTTGATGGTTACCTGTTCTTTTCTCTCTCTGGAGCACCTGGCTGTAGATGGACCTTTGGCCTACATAGCTATTCCGCATCTTCTGAGCGCGCCTGTTATTTCTAAATATAATGGGCTCCCTGTTCCAACATCACTGTAAACCTCATTCCCCGAGGAGTAAGGGATGTTTCAGAATAGCGATTTATTTCAAAATAAATGCAGTGTAGATCATGCCAAATTTCAAAATAAGCTATTTTAAAATTGACTTGAAATAAGCTACGCAAATCACATAGCTTATTTCGAGCTATGGGTGTGCAGCGTGGACCCACCCTGGGTCTGACCCAGTCCGCCTGTTCTTATATTCAGAAGTCCCTGTGATGTGGTGTTTTTCCCCAAAACTTTGAATGCTCCTATGTAGTGTCTCTCTATATAGCATAGAGAGGTATTGAAAAGCATCCTAAGGCTTTGCTTGATGGCAACAATATACTGATCATAGACATAAATCTAAAGTACATTTATCACAGACTTCATTTACATGTACAAAGTACTGCTTCAGAAGTTACCAGAGTAATTAAATTGCTAAGTTTTTCATATATCAGAGGGGTAGCTGTGTTAGTCTGAATCCCCAAAAGTGGCGAGGAGTCCTGTGGCACATTATAGACTAACCGAAGTGTTGGAGCATAAGCTTTCGTGGGCAAAGACCCACTTCGTTAGATGCATGTCGATATTCATCTGACGAAGTGGGTCTTTGCCCACGAAAGCTTATGCTCCAACACTTCGGTTAGTCTATAAGGTGCCACAGGACTCCTCGCCCCTATGTTTTTCATATAAATCCTAATCTGATCCAAAATATTTTACTTGAAATAAAAGTGAGTTGGAGTTGGGGAACAGATTAGCTTTCTGACTATGGCCTGTAGTGATAGAAGAGCATTCTGTTCTCTTCTTTAATGTGGTTCTCAGGGTTTTTTTTTTAATCAAGAGAGCCCTTCAGAGTTATGTGAATAGTACAGATTGATATCTAACAATGAGAGTCTCTCCCTTTTCCTCTGAACCTAAATCTCTCTCTATATATATATAAAAGAAACTTTTCCTGCAGGCCAACAGAGTGATGTTTTCACGTGACAACTGTCCAAAGGAACACTCCCTACCCATTCCCTCCTCCGGCAGTTGGAAGACCACAGCCTGTGTGGCCCCAGCCCTCCTCTGGCAGGCGGGAGAGAGGCTGGGGCTGGATGCCGGGGCAAGGGGGGGGGAAGGGGAGGGGGAGTGGGAGAGTGTATGGCGAGAGGTCAGGACTGGCTTCTGCCCCTCCCTGGCGGCTGGGGGAAGAGCGAGGCCTACCTACCTCCAAAGATGGGGTGTTGGCAAGCGTAGCAAGCTCGGGGCAGAGCCTCCTAGTAGCTTTTTTAAAATAAGTTGAAATGTACAATGACTTTAATCAGACACACTTGACTACTAGTATGGCTTTTTTAAAAAAAAAACAAAGACCTTGTAGAAGAATCTGTATAAGTTTCCCTGGAGAGTTCTGATGGCTAGTGAGTAACAGAACTCCATTCTAGAAAATATCATCGAAGACTATTTTTGATGCGTGATCTTTTTTGATCAGTAATTTTCATATTATTGATATTTTCTTTTCTCAAGAGAAACTCAAATATATGCCAGAATTGCCATGTAAAAACGTTTGTCATATTTTTTCTATTTCTTCTGTAGAAACTCAAGCAAAAAAATTGTGTCCATTGATGCCAAGCTGAACATGGAGAACAAGGACTACAAGAAAACCACTAAGATCACTTGGCTTGCAGAGACTGCACATGCACCTCTCATTCCAGCTGTCTGTGTTAACTATGACCATCTAATCACCAAACCTGTTTTAGGTAAAGATGAAGATTTCAAACAATATGTCAACCGAAATAGCAAGGTAACTCATTTATTCCCCTCTTAATTCACTTACTTTTTCTCCTTACCATTCTCAGCAGTTATATTTTAAGGTGTTAAGCTCTCTTTTCCCAAATGTGCAAATTGCATTTCAAAGCAGTTTGAGTAGTTCACACTTAAGTTCAACTCCTTTAATCTACACTAAAAATGTAGGTCTACCGTTCTGTGCCACAAATATGTCTGTAGGGTCAGATGTTCAGTGAAGGTATATCCATTTGTTATCTGAGGAACTGGCTCCTGGCTGGCATTTAGATATTGATGAAGAATTTTTACATGAAGCTCTAGAAACTGCAACCTGGTAGATCAGTGTGTTTAATAGAGTTTCATTGTCTAGTACAATGGATTTCAATCTTTCATTTGCAGACCTCTCAAATTTTGAATGGACCCTTTGGAGATCTTAGGCATCGTCTGGATGCCCAGATGTTGAAAACCACTGGTTAATAAGTAGAATAGAACACTCCAGTTGAAGTTGTATAGTTTTTAGGAAGCCAACTGCTTTGGCTGTTTTGATAAAACTCATTACGTATGACTTTTGTTACAAAGTCTTTGTAATTGTATTCACTGGATTTTGTGTCTTACTATCTCTATATAAGACACATTAAACCAATTGCGTAACCTGCAGCCTGCAGGCCTCATGTGGCCCATCAGGATTCTGTGTGGCCTGAGACACACTTTGCTTACCGTTCTGCTTGTGCATGGTTGCTGACTTCCATTCTTGTAGGTTTTTTCCTGATGGTATTACTAAGGTGACATGCAAGTAAAGCAAAGGCACTTGAAGTGAGGTGCATGCTGATTGTAACAACATTGACTGTGAGAGCCGTGTGTTCCCTTTGAATCCAATCAAAATACTAATACAGGTCGAATCAGCACATTCAGGAAATTCTAGGTGCGTAAGTGCAGTTAGCAAAACCTACCCTATTCCAGAAAATTGTCTTGGTTGTGACCGTATTGTAGCCCAATGAGATGGAGGGCCACTCATGTGACCCACTCACTATGCTAGATTGCCCATCGCTGTTTTAAACTATGTGGCATTATTTTGTGGAGTTTTTTTGTAGTCATTCTCGCTCTTCCAAACCTATGCCCCGAAATGATACTATTGGATCTAGACTAAGGCTCTTCCGGAAGAGAGGGAATGCATAGACAATCAGAGCTGGGTCTGTGGTGGCTGGAGCAGAACAGTAATGTGTAATGGAATGTTTTGTTCACTTATTAGTTTGAGTTGTACTTTTTTTTTTTTTTTTTTTTTTTTTTTTTTTTTTTTTTTTTTTTTTTTTTTTTTTTTTTTGTATTGAACTTCTATTTGTGTTCTCCTGCTTCGGGGTGGGAAAAATATATAAATATATTCCAGCAATTGTTTCTATTAATTTTGCTATCTGAAGTTAACTAGTTCTTGTGATTTTTTTTTTTGTTTTTTTTTTGTTTTGTTTTTTTTAAATACCACAAAGCTTATACATTCACTTTCTCTGTATAATATAAATGGATTTCTCACTTTGTGTGTGACTCTTTAGCCCTCTGGCATTGATGGTTTGGGAGCGCTCTTTCTCACTACCATATTCTCATGCTAGCACATGCACTGAGAGCACCTTATCTATTGGCATTGGGATTAATTGACATTTCAGCAGCTGCGAACTTGGAACATCTCTGGAATCCTTCATTGCAGCTATAATAATTCTTAACATTATTTTAAACCTAGCTCCTAAGAAGTGGTTTTAATTTGCTTTTTTACTGTTACAGCAAGAAGAACTGATGTTAGGTGATCCTTGCCTTAAGGAGTTGAAAAAAGGAGACGTTATACAACTTCAGAGACGAGGATTCTTTATTTGTGATCAGCCTTATGAACCATTTAGGTAAGCAGCTGTAAATAAGCCTTAACATTTGCCATTCTAGATCTCTAACATCTTTTATGCGTTTTTGTTTAACGCGGATAGAAACCAGTGGAATCTGGAAACCCTGCACTTGGACAATGCTAAACAAAATATCTTGTGAGCCATACATAGAATCCCAGTGAGCCACAAGTTGCCCATCGCTGCCCTAGGTGGTTTGTGGATTAAATGTTCGTAAGCCTTCATATAGATGTACACAGTCATCCAGGAGTCACTTTCTAAAAGCACAAGGAAGGTCTGAAATAGTGAGGAAGTCACATTTTCCTTGTATTTGCTATGAATATATAAATAAGAATCCAGAGCTGGAATAAAATAGATGATTACCTGATTAGGGGAAAGCATGTTTATATCTAACACTGAAACACGGAATATTTTTACACACATCTGTGTGTGTGTGTGTGTGTGTGTGTGTGTATCTGCAGAATATGCATGATGCAAACTTTAAAGGCATTTAGAACGCACTGTAAAAAATCCGGATGGTGCAATGGTGATTTTACCATCTGGATTTTTATGCAGAAGAGATGCGAAAGTTGCCTTTTGCTGCTATTTCAACTAAATGAGATGAGAATTAAATTCTTGAAGAGAGGGTAGCTGTGAGATGGAGAAATTGCATGAAATAAACATTCAGTTCACTATACTGATCTATCCAGAATGTGAACTGACAACGTGAAACTCTTTAGTAGTTGCAAATAATAGGAATGCCATTTTTTTTGCAGTGGAGTTAAGTAATGAATGGGAAATGGTTTTGAAGATGTATCTTTTCTGTTTTTTCTCCAAACAAGTGTTTGGTAGGCATGCTGCTTTTATTCTTTCCTATTGGTGCAGGAATCCTGATAGCGATTGTGTATGAAACATTTAGTTCTTTTAATCTTTCTTTAGCCCATATAGCTGTAAAGAATCCCCATGCATTTTGATTTATATTCCTGATGGACATACAAAGGAAATGCCAACGTCTGGCTCAAAAGAGAAGACGAAGGCAGAAACTGCCAAGAAAGAGGTAACTAAGGCTTTTAGGAAAGGCTCTCCTCAATAACGTTACTATTAAAATGAAAAATAAAAAAGGAAACACTGAGAATCTGCTTCTGTTTTCAAAGGCTAGCTCTGCTTCAAAGGGAAAGTCTGCTCCACTTGTTGCCAATACCAGCAGCCCTGCCTCTACTGCATCTGAAGACCCCTTGGTCTTTTACAATAGAGTGGTGGCTCAGGGAGATGTGGTTCGTGACTTGAAAGCTAAAAAGGCTGCAAAGGAAGATGTTGATGCAGCTGTGAAACAGTTATTGGCCTTGAAGGTGGAATACAAGGAGAAGACAGGCCAAGAGTATAAACCTGGCAATCCTCCAGTGGCAGCTGTAGCAGTATCAAGTGTTTGTTCTGTGTCTGAGACCTCCTGCATTCTGGAGAGCAAAGCTCTTTATGATAAAGTAGCTGAGCAAGGGGAGGTGGTCAGAAAACTGAAAGCTGAGAAAGCATCTAAGGTACGTGTTTTCAGAACCTAATTAAGACCATGGTATATCATGAATATTTGTATAGTTTAATGTGCTCTCCATGATGTAAGGGAACCTATGTTTTCCTCCCTTGTTTTTATTAGGTTTCCCATTTCTGTCTTAGAGGAACCCCACCCAAGTGAACTTAATGCCTGGGGGCTGGATGCAGGCCCTGGCTTGCCTGGATCTGGCTCCCAACGGTTGGGGCTCCCACTTGTATTGGGAGGCCTGTGCTGGCACTCCAGTCCCCTGCCCCTGTCTGTCTCCCATGGGGCTAGAGCACACAATCTACTAGCCTGGGCTCCCCTAGGTTCTGTTGTGCAAAGGGAATGTAGGGAGTGTCTTTTTCTTTCTCAATTGAGAGCCACATCAGAGACGGGTTTGGGGTGTTTTTTTGCTTCTCATTTGTGTGTGGCCCCCGACTGTGTGTGTGTGTTTTTTGTTTTTGTTTTTTTATTTTGTTTTGTTTTTTTGGTCTGTGTGTCAGCAGCCCCCATACAAAAAAAGGTTCCCCACTGCTGCTCTGGGACCTCCCTTCAAGGTTGTTCTCCAAGCAGCACTGGTATGATTAATTCTGTGCCAGTAACATTTATGAAGAATATTCATTAGGTTCCTTAGATATGAGCAGAACTGTTACATTTTCGTTCCCCTCAAACTGGCCCAAACAAGTCTTCCCATCCAAATCAAATACAAAAAGTCTGATCCTTGGCAAAAGTGGGGTGGGTGTGGGTGTGTTGGTGGGTGTGAGAGAGAGGTATGATTGAATTAGGTCAACCATTTGGAATCTAACACTCGAAGGCGTTTCCATGCTTAAAATTGTTCATAAAGAAACAAAAGTAAAAATTGTCAAATACTTGCTGATATTACAACTGCAGTTTTGGGTGAGTATATGGAACTATTTTGAACAAAACAGCAAAGCAGGTCACTAAAAGACACGTATCTACCACTAAATACAGTCATTGTACTGTATTTAGTGGTACTGTATTATATTTCTAGTAGGAGTTCATTTGCCTGCCACAGTGGAGTCCTGGTCCATGACTGGGTTTCCTAAGTTCTACAACAATACAAATAAATAATATTGACGGTTTACTTTCAAAGGTAAATGTTTTCTTCACCATGATTTGAGCAGATCTGGTGAACTAATTGTTATAAATAACCTATGAATATACAGTACTCAAGGTTTTGTAAAAAAATGACACATCAGTTCAGTACAACTTACCTTATTCTTTCTGTCTCTGCAACTTTTCTCCCCTTCTCTTCCTGCTTCAGGATCAGATAGGTGCTGCTGTGAAAGTGCTTCTAAATCTAAAAGCAGACTATAAACAACAGACAGGCCAGGAATATCAACCTGGAAACTCACCTACTCTGCTCATTCCTTCTCCTGTTTCTACTTGTCCAATAGACAGCAAATTTTTATACAGTAAAGTAGCTGAACAAGGCGAAGTGGTTCGTAGACTTAAATCAGAGAAAGCATCAAAGGTATAATGACACTGAATACTAAAAGGCTTCTTAATGGGAAGAGATAGGCTTTGTGAAATTTGCTTCTGTTCCCATTAGCTTCTGTATTTTCATTATTGTATCTCTTTTAAATTCAAAATTTCAATTAGGTTTTCTTTAAATCTCCTAAATTTTATTTGGCTTCATAATAGTCGTGTGCTAGTGTATGAGAACAGGAAAGGGAAGCTGAATTAACTACAAAACGTAGACATAAATGATGAAAAGCAAGCTGTGGCTTTAAAACTAATCTAGAGTGGGGTGAGTAACAAATGTTTTAATGATTTTTTTTGACAATCCCCATGTAATAATTTTCAATTCATAATCTTACCTACTTAGTCCCCCAATCCAGCAATGTACTGAACCTGACTCTAGTGCTGTGCCCCCTGTGGCCAGGATGACTTCATTCAGCCATGGATGGTGTATGATTGAGCACTTTGTAATTTTACATTTTTTGCTAGATCTGCTGCAACAAGTCACACACCAAAAAGTCATTTGTGCCAAATCCTACTTCCCTTATTAGTGACTTGTTTGCTCCTGGGATCTGCTTGTGAAAGTGAGGCAAACAGGATTGGGCCCTAAGATAGTGTTTTACAGTAATTGTTGTAGTGCTACTCTAAGATTGTGGTATCTTTCACTGTACTTGTTCAGTTGATGCAACTGTATTTTGTTTCTGTCTTTACATACATTGTTTATTCTCTTCTTGCTTCAGGATCAGGTAGATGCTGCTGTAAAAGTGCTTTTAACACTGAAGGCAGAATATAAACAAAAGACAGGTCAAGAATACAAACCGGGAAATCCACCTGCTGCTCCTCCTTTTACATGCTCTTCTTCTGCTACTCTTCCTTCTCCTACACCCTGCAATAATTTGACATCATCTAGCTCAATTGATAGCAAAATTCTTTATGATAACATAGCTGAACAAGGGGAGGTGGTTCGCAAACTCAAAGCAGAGAAAGCTTCAAAGGTATAATAGTGGTAAATATAGAGTTTCTTCAGTTTTAACTTTTCCACATTTTGCCACTGGATGGAAGTTTTCTGGCAAGTAATCCTGAAGTAGTTCTCGAACTGTTCTGCATCTGACAGTTAAGCCACCAATTCTGTCTGTATTCAATGCAGTGAAGTATTCTTGCATCTCAGAAAAGGTTTGGATTTCTGACTGCTGAGACATGCAGTTCTGAATTCTTCTCTTACCATCACACTTGCACCATAAGTGAAAAGTCAGACTGTGGCATGTAGGCTGAGGAATCTGCACAACTAGGATAGAATTTGAGCACGGCAGAACCACTGCTTATTTTAAAACAGTGTAATGTAGCGTGGTGTGGGAGAACAAAAGTGCACATTAGTCCAAACTACCCAAGTAATGAGGCTTTCCCCAGCCACAGAAAATCTGTTTCCTTGACTCATAGCACCAAGAAGGAGTAAGAGAAATTCATCTGCTCTCAGAAGCCACCGGGCTCTTTAAATGCCTTTCTTAATCTTGTATTTCCTCTTCAAGGAGGAAAGGCTTTTTCACATTCTGCTGTTGTAATCTTTGTTAATAAAATTGCAGTTAACAAGATGATCAGAGTTCCATTCTGCTTCAATCCTGGTAGCATTGAACACTGTGTGATGGTTGTTCTTTTCATTTTCTAAGTACCACACACATTGTGTTTGTGGCCATATACAGATTGGCCTTCTCCCATGCTCTGCTGCCTGTCCAGCTTTTTATTTGCTACCTTTTCTTAGTTAGAGAAGATTTTTCTTTTTTGACTTTTTTTGAATCCCTGTTGTATGACTGTTGAAAATTTTTTTTTTTTTTTTTTTTTTTTGCCTTCCACATAGGATAAAGTAGATGAAGCAGTGAAACTCCTCCTTTCTCTGAAAGCAGCATATAAAGAAAAGACTGGGCAGGACTACAAGCCAGGACATCTGCCAGCAGCTCAGATATCTGCTTCATCCCACACAACAAGCACAGAAATCAGTGGCCCAGACACACCTGAAGCTAAAGCTATGTTTAACAAGGTGGCGTGTCAAGGAGAAGAGGTCCGTAAACTAAAAGCAGGAAAAGTAGAAAAGGTAAACTTTTTAAAAAACGCACAACTTAGTTAAAAATAACTTCAACCAAGATGTCTAAGGTTAGGGCAGGGCTAGTATTATGTTCATGGGAAGCAGGGGCTGGGAGTGCAAGTGAGTGAGTCTCTCTGCCACTTTCACTTGCTATTTGGCACACTTGGCATAGAGGGGCAGCACTTCAAGATGTTTCTGAGGAGACAGATGTGGGGCAAGCTGCGTCCTCTCTTGGGCAGAGCTGAATGTAGTGACTTACCAGCTTAGTGGATTGTATCCATTGTTCTTAGTGAGGTAGGTAAAGAAGCCTTATTGTAACTGACAATGTAATCGTAGGGGTGGTTTGGTGATTAGTAATGGTTTAAATTTTTGCGTTGAGAAATTTTCCTATCAAAATGTGGTCTATGAGCTGTTTACTACTGACCTCTCTGGAGATGGTCAGTAGCCAATATAAATTGAGTTCTGATTTTCTCAGCCCTCACTCGCTCTTCAGTTGTTTATAATGTAATACTGAGGCTATGGTTATACAGTAAAACTCCATTGGTCCGGCACTCCTGATGGTCCGGCACTCCTAATGGTCCGGCACTCCTGATGGTCCGGCACCATCAGGAACCCGGAAGTGCTTTGGGCAGCCGGACCATTGGAGCTGCTCTGTCTCCGGCTTCCCCTATTCAGCCGC
>CM057847.1:43277811-43293755 GCA_030068395.1 Apalone spinifera
CGGCACCCCCTGGGTCCTAAAGGTGCCGGATTATCAGAAGTTTACTGTATGTATTTGTTGACTATAATTAGAAATGAAGGGTCAAACCTAGCTACATTACAAAGAAGGTTTGGGAGTTTCTTTCTAGAGCTCCCTACTCCCATTCTCCATCCATTGTATTGTAGTTTAAATCAATTACTAATCTAATTGAAACTGTTGTGATTTATATTGTGTTATTTTCACCAATTAAATATGCAGAATTTTTTTTTTGGGGAGGAGGGCAGACTTGCCCTAGGGATAGATGTAGCATGTGTGTAGATAGAAGAACTGTAGATCCATTTACTCCTGTGATTCATATTGCTTTCGCTTTATTTTGTTTTTTTCTTCCATGGGAATGACTTTAAACCAAAGGATAAAATAGATGCAGCAGTGCAGGAATTACTTCAACTGAAAGCACAGTACAAGTCTCTAGCTGGAATAGACTATAAACCTGTCTCTGCCACTGGTGCTGAGGATAAAGACAAGAAAAAAAAAGAGAAGGAGAACAAGTCTGAAAAGCAGAATAAGCAGCAGAAACAAAGTGATACTCAGAAAAAAGACTATCCGAAAGACCAAGGTGGTAATGACCTCTCCTCAGATGGTCCAGGAGAAGGTCAAGGGCCTAAGAAACAGACCAGGTAAAGAAATTAGCAATCCATGTGCATGCAATTTAAATTGGGAGTGCTAAATAGAGCTAAATTAAGAACAGTATTTTAACTCTCTTTAATATCTGTTGGTAGTGTGGGAATATATACAAAAGAAACAGTGCCGCATTCTATTAAGTTTTTATGTTCACTTACCCTTTATATAGCTATAAATTATAAAATCCTTGTACTGTAAATTGCATACTACAAAGTAAGCATAATACAGGTTTTGTTTTCATTACAAATATTACATGTAATAGGCAGATGGTGATGAATCAGAGAAATTATGCAAAAAAACAGGATTTTGCAGTCTTGGGCTTATGAAGAGCTGAGCATCTCATACATGATCTGTTGCCATTGGCACTGCTAGAACTCGGTAGAGCTCAGCTTCTTGGAAGATCTTGCTGCTGCTGTTAGTGTGCTTTGTTTTATTTGAAGGTATTAAGATTAATCTTTATTTTGAAATAAAACTAATATTTTTCCTGAGGTGAAAAGCCTTCAGAAAGCAGCCTAGTAAGTTATCATAACAACTTCACAAAACTCTCCAACCAAACAATAGCATTTCTGAAGATATGACATGGGTTTTAAACAAACAAACTTGAGTGCCTGGGTCAGCCTCGTGGTCTTAATCAGGCTTTTATTTGGAAGTTTTAATTTTACAGCCTGATGCATTGAGGAGTATAACTGTGCTATAACAGGTATCTTACACAGGAAAAGTTGAGATATTTGTATGAATGCTCCTCTTGTCCTGTTTAGGGAGAGTGAGCAGGGTTGGGTTGAAGGAATGTGGGGGGAGAAAGGGTGTTTGAAGATCACTGAAGAAAATATGCCTTGTAATTTAAAATCTTTTAAATGTTATTACAAGAGCCTTCTCTTCCCCCCCAAACACTCTTTTGCATGTAGCTTTAAGGCTATCTTATCATAACAGTGACCTAAACTATAGGGGTCTCTTCTTTTCAAATTCCATAGGCTAGGTCTAGAAGCTAAAAAAGAAGAAAATCTTGCTGATTGGTTTTCTCAGGTAAGTGTGTGTCACTTTAACTTAAGGAGCTGTTTTGCGTCACGTATTCCACTAAACTAATACTTTTTTTAGCCGCTCCCCTTTTTAAAAATTTTTAAAAATAAAATTCTGTTCCGTAAGTTTCCTTTCAGCATTTTTCTTTAATTCCTGCACATCTGTTTCCAAGTGCCGAATAAACTCGTGAAGCTACATAAAATATAATGTCCACCTGATTAAAAAAGGGGGGAAAAACTTTATTAAATACATTCTGGTAGTGAAACAATAAGGATTTTGGTGAGGATTTGATAGAGGTTAGTCAGCAAGCTGAGTTTAGCTGATGGTTGGTAACTTTTGGTTACAAACATCTTTTATGATTAATGTGAAATGAGTTTACTTCAGCTACTATATTAAGGTTAGTCCTGATAGGGCAGGGATTTAAGGGACATGAATAAGGTATGTAGCGAAGCTACAGTATGGATCTCTGGATAGACTGTCTCAGTCACTGTCAAACTGGCACATTTCACCAATACTAACAATTGTCACGATTAATGATAATTGCCTATGCTTGATTTTTCTCTGTGAGGCAGAAGAATAATCATCTGCATTTCCTTGTTGAGACCCCTTGTGTTTCCCACCTTATTATTCACCTTCAGCGTCCTGCATTCACGTTCTGTCTCTTTGGATAAAGATTTGTATCAAAATCCTTTCAGAACCAATCATTCTCTCTCATTAATTGGTCACCATAGAGGTGATCTGTAAGTGATGCCAGAAGATATGCACTTGTCACTGTAGTATCTGAGCCTTGATCTTTTCTGTCCCAACCTTTCCATTTCTTGGGAAGAAATTGTTAAACGTAATTTATTAAATCTTTGCTTGCAAAGCTGTCTTTTTGCCCTTTTTTGTTTTAAATTCTAGCCATTTTATAAATTGCTGAATGCTTAACTTATTGTGAATTGGGATGTTATTAGGCTTGAATTATTGTAGTGCTTTTTTTTGTGCAGGTGAAACTTTTAATATCTTAAATACCTTCTTGCCAGGTGATAACAAAATCAGAGATGATTGAATACTACGATGTGAGTGGTTGCTACATTCTTCGTCCTTGGTCTTTTTTCATCTGGGAATCCATCAAGGAGTTCTTCGATGGTGAGATCAAGAAACTTGGTGTAGAAAACTGCTACTTTCCCATGTTTGTGTCTCAGGCGGCACTGGAGAAAGAGAAGACTCATATTGCTGACTTTGCCCCTGAGGTACACTTCAGAATTCTGTTAGCTGTAGTCTCTGAGCAAGGTTAACTTTGAAAAGAAACAGTTTAGCTAAAAACTAAGGACAGGGCACAGATAAATGTTGTATTGTAGGCAGATATTTTTGTAAGCAGCTTATACTGCTGTTCCTCTTACTCCTGTAGGCAGTCATGTCAAATATAAAACAGTTAACAATTTATAAACGCTTCTTTGATGGTTTTTGGAGACAGCTTAGAGGTGTGCTTTCCATTAGGAAAAAGGGGTGGAAAGGCATCTCTGTAGGTGTCTGTCTATATTCTTGTTGGATTGATTATTTCAGTACTACTTTGATTATATTGTGTAATTAATGAAGGCTGTAGGGGCAGAGGTGAGCAATAATTTTTTTATGGGAGGCCACTCCAAGAATTTGGTAAGTGGCCCAGGGCTGCACTTTTCCCTGTTAATGGAGGTGCAGTGTCTGGGATGAAAGTTGGGTGCAGAAAGGAGCTTGAGGTAAGGGATTAGGATGCAGGAGGGGACATGGGATCTGGAAAGGAGTTTGGGTGAAGGAGGGAGTGGTGACTTGGTGCAGGAAGGTTTGTAGGGTCTAAGAGCAGAAAAAAATTCTGACCTGAAGGAGCAGCATAGGAGGGGGTGAAGGCTCTGGGGGTTGTTATCTGGAGGAGCAGTGCAGGGGTTTGGGTTGTGACTGTGAGTAGGGGATTGGGTGAAAGATCTGGGAAGGGTTTGTAACCTGGAGGAGGTGTGGGGCCTGGGAGTGGGGGTATGGGTGCAGAAGCATGGGTTACATCTGATAGGGGTGTATGGGAGGAGGGGGAGACAGAGAGTTGGGGGAAGAGGTGGGCTGGAGTGCAAGAGCAGGCTCTGTCCAAGAGGCACTCACTTAGGCAGTTCTTGGCCAGCAGCCTAGCTGACTCCTCAGCCAGGGTCCCTGACTTTCATGCCTCTGCATCAGCTGCAGAAGCCATGTGTGCTGCTTAAAGCTGTGAGCTGAGGAGAGGGGAGACAGGCAGCTCCCATTGGCCAGAAACCAGCCAACAGGAGCTGCAAGATTGAGCTGCCAAAGGGAGACTGCATGAAACCTCTCTGCCCTCCCTCCAGCTCACAGCATTCAGAGAGCTGCTCTGAGCAGTGTGCAGAGAAGGTAAAGAGCCTGGCGGAGTCTCCCATGGATTAAATCTGGTGTCTTGGTGGGTTGCATCCAGCCTGCGGGCCATATTTTGCCCACCCTTGTTGTAGGGCATCTAGAATTTTGATTTAACTCTAAATAAATCAAATTGAAGCAAACATATTTTTTTTAAATGTCTAGGTTGCTTGGGTAACAAAATCTGGTAAAACAGAGCTAGCTGAGCCAATTGCTGTACGTCCTACAAGTGAAACAGGTAAGAAACTAACTTGTAAGTGATCAGAAATTTCAGAATGGGTAACTGGTACAGCAGTTTTGATACCAGTAGACGATCTAGTGCTGTGGTATCCAACCATTTCTGAAGCTGTAGCCACTTGAATGGCCACTGCTATAGCCAACTAGCCATATTCAACCGGTCAAATAGCCACATGTGGATAGTGGCTAGTGTGTTGGACGGTGCATAGGACGCTATTGTGGGAGACTGGAAAAATCTTGCAGGAACATTTTTTTTTTTTTTTATTGAAACTTCTATAAGAAGTTTTATTAACACGTAAATTGTAAATTATTTAAAATTGATTTAAAACTTCAGAAAGCTCTTTGACTATGTTTTCCTTTAGTATTTTGGAGTTTAGGCATGAAGAAAAGTTTTTATTCAATTTTGCTTCAAGAAGTGTCATTTTCGTTGTGTTTGTATTTCTACCTTATGGACCTTTTTTCATTAGTATTCAGATTTTCAAGTGTGCTATCATGAAATTCTTAATTAGCCCATCGTGTGTATGAATCTAGATCCATCTAAAAGTTCTAGTCTTAAAGGAAGACTGTAATTTAATAATAAAAGTAAACTTATGTAGAAACTCAGGTTTCTCTTTTGCCTTCATAAAGAGACACTAATATAGGTGTTATCCACTTTACTTCAGACTTTACCTAAAGAGTTGGAGCGAAGCTAAAATATTCATTCCATCTTCACTCACCCTGTTTCCACTGTGGGACAGAAGATGTGAAAGTGAAAAATGAAGCAGTGTCTCTCTTATGCTTATGATGTTTAACAAAGTATATATGTTATAGTTTAGATGCACGTTCCTCAGATCATAAAAAACTTATGACTTGGTCTTTTCTTTTGCAGTAATGTATCCTGCCTATGCAAAGTGGGTGCAGTCACATAGAGATCTTCCTATCAAGCTTAATCAGTGGTGCAATGTAGTGGTACGTACATTTTCTGCTTAGACTACCATTTTATTTTTAAAGTGAAGCGCATCACAATGAATTTGGTACACTTAAAAATGTTTTGGGACAATCATTCCATACAGTATCTTTCAGAGTACAAGCTATTTTCATTATGTAATGTGTTGTGGTATAATACATGAATTATTAATTAAATATTAGTTTAAAAGGCTCTCCTTGTTTAACTATGCTCAACTCTTATTTTAAAAAAATCCAAACTTTTTTGAATCCCAAAATGTGGGATTTGCATTGTGGCATACAAGTGAAAAATTGAGTTTTGATCCGAGCCAATCTAAGTAGTTCATGGTAGTAATACTGAATTTGAATGTTTTTATAAAAAGTTCCTTTTCTTGGCAGCGTTGGGAGTTCAAACATCCTCAGCCTTTCCTGCGCACTCGTGAGTTCCTTTGGCAGGAAGGACACACAGCATTTGCTACATATGAAGAAGCAGCAGAGGAGGTACAAACCTCTAATGTTTTTAACTATTGCAGATCTTTGCTTTCAGAAAGTGACCCATCTCCGTTACAGTACAGTACTATGAGAGACAAAATGGCTGAGGTAAGTTAACCAGTGTCGTCGTGAAAGGAGAGTAGTTTCCTACAAGAAGAAAATTAGTATCCTATTTGTTTCTCCTCCACTGTGACATCATTGGGGACTGGATGGATTTCTTATGCTTATCCCTGATTTGCCCCTTCTGTAGAGCTTCCTTTTGATCAGTAATTCTGCAGATGTCCTCCCAGGCTTCTTTTGCAGGCTTTATCCAGAAGCCCTTACCCTTTGACATTATTAAGTCTCCTGCTGTTTCCTAGATTTCCCCTTGGACAGAACTCACAGCAAGTCCTACTATTGCTTTCAGAATGATGAAAACAGACGTTTTCTACCCAACATGTACTGTTCCCATGGTTGCTGGCCTGAAGTCCTAGCTTTGTTTTGCCTATGCTCAAACAAACAATGTCCATATGAGAGCTATACATTGACTCTCTTAAGTCTGGGGTTAAGCTCACTGTGTGACGGTGTAATATCAAATTTCAGTCTTTATCTTAACTTTCTTAGGGCCACATTCATCATGCTGTCTAGCTCTTGAGCAGCTCGGATTTGCTGGCCAGTTAAGTTGGTTTTACAGCTGCTTTGTGTAGCTTAAATCAGGGGTGGGGAACCTTTTTTGAGTCAGTTGTCGCTCACCCACAGAAAATTCCATCGGAGGCCCACACACAAGTGAAAAGCAGAAATAAAAAACCTTCAGGAGGAAGACACTACACGCATGCATGCCTAGGGTGGCCCAGACTAGTAGGTTTGTGTGTTTCCACTCTCCGCCTGTGGAGCTGGGGGAGGAGGGGCAGGGCTAGAGCGCTAGCATGGGCTCACCAATGCTGGGGGGCTTGCCCTGAGCCTCAGGTGCCAGATCCAGGCAAGCCGGGGGGGCCACATCCAGCCCCCAGGCCTGAGGTTCTCCACCCCTGGCATAAATGATGCAGGAGGAGTCAAAGTGAATGTGTAACTGATTAGTGGGGGAGAGCATAGAGAAGAATGGATATGCATAGACTTGAAGAGAAATGTGTTTGGAGAAGGGGGCATGGCGCTAGGTAGAGTGGTATTACATGAAAGGAGATCTTGAGGGCTGGGCAGTCCCTGAATTGTAGCATCTTTTGTGTTTATCGCCGCACCCTTGGTAGTGCTACCGCAATGAACAGTGGCACCAGTATAGCACTGCTATAAGGAATCTTTCAATCAATCTTGCCCAGTGACACGATCACTCACCTCATTTGGAATCCAAGGTACGTAATCAGGCGCATGGAAAAGGTGGAGTGCAAGGGAGGCAGAACCACAGTGGTCCCAGAGCTGGCACCAGCCAGGACTGCTCAGTCTTGGCTGGCGCTGGATCTGGAAGCTACCCTTGCTGTGCCTCTGCATTTTACTACATTTAAAATGCAGAGTTGTAGAGAAGTCCTGGCTCCAGCAGCTATTTCTGCTGCGTCTCTGCAGTTTTTAAATGTTGTAAGAGTTGGGCTGCCTGTGTGCTTGGCTTTTACTACATTTAAACTACAGAGCCGCAGTGAGGGTAGCTTCTGTACCTTGTGTGAGCCAGAACAGAGCACCTTCCCTTATCAACTAATCGTGTAGTCGATACAAATTGTATCGACTACATGATTAGCCAATTACCCGCTTCTGAACATCCATAATATGGTAACTTTTCAAAGCTGTATTAAGCCAATGTTCAATTGTAAACTTTAGAAAGAACAACCATAATGTTATGTTCAGTTACAAGCATTTCAGAATTATGAACAACTTCCATTCCCAAGATGTTCTTCACTCTGAAGTTCTACTATATTTTAATCAGTTTTAATATATAAATTAAGCTATTAGAAATTTACAGGCTAAGCACTAAACCAGTTTTTGAAAGCAGTAGCTTCAACTGTTAAGTTCAAGGTTTTGTTTTTTCAAAGTTCTGTGCATAAAAATTAGGCAATGTGAGACTTGGATCTACTAGCTACAGAATCTTGAAGGACTTGGTGACCAGAAACAATAAATTCATGTCACTAATTATAGATATCTATCTTTTTTAATAAATCAGTTATCTATTGATAAACTTTCTTATCCAGCATATTTACGGTAGCTTTATTTAATAAAAAACCTTTAAATGCTGTTTAGCACATTTTTAATAAACTTTGAATTTCCATTCAAATTGGCTTTGACAGAAATGACAAAATTAATTTAGTACAAAGTTGGGTAATGTAATTTCTTTAATATGTATTTTATACTGTATGCTCCTGGTTAGCAAAAAGTGGTACCAAATTTAGTATGAATGCTATATATAGTTGTAAATCAAACATGTTTTAATGGTTATCCACCTTTAGAAAAGTAACTAAAAAAATTACAAACCCAAAATAACTAAAATTGATTATTTTAATTCACATTTCCTGCTTGATGATTTAAGCCATGATTAAAATGGTCAATTTTAAATCAATCCTTGCTGGCCTGTACAAATTTATTTCTTCATTTCTTCAAGTTTAAAACTTCTTGAGAGGTCAGGCATATGATAACTACCTGGAAAATGTGAAGGATCTGTGAAGTGTGAGCATTCTGTGTCACTCTTTTTCATGTACTGTTTTGTAAAGGACCATTTATAACTCCTAAACTAATTAATAGATTCACTTTTCAATTTTCAAAATACATTGCATGTTCAAAGAGGTAAGTGCTGCACTTTTAGGGATGATATGGCATATCTTCAAATATAGCAAAATATTTGAATCCTGGCTTGGACTTCTGTTTTTCACACACTCTTAAATGGTATCTAACTGACATTTCGATATTCATAAGTGAGAGAGTAATGACCCTGTTTGTTTTATCTAATGGTTTCTAGGCTTAAATATTTGTTTTACAGAAAACATTTGCAAAACTTCAAAATATAATTGCCCTGTAGTTTGGTTTGAAGATATAGGATTTTAATATTTTTATGAAATTGTAGGCCAGTCACAACATTCTGCAATATTTTGGACTTAAAAGAATAACTCAGTAAATCCATATCACTGAAGTAACTTTAAGATTTTAACCATAGGTATTGCAGATTCTTGATCTGTATGCTCGGGTGTATGAGGACCTCCTGGCAATACCTGTTGTGAAAGGAAGAAAAACTGAAAAAGAGAAGTTTGCAGGTGGAGACTATACAACCACTGTGGAAGCATTTGTATCTGCCAGTGGAAGAGCTATCCAGGTATATATGTATTGTGGTTTTTTTCCACTATTTTTGAAAGCAAAGAATGTTACTGCCATTCTTAGCAGTCCATGTAAATTTCTGTTGAACAGAGACTTCTGTGTGTGTGTTTCAGGGAGCAACATCACACCATTTGGGGCAGAATTTTTCAAAAATGTTTGAGATTGTGTTTGAAGATCCCAAGATACCAGGAGAAAAACAGTTTGCATATCAAAACTCCTGGGGCATTTCAACTCGGACCATTGGTGTAATGACATTGATCCATGGCGATAATATGGGCTTGGTTCTACCACCTCGGGTAGCTTGTGTTCAGGTGTGTAAAACAATTGGTTCACATGGCATAATATGACCATAGTCAAATTACCTCACTTTTTTTTCTTTTCCTGTTTTGCACTAGGATTAAATCAATATTTCCTCTTGGGTGCTTGATGAAGGAAAAACATTTTAATATAGGGGTAATGAAAATAATGCTTGCTTGTGGAGCATTTTTTATATAGTCAGTGAGAATTATCAAGTTGGTTCTTATTGAATTATTTTACCTGTGACAGGAAATTTGGAGGATATAGTTTATCTATCTACCCAAAATTAGATTTTGTAATACTTGGCAAAAAATTTTCTTAAATGAGGTTTTGAAAGACATTAACTGGATTTAGTACTACCACACTTTTTTCCTTAAACTTTCCACATCCTTAAACTCAACACTTTTAGGTTTATTTTCTTTTTGGTATGGTACATTACAGTAATTGGGAACAACTTTTTCCCACTGCTATATTTTTTTTCTTTTTACTTGCATCATGTCACAGGTTGTAATAATTCCTTGTGGCATCACAAATACACTTTCTGAAGTAGAGAAAGAGGCACTGATGAAGAAATGTAATGAATATCTTAAAAGGCTGCTCCAAGTCAATGTCCGTGCGCGTGCTGACTTAAGAGACAACTACTCACCTGGTTGGAAGTTCAATCACTGGGAGCTTAAGGTAAAAGTATTTTCAGTAATCTTAATGTACGTTCACGTGGACTATTTTTGTAGTCTCTGCAGGCCATTATTTTTTCTCTATAGTCTAGTAAAAATAGTCAGTTGTTGATTTAGCATGAATTGATATAACTATTGGTGACATGTGTCTTGAAATTTCTTAAAAGTGTAATTGAACAAAAAAGGCAGTTCTAAGACAGCAGATTCTCACCTAGAAAAAATAACTATCTTGGACAAGAGATGACTTCAATTTTAGAACATACTTATGTGTTTAGCACAGTTTCTAAATAAATATTTAAAGTCCAAGAGCTGTGCAAAAGATTGGGCAGCTTTTCCATTTGAGACAGGGTCAGGCCAGGGAGCTGCTGCAGAGAAGGGAAAAGGCAGCCCAAAAGGGGGGAAACCCTGTAAGAAGAAGCAGAGAACTGCAGCCCAATTAGATGCAGCTGGGAGGGAGCTGGCTCACGCAAATTGGGGCCAGCTGACTTCTTTGCTGTCTGTCTGAGGGCCTTCAAAAGCCTCAGCAGTTGGAGGCTGGAGAAGAGAATGAGAGGACAAAAGGAAGGTGGTGGAGAGACAGAGAGGAAGACATCGGAGAGAACAGTTTTGACCAGTATTAGGTAAACGCGGCTAGGGAGGGAGCCTGTGGGCACCTGGCTGGGCTCCCTACCATTGAGACCTGCTGCCAAACCCCAAACTCGGGGGCTAAGGGGAAGAGGCCTACCCAGTGGTGGCTTGGGGAAGAGGGGCCCTTGCCACACATTGAACTCCTTGTAGGTAGCCATCTATTATTTACATGTAATCTGGAAAGAATCATCCAAACCAAAGAAAACTATTTCTGTTTCCTGTTTCAAACACTATCAGAGGAGTATAAAATTGGCAGAATTCAAGATAATAAAAACCAGGCAGTAGAAATTACAAAGGTATAACTGAGAGTTAATACAGTTTTAGGCTTGCCCCA
Organism: Apalone spinifera; assembly: GCA_030068395.1. Classification (NCBI taxonomy): domain Eukaryota; kingdom Metazoa; phylum Chordata; order Testudines; family Trionychidae; genus Apalone; species Apalone spinifera. The sequence continues at coordinate 43,288,708 of CM057847.1, forward strand.
ATCCTGAATGTTTCAAGTAGTAAGACAGCAAAACAATTATCTGATTAATCATCTGAGTGAGACAAAGAGAAATAAAAATTGTGTAAAGTGAATCCATATGGAAAAAAGCATCTTAGTAGATGAAGCTATACTCTTTTGAAAATAACTGACTAGTTCTGCAGTTTTCATTAACTATGTATTACATTATTTTTGCTTATAGGGTGTTCCCATTAGGCTTGAAGTGGGACCACGCGATATGAAGAACTATCAGTTTGTAGCTGTCAGAAGAGACACAGGAGAGAAGATGACATTTGCTGAACACGAGGCAGAGGATAAACTGAGACACGTTTTGGAGGAAATCCATGCTAACCTTTACAATAGGTTAGTCTAAAAGGAATAAATCGTATAGCATCTGTGACAGAGGCAACTTAATTTAACTGTAGAAGAGATTTCTTCTCATTTAGATTTACCTATGGAGGAAAGTCAACCCTAACCCTAGACAAGTCTTTTCTGTGTGCTATTTCATTTTTCAGTTTGAGAAGCTCATTCTGAGGCAGTCACAAAAAAATTTCCCAAATGTTCTGTGAAATGGGTGGTCAACATTTGAAAATTCTTTCAAGTTCAGATCTTCAAATTATGCTTAATCCAGTATTCATATAGTACTGACATCTAAACATAAGCCTCTAATATTTTTCTGATGTGGTGACACTATGAACGGTTGTAGTACTGGAAGGTTTTTAGAATCTCTTAAACGCAGAATTTTATTATGATGTTGGTGCTTGCGTGTAGCTCTAAGATAATATTTTCAAAAGCATCCAGTTCCCCTTTCCAAAGACTAATAGGCACCTACATCCTGTTGAATTTCACTTTGGAAAGTGTTGCTATTTACCCGTTTGGAAATCTTATTGAAGCTATTATGTATGGCAAATCTGTGCAACAAGGAGATGCATACAAACACAATGTTCATATTTTTGAGGCCTGGGTATGTGAGAGGTGAAGAGTTGTAAACCTGGTAAAGGCAGATGTGGTTTTCCAATTCAAAGACATTATAAGGTCATACTTGATATAAACCTGTCTATGTTTGGAGTATCGGTTGACTAAGAAATTTGAATGTCACAAAACTATTTAACCAAAAGAGGTAAATGAGATTTGATTACTACTATAGTTAGGTTTAGCTTTCATGCATTATTACAGTACCCTCCACTCAACAGCTGTCTTACCCCCATTAAGTTGATTTCCTGGTTATCCTGAGATGACCCGGTGGTTGATTAGCTTTTCTGTGACTTAGTCTCTTACCAATTCTGCTAGAGTTTTTAATCCCTCCATACCAAGATACAAGTCTGTACATTTTCAAGTACATAAAAGGTTGTTACAAGGAGGAGGGAGAAAAATTGTTCTTAATCTCTGAGGCTAGGACAAGAAGCAATGCGCTTAAATTGCAGCAAGGTAGGTTTAGGCTGGACATAAGGAAAAATTTACTGTCAGGTTACATAAGCACTGGAATAAATTGCCTAGGGAGGTTGTAGAATCTCCATGATTGTCTTACTTAATCTTTGAAAAATCTTCAAATGCCTGTCAGGGACGGTCTTGATAAAACTTAGTCCTGCATGAGTGCAGGGAACTGGACTAGATTAACCTTTTGAGGTCCCTTGCAGGCCTGTGATTCTATGGTATGTTTCCTTGTCTGTTGGCTAATATTTTGTTCTTTCCACACCAGCTGTACAGGCTGAGCATATTTCAGCTGTCCTTGCTGTACTCACTGAGATGGTGTCCTCAGTCCTGTTGCAATCCAAATAGTAGTGCTATCTTCCAACCCATCTGGGAATGTCTAATAATGTGATGGTACTGCAGCAACCTGTAAATAAAGGTGTCTTTAATTCATCAGAATTTCTTCTGTTGAGAACAAAAGTCATGATTAGGAAGATTCTACCATCTTTGTACTTTTGTAATTTGGTGTTCTATGACTTGGCACAGGTGGTTCTCTTGGTAATTTCATTTAGAAGATAACACACATGTCTATCTTCACTTCTTTTCTTGTCTTAGAGCTTTTGAAGACCTAAAAAATTGTATGGTGGTGGCCAATACTATGGAAGACTTTCAAAAAGAACTTGAGTCAGGAAAGGTAAGGAGATACTTACAGATGTTAGTATATTCAGTCTTTAAACATTGTTAAAACATTTTCCTATCCATTATTGGCCTGCTAGAGAATAGATGCATTCCCAGCTAAATAAATGCATTTACTATTTGAATCAAACTTGTTTGCACATGCGAAACTTTACACGTAGAAGTTGGCAACAAACTAACTTTCTCAAATACAGCAGTAATTGGTTGCCATCTCCTGTACTAAAGCACAGTTTTGATAACATTTTCTACAATATTAATATTAAAAATATTATAGTCAGGCATGAGAGGTGACAAGGCCACTGAAGGCAACTTTACATACCAGTTATCAAACTGCAACACTTATTTTCAATGAGTGTACTGCTTTTTCAGCAGGAAGTGACTGTAGCAGATCTTAATAAAAATATATTTTATTCACATTAAGATAAGATGCTATAATTATTCCACTACAAATAGTAAAAAAAAGTTCAGACATAATTACGTTCTGGGTCCAAAGTACCTACCACTTGTGTCAAAGAGAACTGGCTGTTCTGACTTCCTCAAACTATTGAGTGCTTTGACTAGTACTGAGCATCAAGAAGTTAAGATTGGTAATGTAATAAGACTGAGTTATATTACATTCTCTGGTAAGAGCATTAGCAAACTTATGAAAAAAATTGGAGCAAGTAATGTCTAGATCAGAGATTAAGACTGTGTTTTTAATGTTTAAGAAATCTTTTGTTCTTCCCCTGAGGTGCATCTTGAACTACCATTGATTTGATTTAAGGAGATCCCACCCTTGAAGTTTTCTATTTACTCAAGTCCCACAGCATGTGAAATCATTTGAATAAATGTTCTTGTCATTCAGTTAATGACTAAGAATCCCTATTGATACAAGACTGTAACTGAGAAATCTCTCTCTATATATATTAAAAAAGGTTTTCCCGATGTGCAACAGAATGACATCATCAGGCTCTCCAGCCGCAAAAGCGGCCAAGGGGGTTGGCGAGCATAGCGAGCAGGAGCCACAGCACCCTACTAATATAAAAGGAAAAGTATTTTAAAAAGTGGAGTGCGAAGTTGGCTCTACTTCTTAATGCCCACGCTCTTGCTGAACCTGTCCTGTAAGGGTTAGGTAGGTACAGGCCCAGTGGGATTTATATTAAATAGAAGAGAAAAAACTTACTCGTGCATTACTGTTACTACCATCCACCCTTCCTATTTATTCTGTTTTCCTGTAATTTGTCATACACACTTATTTGCACATTGTCTTAAATTAGATTGTAAATTCTTCATAGAGGAGACTGATTCTGTCTATACAGCAAATAGGGATGTGACCTTGACTGGGATATGTTTTCTCACAAAATAATGGTGTTTTTTAAAAAATCTGATTTTTCCCATCACTTCAGAAGCTAAATATAGGTCAAGTTATATTGGATCATAGATTTTTTTTTTTCTCAGCCTCCTGATTTTGAAATAACATTTCACTTATGCAAACCTTTTCCAAAACCGGCTTACACTTCACTTATGCAAAGCCTACCTGATGCTAGTTATAATAGCCTTTTTGTATTTGTCCCACAAATACTCATAATGATTTTGCTATATATTGATGCAATATCAATTTTTGCTTTTAAAAATGTCCATCTCCCCCAGTGCCTACAGGATAAAGCAGAGAGATTGAAAAAGGGCTAAACTCAGGCAATTGATGACAGAGACTGTAGTGTAGTTGTAGCCTTTAGTTACAAAATAAGCTCAGGAAAAAAAGGTGCAAAAAATAAAAAAGGGACATCTACTAGTCCCTTTTCCAAATTGCAGAAAATGCAAGGGGCTAGTTGAATTGAATATTAAGGGCATGTTCCTGGTTCCACTAATGACAAAATGAGTTTCACCCATAGAGGGAAAAGTTTCTTCTAGCATTACACAGTAACCAAAAAAGAGCTTCTGGTGGGGGAAAACAAAATAACAGGAAGAAACAGAGAAATTCAGTGAAACATCCCAGGAAAACTTAAAACAGTTAAACTTCTGAAACAGAACTTTGCTGCCCTGTTAAGTTTAAAAATACTGAACATTTTAATTGGGATGAAGTGGTTAAAAACAATGTAAAACATGCTTACTGCAACTTGTCCTGCCTTAGTGCTCAGTGTCTTCTCTTGTATATCTGATGTTCATTCTTACTGTTTATGTAAGAAGAAATCATGCTGGTAACAGTTCTCTTTACTTATATGAAAATATTAAAATAAGTCCTCTCATAATGTTGTTCCTCAGAAAATACAAATGTATGGTAATGATCCCAAAATTACAGTGGAGAACTTCATTGGAAAGCATTTAAGTATGTAAATAGGTGTCGCTCTATAATCTGATAGAGATACAGGAATTGAAATTTTGTTCCTTAAAATACATAAATAAATAAGCATGGATATCCAGAGCTAGAATGAGAAGAGGGTTGTTTACACTTTTTCATAGATGTAAAAATACCATCACTACAGATTCTGCTGAGAGTTTATACTAAGTTTCGACTGAATTTCACCACAAAGGGGTGAATGTCATATATTTTCAGCATAAAAAGCCTATAAAAACCCTTTTAAGCTGATCTTTCCTGTTTTTAGAATGGTGCTTGGGGCTGGAGTTAGATGACCTCTTAAGGTCCTTTACAGCTGTACAGGAGCTAGCTTTGTAAACTGAGCTTTTAGACTGCAGGTAAACTATTCAGCTTTACCAAAAGTAGAAGTCAGACTTTCAGACGAACTTTCCACTTACCAGCTCTCTTAGGCATGATTGTGCAGCCAGATTTTGTTCCACTTCAGCTATTCCCGCTGAGCTATCCTGAAAATTATTCCTGTTTTGGGTGCTGAATATTGTCAGAAATCTGGTTTTTAAAGTCTGAAGTGTTAGACGTATAATGGTAGGGTTTGGGGGGTCTCTCAAAGTAAAAGAATAGAATGTGTGTTATATATATATATATATATATA
>CM057847.1:43293855-43324824 GCA_030068395.1 Apalone spinifera
CCCCCCCCCCCCCCTAGTGCTGAGCCAGTGCCTGGGAGGGGGGGAAGTGTTTGGGGCATGGTGGGCTACTTGGTGTGCTGGCAGGCAAGATGGTGAAGCACCAGCCCTTCTGGCTACTCCCTTGGTGACACAGCTGCCCCCCAGTGGACACAAGGCTGGATAGCTCTCCCCTGTGGCACTCTGTCCCCAGTGGCCACTCTCTCCTATTGCATCTCTCTAAACAGCAGCCTCTCCCTTTGCACATAATGGAAAACAGTCCTTTTCCTGGGGCTTCCAGTTCTTCTGGCACAACCAAACCTCAACCTTGCTTTAAGTTAGGAGAAGCTGCCTACCAAACTTGGTGGTGCTAGCTCTTATCGTTTAGGAGGAGTTCTAGAACAAAGGGAGTCACACTCAAAGTGTGTGTGTGTGTGTGTGTATATGTATTCAGGGCTCGACAAACAATACAATCTACTTGCCCGTGGCGAGTAGATTTCATCCGCAGCATGCACAATGTGGCTTTTGCACATGCGCAGTACGGGGCTGGCGAGTGATTTTCACCGCCGTTCGTCAAGCCGTGTGTGTGTGTGTATATGTGTATGTGCATATATATATGTATGTATGTATGTATGTATATATCCCACACAATATGACAGAAACATTTAGTGCTTATTCTCTCAGAAAAATGACTGACCAAGTAGTGTTGTATGAACTCTAATTGGTTAGAAAGTAAGAGTGACTATACTGGGTCAGACCAAAGATCCATCTAACCCAGTGTCCTGTCCTTTGCTTCAGAGGGAATGAACAAAACAGGTAATCATGAGGTGATCTATCCCCTCTTGCCCATACCTAGCTTCTGGCAAACAGAGCCACTGAGACTTGCAAGCCTTGGTCTGAATTCTCACTTTTTCAGAGACCCTCTGCATAGGATTCTCACTCTTGGGTCTTATCTTATACTACAAGCATGGCGCTACTTCCTTAGCCACAGAGCTTCTAGTCTAATGAAGTACTCATTGTGCGTGAGATTTCTTTTTTGTAAATTCCTTGGGATTCATGAATATTAAATTTGTTTTCTATTTCAGGGATCAAGACCTTGAGCCTGGTGCCCCATCTATGGGAGCAAAAAGTCTCTGCATCCCCTTCAAACCTCTCTGTGAGCTGCAGCATGGAGCAGAATGTGTCTGCGGCAATAACCCTGCCAAGTTCTACACCCTCTTTGGTCGTAGTTACTAAATTACTAGTAAAAGCACCTTGTTCCTTATCTTTGAGCTCAACTTTTTTTAATAAGACTGAAATCTCCCCAGAACTTATTAGTTTTGACACTTTTTAAATAAATCAAAAAAACAAAGCCATAAGAAAGCATATCTCCCCTCCCCCCCAGTTGTCAGTCTTAGACTAGCAGTAATGCACAGACTTTTCTGTAAACATCTCTAATAATAAATATGTATTGTGAGCTATAATATGGTGTTCTGTTTGTGTTTGGTGAAAGATTTGGGTTTTCTTTGCTTGCTTTCTCTTTGTGTGTGTGTGTGTGTGTGTGGGGGGAGGGGTAGGAATGTTCTCTTTTTATATACAAAGCATAGATTTTTTTTGTGGGCAAACCTAAAGTGTTGTAGATGATGTAACTTAACCAAGGTAATGATTAAACTATTCTGCACCAAGTGTTGGTACATATTAAAAGTGATATAGAAAGAACTGGGAGCTAGGAATTCTAAACCATGGGTTACCATTAATTTACCAGGTATCTGGCTTTGAACAAGATGCTTAATTGTTCCTCAGTCAATAAACTGGAGATGATGTTTACTTGTCTCATTGGTATTGCAGGGGTTTAATGAATGTTAACCCTTATAAAGTGCTTTAAAAATGCAATGGTAAGGTGATTGTTTTAATATTTTGGCCAGTTTTTACAAATAACCTGTCTTTACCTCCATTCCTCTCTCCAAAATATAAGTCCTTTGAATGAAGCAGCGAGGGAGTAACATGGGTCAGAAAAGCACCCAAATCAGTGTAACAGGGTGAAGCCTCATCTCTGTCGCAAGTTGCTGTGGGGATCATAAAAACCCCTTCTCTGGTCTTACAGAGGAATGGAAGGAGCCAGCAAGATGCTCCTGCTCTGACCACCTTCTGAGTGAAAATCAACTTGGCATTGACTGCTTCTCGCACCAGTTTCCCTTGCTCTGATTAAATCAGAGTGGGGGGATGGTGAGAATTAGCCAAGGGCAATGTGGCTCATGAGAAGCAGGTGTAGAAAGTGGCTAGAAGTGCAGTTCAGATGGCACAGATTCAGTGTATTTCTCTGGATCCTGGGCTTCCAAACTTATCACCCTGCAGGGAGAATCAGCAAACTTAAACATACAGGCTGTGTCTAGACTGGCCAGTTTTTGCGCAAAAGCGGCCGCTTTTGCTCAAAAACTTGCCAGCTGTCTACACTGGCTGCTTGAATTTCTGCAAAAGCACTGACTTCCTAATGTATGAAATCAGTGCTTCTTGCGGAAATACTTTGCCCTTCCCGTTCGGGCAAAAGTCCCTTTTGCGCAAAAGGGCCAGTGTAGACAGCTGAGATTTGTTTTGCGCAAAAAAGCCCTGATGGCTAAAACGGCGATTGGGGCTTTCTTGCGCAAAAGCGCGTCTAGACTGGCACTGATGCTTTTCCGCAAAAATTGCTTTTGCGCAAAAGTGTCCATGCCAATCTAGACGCTCTTTTGCGGAAAATCATGCCAGTCTAGACGTAGCTGGAGTTTTTATCCTTAGATGAGCTTGTCTCCTGTATGTGTTTCCTGGATTGCACTTTGATTGAGGTTACACGGATCCAAAATGTAATCTTTCCAGTCAGAAAGCCTGAAGGCTGTACAGCGGCTTTTTTATGTGAGACAAGCCATGCTTTTTTACTGTTAGTTTAACCTTCTAGAAGCACACCTAGTATCCACTGCTATTCCTTTCATGCTATTTCAAATATGGGAAATATCTCTTTTGACTATATCTGAGAAGTTCTAGCTCAAGAGAACTTGTGCTGATAAAATTCTGAAATCAAGCCCCATGGTTTTGTTTTTGGCAGAAGTGTAGCAATCAGTGTTACACCTGACGGTGATGGCTTTTGCTGCTTCAGGCATCAGTGAGTTATGGAGTACTATTTGTACTATTTGTACTTAAACTTCAAAAGGGATTGGCTAGAAATATGTGTATACCGGAACTAATTGTCAAGGAAATCGAGTAATTGCAACATCAGATCAAATCAGTGGTACATCTAGTGGTTTCAGGGCGAGGTGTATGTGGACAGTTGTTGAGTAATCTCAGAACAAAGCTTCCTAATTCCTGTCAGTGGTTGTCTTCCTGCCTTAAAGTGTTTGCCTCGATCCCAATTCCAGAATCTATCCCCCTCTCTCTGTTTAAAAAAACCCACTCTTCTGCCATAACTGTGGGTATTCTGTATTGAATCATTTTGAATTGACCTATGCAACAAATGATAGCTCTGCTGTTCTTGCAGGAATCTACCATTTAGACATTCTTTTAATTGCTATACTGCCCAGAAGCTCTAATTGGGAAGCCCCCATTATTATATGTATGAGAACCTGGTGCCTGACACACAAAGTTTTAATTATTTGTTTTAAAACTTGCGATTTGATTATGATACTGCACTCCCAACTAACTGGGTGTTTAAATCAAACTCAAAATACTACATTATACATCCATTAATGACTTGTCTGAGTAGCACTTTCAACTATTCTCCCCTCTGTGTGGGGTGAAGAAGACAGGCTGAGGTCCTGCCAGTTTTTTGCACATCATGGAAATAAAGCACCTAAGAGCAGAATATGAAATTGAAATACATGATATTAGTGGGGGAGAGCAGAAGATACTATCTTTTAAAATGGAAAAGGTTCAGGGATCATCTCAGACCACAATATATGACCGTACTTCCTGGCAAATGAAAACTATTCACGATGCATAGAATTTTTTGGCTGAGAATGAAAACAATTTTGCGTGGGTTTCTTAGTTATTTTTGCGCAACTGGATCAATATAGCATAGAAATATAGAAGAATTATTCCTCCTGACACCCAAGAGAATCTGGGCATAAATCTCCTTTATGCCCAATTTATTCTGGTAAACTAATTGTTTGACTGATTGCTATGGAGACACTAGTAATATCTCTGCTATTCATGTTTAAGTTTATTGTACATTAGATCCCCTGGCAAATTGACTTTTTTCTAATCCTCCCATCAGTTTATCGGGATGACATTTTTGTCTCTGCTCTGGTCCTCTGTGCTGGAGTAGCTCAAAAGGAGGGCTTCCCTCGATATAGGAACTCTGGAAGATGCTGCAGTTTGTCTTCAAGTAAGGGCATATACCAGCAAGATGTTGAACACGCTCAGCTCTGGCTAAAGTGACCTATGGCACTGGTCCTAAAGATTGGTTCAAATGTTAGAAGACTATTCTAAAATATGGAAGTTGCTTCCAGGTTGCTTTTCCTTGGTTCTGCCCACCGCTCTTTAATAATCTCTAGATATGACACTTTATCCTTTAGTTTGGTTAAAGGGAGAGAATGCATTCAGTTATTTTGATCTGAGACTAGAATAAACATGTTGAAGGAATTGTTCTAAGAGGTGAGCTGCTCTCAATCTGCCATAGGTTAGCTATGAAAACCTAATGAGTCAGGGAGCACCAATCTTTTTCTCAAGAGTAGGTTTTCTGTGCATTTCTTTCTTACTAATTATAGCAGTATTTGAAGTGATGGTGCATCTGCAGTGCTCTTTGTGCCTGGGGAAGGGAGGGAGTGAGTCTTTCCTCACCACACAAAGCTGTGCCTCCAGAAACATCACTTAAACAGCTCTGTAACACTATGGAGACACCATTCCCAAATTTTACAATCTACTGGCATACAAATCTGCAAACTCTTCTACCTTTTAAAAATTGTAAAACCAGGCACATTGTAAAGAACAATCAGAAACACGAGATTCTGCCAAGATTGATGAAATGACACTCTCTGCTATCATCATAGAATTTCAGAGCCCTGAATTGCAGGAGAATAACACTGAAGCAGCCCTAACCAGAGACCATCAGAGTACAATAATGGGGTGGAACTTGTGAGAAATACTGTAATGTTTGCATCATGCGCCGCCTTACAGACAGAATCTGAAAACTTAGCTGTCATAGGATCTAATTTGCTATCTGTAGTTGGAGAGTTGCATTTAATGCCAGGGGCTGCTTGTTACCACCAAAAAGAAAGCCATGACAAAAACCAAACCCTAGAAAATGGGATACATTTAGGCTATGTCTACGCTGGCGTGATTTTCCAGAAATGCTTAAAACGGAACAGTTTTTCGTTATAAGTATTTCCGGAAAAAGAGTGTCTACATTGTCAGGATGCTTTTCCGGAAAAGCCCTTTTCCGGAAAAGTCTGTGGCCAATGTAGACGTGCTTTTCCAGAAAAAAGCCCCAATCGTCATTTTCATGATCGGCGCTTTTTTGCAGAAAACACTATTGTGCTGTCTACACTGGCCCTTTTCCGGAACAGTTTTCCGGAAAAAGGACTTTTGCCCGAGAGGGAGCAGCATAGTTTTTCTGGAAAAGCAGCTGATTTCTTACAGTAGATCATGGGTGCTTTTCCGGAAATTCAAGGGGCCAGTGTAGACAGCTCGCAGTTTATTCCGGAAAAGCGGCTGATTAGGTCCCAATTGGAGTATTATGTCCAGTTCTGGGCACCACATTTCAAGAAAGATGTGGAGAAATTGGAGACGGTCCAGAGAAGAACAACAAAAATGATTAAAGGTCTAGAAAACATGAGCTATGAGGGAAGACTGAAAGAATTGGACTTGTTTAGTTTGGAAAAGAGAAAACTGAGAGGGGGACATGATTGCGGTTTTCAAATATCTAAAAGGGTGTTGAGGAGGAGGGAGAAAAATTGTTTTCCTTGGCCTCTGATGATTGGAAGTTTTTCCCAGTGTCCAACCTAAACTTCCCTTGCTGCAATTTAAGCCCATTGCTTCTTGTCCTAACTGTCAGGATGGTTAAACACTGGAATAAATTTCCTAGGGAGGTTGTGTAATCTCCATCACTGGAAATATTTAAGAGTAGGTTGGTTAGACACCTATCAGGGATGATCTGACAGTGCTTGGTCCTGCTGTGATGGTAGGGGACTGGATTCTGACCTCTGGAGGTCCCTTCCAGTTCAAGGGTTCTATGAAGTCTACTTAGAAAAAATAGTCTCTTGTTATTTAGGCAAGTTTTCCAGAAAACCAAATGCAGAGAAGAGTGGTTGTTAGAGGTTATGACTGGCAGACAGAGGAGCCCCATCTGTTTCTGCATTTGCCACTGATTTGCAGTACAATGGTGAGTGATTTAGCTTTTCTATACCTGAATGAGAATAATACAACACCTATATTTGGAAAGGACTTGGTAAGAGTTTCTCTTCAGCAATTTGGGAATCTTACTTGTGAATTGTACCTCACAAATATCAATCCCATGAAAGGAACGGATGATGGAAATGTGTGGCAAATGGATTATTCTTCTAGCAATAGATGCAAAATCTTGGCAAGGCACTTGGGTTGTGTCTGGAGTCCAACTTACCCTGGTTGTTTAATGATGTCCCCACTTTCCTCTTGCTGCGCTCTCTGTCTCTCTAGCAGTCACACAGTTAAAACTCATTAAGTTAATGGAAAGTTTCTTGCAAGTGGAGTTGTCTCTCGCCTGAAAGTTCTCTCAAGCACTATGCCATTCTCTATTCGATACCTAGCTCTTCCCTCTGCTCTGGATGTCCTGTGTCTGTCTCCATCTATTCCGATGAATACCAAAGAAAACAATGTATATGCATGTAGAGCAAAATAAACTTTCAAAGTACCCAGCATCATGCAATATGGAACAACATAGGAAAGAAAAGTGGAGGAACCATGGGAGAGACATACATTTCAGTGTATTCACTGGAATGAGCCAAGGCCTCACAGAGACTGTTTGGAAACTTAATTTGCAGTATTTTGCACAAGTTCCAAAATAGATTAAATCTTTGCCAAAAATGGCTAAAATAACAGTTTTTGGATTTTTTTTCCCCTTATTCAGTACTTAGTAGGTAAATACAGCAATCACTTTAAGAGGAGTTTCCCCTCAGTCTCGCACTTCTAAAGTGCATGAGTGCCCTGTTAGAAAAAGGAAGTAACTATTTTGCTAGCAGCATCAATTATATTTAGAGATTTCAGGTGTTCTGTTCAAATCCAGGTCTTAGTTCTCAGTGATATGCTTAAACCAACACGTAACTCTGCTCCCAAAGAAATCAAGCTGAGTGCTTTTTCAAAATCCCATTGTTAATTTATTCTGTGTTAGTACAGCATTATTGTGCTGTACAGGGAGAAGCAGCACAGCACACTGCAAATACATCCGTATTTGGAAACCAATGAAGTAAAACAGACTTTAGCAGTAATAATCACAGGTATCTGTTTCATAATTAATTGAATGAGCATAGCCCACTATTCAGATACTGAGCGTGGTTGTACTTCTAATAGATTAGCACTAGATGGAAAAGAACCAACTGGAATGTAAATATGAATTAAACTTTGAAACTAAGATGTGAAGGGATCCACCCAAGGAATAACATCAGTATAAACATTATTTTCAGGTGGGTGCCCAGAACACTGGGGTAGCTGTCCAAAGGGTTGCTGAGAACTTTGGGAAGTGCTGGAAAATGAAATGCACCATTAAACCTGGAACAGAGTAATGAGTAAAGATCAAAAAGCCAGGAGGTTGGTACAATGGTGAAATGATCAGCAACCACATGTTAATCTTAATGGCAGGTTTTGTTAAATATCTGCAAATGTTGGGCTTAAACAAGATAGACATATCACTAATCCCTCAGGGTATCCCTCTTCCGAGAGAGGAATGCAAATGCAGACAAGCAAAATTGCAAATGAAGTGAGGATTTGAATTTCCTGTGATTCATTTGCATAATCATGTCTGGCTGCTATTTCGAAATACCCTATTTTAGGGGAAAAAACCCCCGCTGTGTAAACGTTATTTTGAGGGGAAAAAACCTTCTTTTGAAATGACCCTTAAACCTCATTTTATAAGGAGTATTGGTTATTTTGAAAGAGGTTTTTCTTGAAATAATTGCGACTGCACAGAGTTTTGTTTCGAAATAGGGTATTTCGAAATAGCGGCCGGACGTGATTATGCAAATGAAGCATGGAAAATTCAAATCCACGCTTCATTTGCAATTTCGTTCGCCTGTATTTGCATTCCTCTCTTGAAAGAGGAATGCAGTGTAGACATACCCTCAACAAGATCAGAAAATGATCGATGGGACTTGGAGATGAACTTTCTGATTGCAAACTATTAATATCCATCAAAATGCATGCAGGCCCTGGCCATAAACCATACAACATTATTGTTTTCTTATCCATATTTGACACTACTGCATGCTGTTTCCTTCCTCCGTTATCTCATGACTAAACTCATATGTACACAAATGGGGCAATTTCAGTTTAAAAAAATGGATTATAAAATCTTCAGCATGGGGATGTTGTCATCTTCTATGGCTATTGCTTAGCCTACTTCTGACTGTTTCATTTCTTTTCCTGGAATCCTGGAGCTGAGTGCATGTGCGGACACACATTTGCCACGAAAATTCTAAAGGGGACTCACTGTAAGGTTTCCCATTTTCCTAGCTGTACAGGATCAGGTTATTTTCCTTTAGAACTAGTGTTAACCAGGATTCCTACATCCTTCTCTTCTAGCTGGGGGCTGGTTTATAAGCATAAAACAACTCCCACTGTCTACAAGTCTGGTTTCTATTAATACTCAGATGGCACATTTGGAGGCCAAATCTGTAGCAAGTGGCCTCCAAGTCCAGAGCTTTTGAGGATTAAAACCTACGCGTGCAATTGTTAGTATTTCCGCTATACATGTGCATATGTTAATCCTTGAAATGTGTGTATGCATAAATTAGGGCTCAACTAAGCCCTCTGTGAAAACTTGGCTTTTGGAGCACATCTTCATCTCTAACAGGCCCTTGGCATAAGTCATTTGCTCTGTTAGTAACAAACTACTTGACTCTCTCTCACTCCGGTTGTCAAATATCCATGTGTCTGTGGACAGAGGTAAATACTAAAAATGCTTGGCAACGGGAACACCTGAATCATCAAACTTTTCTATAACCTTTCTAAACAAAGGTTCAGCTCATCACTTTTAAGCTTCTGCTACACCAGTGGTTCAGTGTGAGGGCTATGGTACTGGTGGTGGCAGTTAGTTAAAATTCTCTTGGTATTGGGGTTCAGTCTGGTGTTTCTCCCCCCTCGTTTTATTTGTAATAAATGAAAATGGTCCCCACACAGTGGAATGTTAGAGGAGTGGAAATGATGTTTTGGAGCAACCGTCACATGGTTAGCTGTTGCTAAACTGCCCTTTACACTGATTTTATTGTTTTAGTGCATCTTATAAAAGTGACTTCCAAACATGAATAACACTGATAAGTAGGAGGGGTTAGAGCTGTAGCCGCTAACTCGCTGGCGTCGTCTTACAGAGGCAAGACTTATCCCAGAGTGAGAGCACAGAAATGGGACGTTACTCAGGGAGAAGCAGCCGGCTCATCTTTATGTGTGTTGTGAGTCTTGTTCTCTTTGTGGTGGAGGTATCCGTAGCGTATGTTGGCAATTCCTTGGCTCTAGCATCTGATGCTTTTGCCGTCCTGTCTCACTTCATCTCCATGATTATCGGATTACTTGGGGTCCGGTTCAGCTGCATCAGGTGGCACAAGAAGAGCACATTTGGCTTCCCCCGGGCAGATGTGGTAGGTGCCTTTGGCAATTCTGTCTTTGCCTCTGCTTTGATGTTCAGCATCCTAATTGAGGCAATTAAGAGGTGTCTCAATCCACAGAAGACCGAAGAGGCATTGCTTGTCCTCATTGTTGGACTTATAGGCCTACTCTTCAATGTGCTAAACTATGCTGTCTTTATGGACTGCTGTTACTGTGAGGCAGCTGTTGTCCAAGAAGACACCGAAACAGGTAAACTAACACGCTTTCTAGACTGTCCAAAACCAGCCTTCTAAAGCGCTATTTGTCCATGAGCCTGGTGTCTATTTGCCATTTCCTTGTAATGAGCAAATAAAATATTTTTTCATCTTTTTGGTAATGGTAGGGAGTAGATTGTGTGCCTGAGATGAGAAACACTTTGCCTATTTTGAAAGTCTGCTTCCACCACAATTGTTTAATACATGTCTGAAGTAAATGGTGGTGTCCCAATGATGTACTTTTGAAAGCCTTCGAGCAATGAGCAAGTGGGAAAAATTCTCCCTATATTTTCTGCATTGCCAAACTAGAATCAGGGCCTATCATTCTCCTATTGAGAGATGAATTGTCCAGATTTACCAGAAAGCCTGTGCCTGAGAGATGTTGAGGATCCCTGGGCAGAACTAAGAACTGTGAATGCTCCACATTTCTGAGGTTATCCCTGATGAAGTGGGCAAGCAGGGAATAATTGTAAATACTGCAAAAAAAAGTTGTTGTAGTTTCTGTCCAAGGCACATTTGAGAAATGTTCGGGGTTTGTATGTAATGACAAAGGGCTTAACTTAATGGCAAGAGGAGCATTCTAAGCCTAATAATTTATTCCGTCATTTAAAGGAAGATGTTTTTAAAAGTGTCTACAATTTGTTTTACCAGACTTACCGTAGAGATGTTGTGTTTTGCAGAAGATGTAGTGGGTTTAGGAGATTCATTTTCTCTTTGATTTACACACTGAAAGAGAAATACAGATATTTTCTTTAAGCTTCTTGACTCCTAATGAACATTCTGTTCACATTATGATGGCCAGTACCATTACCATGGAATCTGGCTCCTTGGTACGAGGCGCTATGCGAATGCAGAACGAAACAACCGTTCCTGCTCCCGAGAGCTTACAATCTTGGTATCAGAGAAGAAAAAATAGATGAAAATGGAGTGAAAAGAAACAAATGGACACTGTTGGTCAGCATGATAGACAATGGTCTCAGCACACCTAGCTCAAACCATTTACTGTACTCTGCAAAAAGCTTACACAAAGTCTTTGTCACAATGGCACAGAGGGGCTATGGTATTTTCATTTACTTTTCTTAGAAGATTTTTTTAATGTTTAAAAGAGAGAATTTCCCCACATTTGCTCTTAATTTTTTAGAGCAGCTAGTCTTGCCTACTTGACCGAAGGCAGCAAGATGCCCCTTTAAAGTAAAACTATTAAAATGAGAGCGGGAAGAGGGAATATGCATTTGATAGACTTTCTGCATCAATCAATAGTCTTGGGGACAAAGACACAGTGGGATAAAGCAAATGATTTATAAGCCATGTTCTAGATGAGGCAAGATGTTGGCTTTAAAAAAACAGACAAATGTTGTTGAAATCTTTAGTGTTATAAGAGCCCATTTGTGATACCTCCTACCCAAAATACCCTGTGAAAACAATTGTATAACATGGTTGTGGCTAAAATCATAGGTATGGATTGGCTTGGTGGCACCAAAATCCTGCAAGGGAGGACCTGTTTAAACGTGTCTAAATATAAACCAAAGTATGATTTCTCTAACACATTTGTTGATACAAGAATAAATCTTGCTTATTGCATGGTTGGACCATAACTGTTACAATATCATGGTTATAGATTGGGATTCTCAGTTTCTTTCCTAGTGTGGACAATTTATATGCAGAGGGGGATACATAATAAGTCATTATCAGCAGAGATGCTCATCTAAATGTGCATTTGCTAAATGTTAAAGGGCTAGATAGAGACTGAATTTGGCCCAAATGTTTCAGCTAACATCATTATTTCCCATTCCAGCTTTCTGTGTTAGAAACTGATATTTTTCTATCCTATACTTACTTGCATTCTTAATCTTTTATACATTTCCAGTTGATGCAGAGGCTCTCTGTTCATCGCTAAAGACCCACTGACATCTCCTAGTCACTTCTGGAAAAGATTTCTAGTCCAAATCTCTTCAAATTCTGCACTTACTGGTGTGTAATTATTTGCATGCACAGCCATGACAATTTGAGTCTCTGCTAGGTAGATAGTCTCTGTACGTGCTTGAACTGAATTAGTAGGGATATTTAATATCTTTGTTACTTTAGACCTCCCTTAGATTGTGCTGCTTGTTCTGCACCAGAAATCCTTGTCCTCAATTTGTGATGACATAATAGTTTGTTACGGAAATGACTGTCATTCTAAGCATAGGGCAAGGACTTCAGGTGAAGAACAAGCAACAATTGAGTGATGAAAATTAAAGGCGGACATTTTCAAAAAGAAGTAGGAGATTTGGCTTCACGTTGAAATTAGAGAGGGCTGTGTGGCTAAATCCTCAGGTCAACTTCAGAAATCTCAAAGGTACTGGTTTTATGCAATGCTTCCTGGAGTCAGAAAAGACAATCCACTGCTTTCCATTCCTTCAAATAAAAACGTAAGGCCAAATTCAATTCTGAAATAATGGGTAACTCCCATGGATTTCAATGGGAATTCAGTGGCTTATGCTGGGTCTGAATTTGGTCCATGTACTGTAGGCAACATTTGTAAAAGGTTTATTTTTGTTTTTCCATAATGTGCCAGTGGTTCTTTAAAACTTGTAACAGCACTTAGACATGCAAATCTTAACAAGATAAAAATGTTATGATTTGTAGTGAGAATCGATGATTTGTAGATTTCCTCTACCCCTTTTCATCTGCCTTGTGCAGATTCATAGCCTCACTGAAAAAATTCATACATGGGTAACCCGGGGCACTGAGAAGGGAGAGTGAAGTCTGCTCTGCAGCCTTAGCTAACTGGCAGTTGGCTTTTAGCTCTTCTGGTAGAGCAGTGGTTCTCAAACTTTTTGACCTGTGGCCCACCTGGCTTAATGCAAACCTTTCTGTGGGCCACCAGTTGCTAATGGAAACTTGCTGTTAATTACACCTGAGCCATTTTGCTAATGCTGCAGCTGGGGAGAATGGTTAAATTTAACCAGTAAGAAAGGAAAAAGCAGTTAGAGTTGGTCCTGTTCTGGGTGGGAGGCTGGACTTGATGGCCCCCTGAGGTCTCTTCCGGCCCTATGATTCTATGAAATCATATCTATGAAATATTTAAATTATTAAACAGATTAAGTGTGTTAACTTTCTCATGTTGATTTAAAATGAAGTTTGATAAACTAAGTAAAATATGAATTTATGTCAACACAAAAAGTTCCCAACTTGGGCAGGAAGGACCTGATTTTTTTCCTGAAGTACTTAACGTGTGTGTGTGTGTGTGTGTTCACATGTACAAAACTGCTCCCATTGACTTCAATTGTAGCTGTGCGTGCTCAGGCCATCAGGCCACAGCATGTCATATCAGGCACTCAGGAAATGAGGGACATGCCATTTGTGCCCATCTGTGAAATGTTTGTTTTAAGTAATTTGACTAGCAACACAGAAGGACTCTGTAGCAGAGGCAGAAATAGAATTCAGTTTCCCATGGCAGCATTCAACTGCTTTATCCATAAGATTCCTCCTCTTCCAGGAATCACCCGCCTCAGTACATCACTTCCAACTTCCTCAAAAAAATAAGGCAGAGGCTCTGACAACTCCTCCTGTACTACACAACCTTGATTCTTCCCCAGAGCAAGTCCATCCTGAGCAGTGAATGAGATGGGGGTCCAGTGGAAAAATAGTATGTTGTGTCAATAGAAGATGTTTATAATACAATTACAGGGGCAGCCTTAGTTCTGGCAGATGATTCCTGTATGTCGAGCAAGATATCTTCATCCATTTACAGTACTTCTAAACAGCTTCAAGGGGCACATTTGGTGAATGCACTCCGTTACGGGGAATCACCATGTCCCACTATGTATGTCTCAAGAAAAGCAATAAATATTGAATTGGAGAGAGCATTCTTCCTGTCTTCCTTCATGCACTTTAGCTGTGTTTTATTTTGGTGGAAAAAATGACAAAATCTGTCTGCTACAATCTGTCTGAGCTGTTTATAAAATGGCTGGAATTGAAGGGACAAATCTAAAGCCATGTGATGGAGGGTCCATACAGTTTTGGTGTTGTGTATCCTTCTAAAATGAACACTCACAGTGCACTTAGAAACCTCCACAAGAGATGAGCTGGCACATGAACCAAAGGCCAAATATTTGGAATAAATACTGTGCTTTCCTTGGCCCAACAGAGCCTGAGTTTGTTGCATACTGCAAGGCTTACCTATTTTTCCAGGCCTTTGCAGAGGAGGGTAGGGTCAGGGGTGTGCTAGTGATCTAAGGTGAGGTGTGAGTAGCACCAACAGACTGGGTGAGGGAGAAGGTTTTATGATGGATGTTGAAAAGAATGAAATCTGTCTCTAGAGCTGTTTTATAAAATGGCTGGAATTGAAGGGGCAAATCTAATCTGCTGATGAACATTGTGAACAAATTAGAATGAGCAACAATTCATTAATTAGAATATGAAAATATTAATTTTCTAGATAAAGCCATGTGGCTTTACACTTCATTGGATATACATTCCAATGCCTTCTGCTGTGCCATTTGAGACCTTGCATACACAGGTTAAGAACATGAGAATGGCCACACTGGGTCAGACCAAAGGTCTGTCTAGCCCAGTATCCTGTCTGCCAACAGTGGCCAATGGCAGGTGCCCCAGAGGGAGGGATCACACCAGGGAATCATCAAGCAATCCCTCCCCTGTCATCCATTCCCAGCCAAAGGCTAGGGGCACCATTCCTACCCATCCTGGCTAATAGCCATTGATGGACTTACCCTCCATGAATGGGAACCACTGAACTAAATACAATCTGTTGTCCGTGAACCCTTAGTGGTACACGGCGGTATTGCAGAGGGTCTGTGGAAAGTTTAAAAATAAGGATTGGGCCCTCCACAATGGTCCTGATCCTTTTCTTTTCTTTTCCTTTTCTTTTTTTTCTTCCCCCAGGTTGTGGGGGAGGGGACGAGGGTCTGTGAAATTTTAATAGATTGAAAAGGAGTCCATATACTCAAAAAGGTTGGGAACCACTGTTCTAATTCTTTTTTGAACCCTGTTAAAGTCCTGGTCTTCACAACCTCCTCTGGCAAGGAGTTCCACAGGTTGACTGTGCATTGTGTGAAGAAAAACTTCCTTTTGTTTGTTTTAAACCTGCTATCTATTAACTTCATTTGGTGACCCCTAGTTCTTATGTTATGGGAACAAGTTAATAACTTTTCCTTATTGACTTTTTTCATACCAGTAATGATTTTATACTTTTGTCACCTCTTTTTTTAAGATGAAAAGTCCCAGTCTTTTAAATCTCTCTTCATATGGCACCTGTTTCAAACCCGTTTTCATTTTTGTTGCCCTTTTCTGAACCTTTTCCAATGCCAACAGATATAGAAAAACAATTGCTAAAGCAGCAAGTGGACCTGCTGCTGAGTTTCATTTTTGGAAAACTCCCACTGACTTCATTGGAACCAGGATTTCCCCAAAGGTTTGGTATTTGAGAAGAAAAATCTTTGAGGGAGACTCAATGGGTCAAGGGAGTAAATAATAATACCATGCATTTACAAAGCCATTTCATCCATAAAATTCAAAGTGTTTCACAAAACAGGTACAGCCGGTCCTCGAGTTACGAACGAGTTACAGACCAAACACTTTGCCGTAACTTGAAGTTTTCGTAACTCGGATTCCATTGAGTTACATGGCGACCGTGCTGTTCGTAAGCACGGATCTTGTTCATAACTCAGGGACCGCATTTATGACCACTTTGGTCGTAAGTGCGGATGGTCGTAAGTGGAGGTGGTCATAAGTCGGAGACCGGCTGTATTCATTTTTTTCCAAACAGGGAAAATGGCCCAAAGAAATTTAACTTGCCTGAAGTCAGTCATATAGCAATACAGTGGTAGAGAACATCCCACTTCTAGCTCAGACTGAAGCCCAAATTGGTAGTTATTAATTTGTATTGTTGTAGTGACTTAGAGAACCAAGTTAGTCATTGGGCCCATTGTACTAGACATGTTCCACATAATAACAACATATAGTCTTCCCCAAAGAGCTCTCAGTGAGGAGTAGCTTGTGACATGAATTGGTGGTCTCTCTCTGGTTCTGACCTGACTGGCATCCACAATATGTCTGGTACTAATTTGCATCATTCATGGTGGTCTCAGCAGTGAAACTGTTACTTTTCTGATCACAGTTGAAGCATAGTAGACAGCGTGGAAAACTTGTACTGCTGCTGTTGGTTCTTGTAACTGTTTAGTCAATAGGGAGGGTTTAAGCTCTAGGATTGTTAATGCAGAGATTTTCGTGTGCTCTAAATCAATCTGCATTTTAAAAAGGGGAAAACCCCATTCATTGTATGTATTTACTGGTTTACAAACACACTTGCATCAGCTTGGATGGCCTGGAGAAATGTTTAGTGAGTGTAAAAGACTACCAGCTGTAACAGCTATAGCAAAACTAGCAATCCTCCATTATAGCAGCAATAGACTACAGCTATTTCTAATGGTTACAAGCCAAATAGAACAACCTTCTGGATCTGGAGAAAAGGTGTTCTCTTTCTGATCCTTTATTTGTTATGATTTGTATCACAGCAGCTCTCAGAAGACTCAACCAAGAGCAAGGTGCTGTTTGTATTCTCAGTTAGTGAAAGTTGCGATTTGATAGTGAGACTTGGTGATTAAAGTGTCTATTCCTGGCTTTTGATATACATATGTATTTTCTATTAACGCTCTTGAGTAGGGTGTTTACATAAACTTATTAAGAGAAGAAAAGATCATGCAGAGAATTTTAAATTGAGTATTATGAGAGAAGACAATTACAGAGGCCAAGGAAAACCTCCATGTCAACTTTTCTCAATCACCCTGAAGGATGATGAAATAAAACCTGAAGTCTCAATCAAATTCATATGGCTAATATATAATAGCCAGTGTACCAAAAAATAACATAGAGCTACTAGTAATCAGAGACCAATTAAAATGGACTGATAAACCAGTAAATTATTTTTCTGTGGCATTTCACATCTTAAAATTGTAGCTGGGTATGGAATTAAGGCCAAAAAATGTGGTGGTGGTGTGTTGTTGTGGGTGGGTTTTTGTTTTTTGTTTTTTTGTTTTTTTTAAAAGAAGGGCCACACACTCTCATATTTCTGTATTGCTGTGTGTGGATGAAGTAGTTTCCATTTCTTTCACATCAGCTTTTCTTTCTGCGTTCATCATCACATTCTTCACGCTATCAGTGTTTCCAGTCTTCTTCTAGAGTAATTCGAAGGCTTCTCAGCCTTAACCTAGAGTCCAGAGTTCTTACAGTGAAATAGTTTCCCTGTGTTCACCTCAAAAAATAGTTTTCCAATCCTGAAAAACAGCTGAAAAACTTTGTCTACTCTCTGAAGGGAGCAAAAATTCTGCCTTCCCCTCAAAAATTAGGGCCATATTTGGAATGCAGGGGTAAGACTAGCTCAGCCACTTGATGTAGTCTCAATGTGTCACTGGCTGTCATAAAATAAAGTTAACCACAGAGTTGTATACATGAGACTGTGACAGGTATTCTTCTCCCCCCACACACTCTGAAGCAGAATAATAATATTTAACTTTTATATAGTGCTTTTCATCCATAGGTCTTAAATCACTTTATAAAGTACGCTTGTGTCCTTATTCCTATTTTACAGATGTGCATATCATGTAACTGGCTATTAGATGTTTTTCCAAGAAGTGCTGACCACTTGAAAAATAGTAAATGATGCATATACCAAATGCCCTCATTAAATGTCTCCATCGTGCAAAGGTTATCAACAATAAAGTCTGAGTTCATCAACCAGAAGTCACCTTATAAATCCTTGTGCACTGTGCTAAATGGATTGTGCATGATGCTGTTCATCCCCTAGCTAGGCGTTTGCCAACAAAAGTAACAATTAATGAAAGGCCATATTCTGCTCTCAATTGCTCCTAGGCAATCCTAGGGAGGTATGAATGCATATAACTGAGAGTCAGCCCAACCTAGTCTAAAATGCAGTTATATTTAGCTCTGCTGTCAATTTTATTGATTTAAAATAATTACAATAACATTTTAAAAAGAAAAGATAAGTCTTAAAAGCAATGTTGGGTGCTTATCAGTTCTCTCTGCTGAATGTTATGTCTTTCAGGCTGTCTATGCTACACTGCTCTCCTGGAAAAAGCTATGCAAATTGCAAACTCCAGTAATACATTTTTTCTGTAATGCTATAGAACTTCTTAAACTTGACATATATTAGGCCTCAGCATGTCTTAATCAAGGCCTGGCACTAGCCCATGTATTGGGATGGTTTTTGGTGGAATAGTCATGACTCTTAGCAATACATTGAACTGAACTACTCAATGAATCTCTCTCAGGATGCTCTTTGTCTAACCCTAGCAAGGAGCTGCTGTTTGTGGCAGTAACATGAGACCGACACATAAATAACTTCCAAATGGAGTAACTCATTAATGCAGACAGTTCTGAGGTGAAAGCAAACAACATTTGGCAGCAAGAACTCTTAATAAGAATGCCATTAGGATGAAATTCAGTCTGCAAAATATAAAGTGAATTGCAGTGAACTCAGCCTGTCCTCTGTTTCTTTCCTGTCCATTAACCATAATGCCATAAACATAATTTAGGTACATCTTCCTAAATCATGCATCTCTGATCCCTGAACTTAACCAGAAGGCTGGCCTCTGGAAAAATGGCAGCTCATAAGAAAAGTTTCTTGGCTGGCATTTCTTTTCAAATGCTGTGAAAGCACAACAGTAATGGAGCAGGAAAATGTTGGGTTAAAATTTTAAGCCAGTTTAGATGATTTACAGTGGAGAAAAATGGGAAGAGCTAAAAAAGAAAGTACGGCTCAGGTGGTTTTGTGGGATAGCATTGCAGGCCTAACAGTACCTGGGCCTGATTAGTGGCTCTCTTGCTGCAAAGTAGGCGGGTTGTCAGCCTGAATGGGAACAAAACCTGAGCTTCAAGTCTATACTCTCCCTCCACCAGGCCTGCTAGCCCAGTCTTAAAGCATCCTCATGCTCAGGTTACAATTTTTTCAGTGTGCAAGAAAGGGGCAGGATCCACACCACACTGAAGTTACTCTGGGCTTCAGTGACAACATACATCCAGGGTGCCAAGAGTAGTGATGGTTCAAGTTTTGGATTGGTTCTTGCTTTTAATGGAATGGTATTCAGCTTGCCTTTAATGGAAATGGAAATTGGGTAACTGAAACTAACATTAGCCAGTTCATTTATTATACCATTGTTCAATTTAATATATACAGTGTGCTAAACACTTTACAGCACAGAGTTCCTGTGCAAAATAAATTACAAGCTAAGATTCTGATACTGAATTGGATTGGTGCATGCAGAACTGTATGTTCAGATGGTTAGAGCCATGCATGGTTAGAGTCAGTGGGACTCGCTAGTAGCAGAAGGGTTTGCCCACACAGTTTTAATTGCAAGATAAGGGTCTAATTTTTAATGCAAGTAGTGAAGCTAACAAGAAATACAGAGAGGACAGAATGGGACAAGAGTTAGAGAACTATCACACAAATCATCTATTTAGGTATGCGATTATCTTGAAGGTTTAGTTAAATCTTGTTAGGTAAATTCAGTCATTTTGTGTGGGTAATGGGAAGAAATGAGTTTTGAGAAGGGATTTAACTGAGGAGAGTATGGTGGCTTGATGAGCAGTGATGTGGAAGGCTGGCATGTGCAGTATTAGCATGGGAAAAAGTGTGACCGCAGAACAGGGAGAAACAAAAGGTGAATAAAGGCTACTACCGCTGACAAATCTGGGAGCATGAAATTCATAGAGGTGCAAGGGGTTGAAATCTAGAATAAGTAGTCTGGCCTTGACATGCAGGGTGAGTAGGAACCAGTGAGAAGTTCAGAGCTGAGGAAATGAATAACTCTTCTGAGTTTTGTAGTGAATCAACTTTAATTGTATTAGATATAAGATGAGTTAGTCACAGGTTGCTGAGGTGTTTAAAAATATTGTAGTGCTATTTCTGCAAAATAATTACTGTGGTGTTCTGAATGCACTTCAAAAATGTTATCAAAACTGTGACTTATATCAATTTTTTCAAAGAGAATTAATGCATATTTTATTTCGCATTAGCAATGTTCCAGATACATTATTGTATGTATCTGGAACATTGCTAATTGTAGCTAAAACAAAATCTTTTGAGCCTTCATATTTAAGCAGCTATGGCCCAGACCTGCCAAATATCAGGCCCCAATGAATTTGCCAGTGACCGATGGCAGCAGTTAGTATTGTGAATTGTATTATTTTACTAAAGATCCATAATCTTGTTTTTGTGTGAACTATCTAACTATTTGGAGAATCTGATAATTAAATCTTTTAAAAGGCATTTTGTTTCCATTACCTGGCCATTTAAAAAAAATTAGAAAAGTTTCCCACTGATTGATTTTAAACCATTATTTGATTTCTTTTAAATGTATTGACATTTGTGTGTTATTTTTAATGTTATCCTCTCCCACAATTGCACTATTATTTATGTGAGACTCCTTTTTAAAGTGCCCTTCTCCCCCACACTCTTAGGCTTGGGGAGGGAAAGGCTGGTGCTGTGCACCTCCTGCTGGGGGTGGGAGGGCCTGCCCCTACAATGCATGGGGAAGGGGGGTGAATTGGTTTCCACATGGCCCTGAGTGGCAGAGGTGGAGTTGGCAGCTTGCCTTCTCCATCTCTAGATTCACTCGCTGTCCATTTTTATATCAATTAATTTGTATGCATCTGCACTTTTTTAATGGTCAAACAGTGAGGGGTGTCTGAGGGATACAGACAAGAACATCCAAATAACACTGAAGTTGCATTTGTAAATCCCTGTGCATAGTGGGAGATTATCATCTGAATGGTTGCTTAGTTTCACTCAACCAACTGAAATTAGAATAGTGAAAATAATTGATTTTTCAGTTTGCTGGAAATTCAGAAAAAAATTCCTTTTGGGTTGTGCCAAAACCAAATTGCTTTGAAATTTTAGCAAATAAAAACAACAGCAAACCACACATACTCCCATAAAAATTCAGGTCAAACAAAATGTTCTGTTTGACCCAACATAAAATGTTTTGTTTCAATTTCAATTATTTTTTAAAGAAAATTGAAGGAAAATTCAAGAATAATTTGTTTTTAGTCAAAAATTAAAATGTATTGTTTAAAAAATGTCAAAGGAAAAGTTAGACTGTCAATTTTTTTCAATATGAAAAAAGAGCAGATCATTGCAAATTTGCTGACGCTGCATTTTCACGATCAGCCAAAAAATGTAAAAAGTACAGCTGAAATATTTTGCCTAAGCCTACCTGACATACACATGTATCTCAACATCTTACTTGCATGTTAGATCTCCCAGAACTTGGTTTAAATCATATGGCTCTTAAAGATGAACTTGATGTGAAAAGTTGAGAGACTTGGGTACATATATCTCTTGTATTGACTGAACAATTTTGAGTGATTTCTAGGGAAATTCTTGTTTTTGAGCTCAATATGAGACTTTTGTCATTTCCAGTGCTATTTCTTTTTAGGTGTCAAGGATGAGTAGAAGCAGTGCTTTTTTTGTATTTAAAAAAAAAAAAAGTGCCAGTACTCTAGGGGAAAAGTTGTTGAGCAAAAAAAGAAAGGGGGAAGGAGGGGGGAAGTCCGGCATTGCCCTTTTAAGACACGTGGCCCCTTTAAGACATGGGGCCCAGCCAACTGTTGGACATTTGCGTACAGAGGTGCCAGTATGCTCCGTTCTTTCCAGGTAAGCTCTTACTGGAGGTGCCAGTACTGTGTCTGGAGGTACCGGGCAGTACTGTTGCAAAAAAAGTAGAAGAATATGTGTGATATATAACAGATTTTGAGTGGTTTCAAATTTGCATCTTTTCTTTCATCTCCACATTAGCTTGTGGAATTTGAAAATCTTGTTATAAACATTGCTATATATTCTTTTCTTGAATGTATATATTTTACTGTTCACATGGGCTGTGTCTAGACTGGCACGATCTTGCGCCAGAGCTATGCAAATGAGGCTCAGCGTGGAATATCGCTGAGCATCATTTGCATAGCTAATGAGCTGCCATTTTCGCGGAAGAGGCTCTTGCGCAAGACGGAGCTGTCTATACTGTCCCTTCTTGCACAAGAGGGTTTTTCTTGCTCAAGAAAGGGCAGTGTAGACAGTTCCATCTTGCGCAAGAGCCTCTTCTGCAAAAATGGCGTCTCATTAGCTATGCAAATGAGGCTCGGCGATATTCCACGCTGAGCCTCATTTGCATAGCTCTGGCGCAAGATCACGCCAGTCTAGACACAGCCATAGGTTATTTGTACTCCATTACATATTTTAAATCAGGGGTCTCCAATCTTTTTAAGCACAAGATCACTTTTTGAATTTAAGTGCAATGTAAAATCTACCTCAAACCCAAATCCCCTGGCCCCGCCTCTTTGGGCCCCTTCTCCGAGGTCCCACCCCTGCTCACCCCATCCTCCCTCCCTCCCCCATCCTCCTTCACTTTCAGCCGGCAGGGGCAGATGGTTGGGGTGCAGGTTCTTGTCTTGGATTAAGGGATTTGGAGTGTGAGAGGGGCTCTGAGCTGAGCTTGGAGCAGGCAGTTGGGGTTCTGGGTACGGGCTCTGGGAGAGTATTTGGATGCAGGGGTGCTTGGGGCTAGAGTAGGGGCCTGGGCTGCTGGAGGAGATACATGGATGGGGTAGAGTTTCAGGATGTGGGCTCCAGCTGGGCACTGCTTACCTTAGGTGGCTCCTGAGTGGTGGTGCAGTGGGGCTAAGGCAGGCTCCCCCCTGTCCTGGCCCTGCACTACTCCCAAGAGCAGCCAGAAAACTCCCTCCTAGGCCCTGTTGTGCTCCCTCTCTGCTCTGTGGAGATAGGATACAGAGGGGGAGGGGGCACCCTGACATCAGCACCCCCCTTCCCTCCCCTGTCCTGCAAGCAGGCGGTTCCTGAGGGGCACAGCTCCAAGGCAAAGGGAGGAAATGCACAGCAGGGGGGGAGGGGCAGCTGAAGTGCTGGCACTTGATAGCCTCTTGGCCAAACATCAGGATCACCTATTAGAGGCTCCAAGATCTACCAGTAGATCCTGATCTACTGGTTGGTGACCACTGTTTTAAATCATAATACCACTGACTGAGATTTCATCAGACCTCTCTAGCTCTATAGGGTTGGTGTTTTTTTTTTTTTTTAAAAAGTGGATGCGAACTTCTAGAAACAAACCTAGGTGCTCTAGGAAACTATGATGGACAACAAGTCTACTATTTCCAACTGTAGCCTATATGTGTTGGTCTTTGTTTTATAGAGAGATTCAGTCAATCTATTGGCTTTCTTGATGGCAGATTCAGGGATAGGTGCTGTGTGATTACTGTGAGATTGTAAGGTGAATCTTATACGGTAAGAAATAAGATTTAGTCCCAACACTAAAATGTTTCTTTTAGTTTAAAGGCTATTTTACAAGATATTGTTCTAAAATTATTTTTCTTTAACTGTCAACTATTTTTAGATTTCTAATTTTATCAAATTCAAGTCTGATCTTCTAGGAGCTATCTCAGCATTTTTGGTTTTATATTACAAATTAGAGCACAAACCGTTTGCAGTGGAAAAAATTGAAGTTCATTTTTGGGATCCCTGGAATTCCAGCGTCATTAATACTACTT
Source organism: Apalone spinifera (assembly GCA_030068395.1). Taxonomy (NCBI): domain Eukaryota; kingdom Metazoa; phylum Chordata; order Testudines; family Trionychidae; genus Apalone; species Apalone spinifera. Next base: position 43,317,399 of record CM057847.1, read on the forward strand.
CCAAAAGCTTAGTAGAGAATTGTTTGAAAATGGCTTAATGTACTGCATCTCTTTTTGAAATTTTGAGGGCAATGTGATCAGCTAAAGGTCATATTAAGACATTCTCTCCTTTCCCTGTTTACACATCATGATTTGCCATGAAGAAAGAGGACAGGAACAACACTGGAAACAAGGAATAGAAGTTTAGTTATTTAGTTTTTGTATTTGTTACACAGAACACTCTAGACGTCACAAAAATACATGCAGTTATCGCTGTAGGTTTATGACTAGATTCATGCACATTCATGTATTTTCTGAATGTGCTATTTTTCTACTGGAGGATGATTTGGAGAGTCAGTAGATGGCAGTCTATCCTTTGATTCAATGAGGACTCCGTGCCTCAAATGATGCCAAAGGGCCTCTGTGTTACTAGAAGTGCTAGTTTTTAGATGGAGAACAACTCTGTGACCAAGGTATTTACCCCAATATATTGGACTTTTTCTATCTTATACAGCTATAATCTGCCTGCCTAAATTCTCCCGTCATTAAGGGCCCACATTTTCAAATGTGCTGTGTGCTTTGGTGCTACTGTTAGAAGATTTGGCCTAGATAAGGTATTTTTTACTTCATCTTGTTCAGCCCAATTGTCATTTTAATTACTCTTACATCCCCACCTTGAAAACAGCTTGGTTCTGGGTTAAACCAAGAGGTTATGATATGCAACTTGTATTTCTGTAAAGGGGCTATCAAATGTTTCACAGAGCCTATTTCTGTTTCATCATGGGCCTTTTAAGATGAGTGTGGCAGCAAGTATATTTGGGCATAATCCTTCCATTTGTGTTTTGCTTAATTAGATGAGTATCCTAAGCATCCAGCACATGGAATAAGCCACATAACCCTTCTTGAAGGTATAATTCCTCAGTGCACTCAAGTGAGGAGGGAGGGATTCATGCCTTTTCTGTCATAGCTCTCAGCATCTTATTTTAAACCCCAAAAATATGGGGGGGGTGTAATTGAGGAAAGGGGACGAACTCTATTTATGGATTCTTTCTCTGGAGTTTAGTGATGATGGGGAAACCTGTGACAATTGAGGTAACTATCCAGATATTCATTTGGATATTCTTTAGATAAATCCCGTTCTTTCAGATTGTCTCTTTTCCAAAACAGGCTCAGAAAACTCTCTCTCTCCAAGCACCTCCTACAGCACCACTCCGGATCTCTTCTATGTGGGTGGTACTATCTTTGAGCATAGGGTAAGGCTATTGTAGTCGTTCTCTATGATCTTCTAAGGCTCTCTGTGTGCCCCTTCGAAAGAACCCTGGGGCTGCCTCGGCTGTGCTGTGGGGCAACAGTGTGGCCGAGGCTGGCAGTAGTGTCTTTGGGGAGCGATTTCTGACGGTGAGCGAGACACGCTTGTGAGCCCCCCAGGGCTCAGCTTCGGCTGACGCTGCGAGCCACCGCTCCCCTCAGGGCGCCAGCTCCGGCATCTCCCAGCCAGAGCCCGCCACCGCTCTCCCACAAAACCCAGCTCCTTGAGCAAGCGCCTTTGTGTGGGAACTGCCCCTCTCGCCCAGCGGAACCAGCCCCGGGAGGGGCTCGGGCACCACAAAGCGCTGGTTCAGACAGACTCCATGCACAGGCGCGACCGAGCCGCCTCATTCCCCGCACTGCCAAGAGCGCCGCGCCGGCTGGCGAACTAGCCTCCTGCAAGCCCCTCGCCCAGCAGCGGTGGGGAGCAGAGACGCTGCTGCCCGCCCCCGGCACGGGCTGGGCCGCTGTCACCTTTGGAGCGGCGCAGGGGGCGGGGGCGCGCTGCATATAAGCGGGGCGCGGAGGCGGCGCGGGGAGTGGCTGGCAGCCGGCGGCGCTCGTGGCGGGCAGGCGCGGCGACTCACGCTTGGCAGGGCAGGCAGGCAGGCAGGCGGCCGGGCGCTAGCGCAAGGGCGAGGCGGGGCGCTGGGCCCCCCGGCCGGGGCAGGGCGGCAGCATGGGGCGCTACACGGGCAAGACCTGCCGCCTGATCTTCATGCTGGTGCTGACCGCCGGCTTCTTCGTGGCCGAGCTGGTCTCCGGCTACCTGGGCAACTCCATCGCGCTGGTGTCGGACTCGTTCAACATGCTCTCGGACCTCATCTCGCTCTGCGTGGGCATCGCCACCGGGCGCATCGCCCGCCGCGCCCGCCGCGGGCCCAGCGCCACCTTCGGCTACGGCCGCGCCGAGGCGGTGGGGGCGCTGAGCAACGCCGTCTTCCTCACCGCCCTCTGCTTCACCATCCTGGTGGAGGCGGTGCTGCGCCTGGCCCGGCCCGAGCGCATCGACGGCCCCCAGCTGGTGCTCATCGTGGGGGCGCTGGGCCTGGCCGTCAACCTGGTGGGGCTGCTCATCTTCCAGGACTGTGGCTGCTGCAGGTCCCCGCAGCCCCGCGCTGACACCCCCGACCAGCTGCAGGTGATACCCGGCCCCGGGCTGGAGCAGGTGGCCGCGGTGGAGTGTCGGGAGGCGGCTGAAGCAGGTGCCTTTCAGTTGCATCCTAGCTCGCGGCCGGCTCTTCTCCCCTCTCCTCCATTTCCTTCCCCTTCCCCTTCCCCTTCTCCTCCTCCCTTTTTCCGCTCTCCTTAGCTTGCCCCATTCCACCCCCATCCTCTGCTCCTTCCCTCTCTTCTTTGCATCTTTACATCAAGGCTGGATGGTTATCCAAAAGCCTTGCCCTGCTAATTATTCCAGGGCAGTTTTACGGTTTGAGATAGCCAGGAAGTCAGCTTAGATAACCACTGAGGTCTCTTCTGGCCTTTCTATGTTGTCCTCCTTCCTCCCCTTATTTCACTTTCCCATTTTCTATAGTTTTGGGGGGACTATTATAGCCCACTACTTGGCTTAGACAGTGTCTGTGGTACTTCCTCTGGGGGATGGACAGCGGGACAACTTTAAAATAAAAGGAAACATCTTCTTGTCTATTTGTGGTGTAATTAAACTCCAAAATCTGCTTTAACTGTTAGGAAAGAGTGAACAAATGTCATGCAAGCATACTACACGTTTCAGGCTTATATTTATACTACTCTGTATTGTTTGAAATAGGCAGATGGAGAAGGGTGGATGATTGAGCTTTTCTTGGGTTGGTTTGTTTCTTTTTAAAATAAGTCTGTGTTAAGAAGTTTGGTGTGTTTTTTCTTTCTGTTTGTAGAATTTATACACAACACAGGGTTTCTTCTTTGAATGCAGGTGATTCCCTAAACAGCCAGAATATGCCTGATGAGCAGACAGTACAGAAAAAAGAGAAAAAGTCTGAAGCTTTGAACATCAGAGGTACAATTGTTTTTAAAGACTTTTGAACTGGAGCTGGTCAACATTTTCTAAATTTCAGTTTTTTATTTACTTTCAGAATTCCCATGAAAAATGATAGTTTTCACAAGTTTCAACAATTTTGCATGGTTTTTACATTCTTAGGCCAGGTCTACAAATGATTTGAAGTGGTAATGATTATGTCAGTGAAATCAGTGGAGTGCTTGGGGGGGGGGTGTGCAAATTTAAAATTTGCACCTTTTTAAACAGCATCATCTTCAAAGATTCTTTTACTTGTTTTAACTGATGTCTCCGTGCTCTTCTTTTCTGTCTTAGGTATTTTACGTATTTCTTGAGAATCATTCATCACTCCATGCCATAATATTTCAGTATTTTTAATGGAAGTGCTGGAGTACAGTTTCCTTAAAGACTGGTATCAATGATGCCCCATAGTTAGTTGGGTAAGGAGTGCTGAAGCATAGTGGTTCTGCAGCTCTGTTGTTCTGTGGACTGTTTCCTGACAGAGACCCTCTTATGGATGTCTCTCCTCCAGGCAGCTCCATACTCACATATTTGTTTTTCAGAATACTTTGTTCTGCCCATCACTAGAAAGGACTCCACAGAAAACTGAATATCTGCAGAATGAAATTGTAAATTAAACTAGTCTTTAAAATAACCGGCATGGCTGTAAAAATAAAACTAACTAGATATGTGCCTCCAACCTGAATGCCCCACATTCATCCAGAGCTTAAGTCATTTTTAAATACACTTTTTATTTAAAAAGCAACACAGGCACCACCAATAATACTTAATGTTTTGATGAAATAAAATACTATTAAAATGTTAAGCATATTTTTTTTCTAGATTTACTTTGTGTCAGATCACCATCTCTTGCACTAAAGTGATGTTTCCACCACCTTTATGCAGGTAGTGCCAAATGAATCCAGTTAAAGGGATGGTCAGGTCACAGGTGAATATGGTGAATTTTAGTATATGGTAAGATTTGCCAAGTGTTTATCATTATACTGACAAAGCATTTTGCAAAACTGCACCATATCCTAAAACAATGGCATTTACTTGAACTTCTAGAGGTCAGCTTCAGCATACCTTCATGGGTGAATGTAATATCCTTGGAATACTACATGTTAGTACCTGGGACACTCCTGTATACATTTTAGCAGTATATCATCTAACTCTGTTCACAGTAGATCTGATTGACTTGGTGCTCAAAACATGAGCTATGCTAAGGAGCCTATCTTTATTAGAATTCCCAATATTGCTAATACCAGTGCCGCTGAATCAATATTAGCAATGGTGAGACATTTTCAGAAGATTTCCCTAGTGTAAATATCCATGATTAGCATCCTAGAATTATAGAGAAATTGTATCTTGTCTATCCCTCTTATCAGGGCAGAAATATACTCTTCAAGAAATGTTCAAATCTAATTTAATTTTAAATGAAAAGTAATGAGGCTGCCACCATTACTATAGCTAAAACTGCATTCAAGATTCTTATGACCTCTACGCAGTAGATTGCTCTGGAAAACCAAAAGGATGAGTTCTCTTGAACCTACCAGAAAGAAACTGATTTTAGCTGAAAGTTAGTACTTACTGATTACTTTGCCTTGAATCTCTAGTTTAAGAACTGTCTAATGATACTGCCTTCCCTTTCCACATGGAGAATCAGCATTTGGGCTCAAAACTGGCAAGGAAGTGCTCTCCGCAGGAGTGACTTTCATGTATATGTCACTGCAAAGTGAAAACTCTCAGCTGAACATTGATGGGTTTAAGAGGGAGCCGTCCTACTAGAGGGAAAGATTTGGTAGGAGTGATGGTTTTAAGAGTGAGTGTAAATGGAGGTTCTGAGAGGAGGCAACTCCACTTACCCACCTGCTACCCAAAAATAAAATTTTGGCAAGTCTAGTCTTCTAAAAGTAGAGCTTTATAATCGAACATGGGTTGTATTAAAATGCTGGCTTGGATGGGGGAGATTGTTAGAAAGCACATCAAGGGAAAGATGCTTACTCTTGCTAAAAGGAAACAAGATTCTAAGATTACTGTGAATGTGTAGTATACACATCTTACTTAATATAACAAACAGGGTTGGTCTAGAGATGTATTACAGGTATTTTTTAAAAATGCATGCACTTTTCTCCTCCCCTTTTAACTTCTGTGCCCATAGGAGTAAGTGGAAGACCTGCATGCAGTGGTTTTGCAATAGTACAAATGCTTGCACTAAAGATGAAACCAAGCTGCCCAATTTAGACACAAATGGAATTATTTTCAAAATTTGAGGGCAAGTGCATGGGGGCATATGTGTTAATTTCCCTTATAACAGAGCTAGGTAAGTTACGAAGCTCTGAGCGGGATCCAAACTTGTCCAAACATGCTTGGATTTGTGTGTTTGGTTCTGGCCTATCTCTGTATAATGTTCATTGAGAAGTTTTTCCCTTCTTCCCAAGTGAGTGTTTAGCTATATTGCTGCTATTATTTCAGAAGCCAGCAAGGTCACAGGACTGCTATTAAAGGAAAATAATGAATAGAGTGAATCAGGAGGGAAGTGGACTATGTTCCTCTTAGCAGCATGGTTATTTGCTCATTCACAATCATGATTATAATATATGAATTGGTCACTGCCCTTTATAGACCTCACTGTTAGCTACAACAGTTTGATTAAAAACACTGTACGTTGGCATGCTGTCCAGTGCTAACTTTGTGGATCTGTAGTGTACCCTAAACATTTAATAACCAACCCAATGTATGCAGTCCATTAGTGCAGGCTCCTAACTCCTTCCCAACTCACTTATTCTCAAACATACTGTGAGCTTTATATCTGATCATGGTTCTGACTCCTAAATGCTGCAGTTTCATGTTTAAAAACAAAATTCAAAGGGTTATTTGGATCCCTCTCCTCTCCATGACGACTAATGTAAAGCTGTATTATGTCATTTGTTTCAGGTGTTCTTTTACATGTGATGGGAGATGCTCTTGGATCTGTGGTTGTGGTAGTTGCAGCTGCAATATTTTATGCACTTCCCTTGGATCCTAATGCTCAATGCAACTGGCAGTGTTACATTGATCCAAGCCTGACAATAGTTATGATGGTCATAATTTTGTCCTCTGCCTTCCCACTTATCAAAGAGACAGCAACCATTTTGCTGCAGATGGTTCCCAAAGGTGTTAATGTGCAAGTACTGAGTAAGTAAACTTTATTATTGAGTTTTTATCAATTATAATGACATACATTCATGCTGGTGTTTATTTCTGGAATGACATATTTGGATTATATACTCCTAGCAGCTCTAAATTCTCAAGAACTGTGAGAAATGGAATCATGTGTTTGTGTCCTAGCAACTTGACTCAAATCTCTGTGGATTAATTAAAGCATGCATTTTGAGAATGTGGTATTCCAACAATACATAAAAATGCCTGACCATGACCTGTTAAACAACTCGCATAAAATGTTCTTAGTGGAACAACATTGAATTATACCACCCTGGTCCAAGGATCACAAAGTGCTTTAGTTAATTGACAGTAGCATTGTTTATTCATTTTTTAACTGTGTAAATATACACTTAAGAGATTACTTTTGGTTCTTTTTGAATTCCCTGTTCTGCTCAGTTCAGAATATGATGGAAAACATGGTCCCTGCCTCAAGGAGATTACAGTCTAGCATTGATCCTACGAAGTGCTGAGTGCCTGCAATCAGGGGAGAGGGGAAAGCTGAGTACCCTCAACTTTTGTCTTGAAGCCAATACATACATGTTAAAGGCATGTCCAAAGGATTGGCTCCCACGTTAAAAAACTTAGTTCAGACCCTGGATGACTAGGAGGAAGTGACTTTTGCAGGGGATATAGGTGGTGTTACATATAGTTAGTTAGTTAATGCCTATTACGCCCGCTGACGTGTAGGGCAGCAATGAAGATTCTCCATTTTTGTTTATCTTTGGACATTTTCTCCAGTGTGTCCCAGTTGTAGTTCATTCTCTTCATATCTGTCTCAACAGTACCCTGCCATGTTGTCTTGGTGTTACATATAACTTCTTTTTAAAGAGTCACCTGCTATATTGTAGGTGGATGAGCATTGATGTCTTTCCTCATGACTTTGGCTTTTAAACACTGTTCCTCATAACCAGAAATTGGCAATTGACCCCCTTGCTCCCTCGC
>CM057847.1:43337056-43348819 GCA_030068395.1 Apalone spinifera
CTTTGGATGATTTTGTTAGTTGTTTGAAAAAAGCCTCATCTACTTCTTCCACCTAGGTAGGTGGCCAGTAGTAGACTCCTAGCATGACATCACCTTTGTTTTTAATGCCTTTTAGCCTAACCCAGAGACTCTCAAAACTTCCGTCTCCTATGTCCATCTCCACCTCACTCCAAGTGTGTTCATTTTTAATGTATAAGGCAACACCTCCTCCCTTTTTTCCCTGTCTATCCTCCCTGAGCAAGCTGTACCCTTCCATGCAAACTTTCCAATCATGTGTATTATCCCACTAAGTTTCTGGGATGTTAACAACGTCATAATTGTACTTATTTATTAGCATTTCCAGTTCTTCCTGCTTATTTCCCATACTTCTCGCTTTTATATATAGGCATCTAAGATCCTGATTTGACTTTGCCTCCCAGTTTTGCCCTGTTAAGCTATTGTGGGTCTCGTCGGACTCTTGTTTAATCTAAAGAGCAGAGGCTGAGCACACAGGAACAGAGAGAGAGTTGACAGAAAAGGCTACAAATTAAGAGGCTAGGAGAAACCAATATGAAAGCTCACTGGCTTCACAAAATTGTTATGCCGTAGTCTCTGGTCTCCAGTTTCGGATCTACTCTTGGAAGCTGAAAATACATAGCCTGCTGATTACTGTTTTTTATCTTTTTACTGGACGTCTATGAAATAATGCATTATTGTACAACAATCATGTTGGAAAAGAGGCATGAGTAGAGGATGACAGTATGATCTACTGGTAATTATTCAGTTCTAGAAGATTTACCCAACATTACTTGGGTGCTTCAGGACAGGGGGCTGTGGGGTGAAGCAGAAGTTAGGGTTGGGGACTCAAGAAGGGTTCAGAGTAAGGGTGTCAGTTCGGGGCCACACAGCCCAGCCACTGGTTGTTCCCTGAGGCCAGGCTGGAACAACGGGGGCTGCACAGCCCAGCCACCGGCTGCTCCCCAGGGCCTGGGTGCTTGCTCTCCCTCCATGGTCATTGGGGAATATAACTGTCCCTGCCCTCATAGCCCTCCCTTTCCATTTGATGAGTAACAATCGCATTCCACATACATCTTATTGTCCTGGCACAACCAAACCCTGGCCTTGCTTTGACTTATGATAAGAGAAAGCTGCAATAGCAAATTTGGTGGTTTTAGCTCTTATTATTTAGGAGTTCTTGAACAAACATACTCACAGATGAATGGATAGACGCGCAGACAGAGATGCACAAACACTCTCAAATATATAGTAGATTTGGATACTTATAAAGAAAAGGACAAACCATGGTTGATTTGTTTCAAAGCAGTTCTTAGAAGTGGGTCACTGAAAAATAGGCCATGACACACGGGGATAATCTATTAAATCAACTGGAAATACAGAAAGTCATTTGGTTAGTAGATATTTGCAGACTCTGCAGCTATAATTGGGGAATTAGATTAATTTTGGGGGTGTAGTCAGAGTTCTTCTGGACCAGTCCCCACCAACTGGATTCAGAATCATTTGTTTTTCTCACCTTGACAGTTTCCCCAATTTTCTCTGCTGCTGCTAAATACTCTCCTCAGTGGTTAGACTGGTGAAGTATACAGTCCTCTCAAAGGTGTTGAGAGCATTTTCCTATTAAACAGATGCATCCAGGAGATCAGTGACACTGACAAGCAACTTTTCCCTTAACTGCAGTTTTCCCCTAATTAACAAGTGTGATGCTTGTTACCTAGAAAGGAGGTGAGCTGAGACCAACCCCAAATCAGGATCACCTACATGCTGGAGTCTTGCTCCGTCAAACTGCTTTAGTACTTCTGGACAGGGCTGAATTTAAACAGCCTGGGATTCTAGGCAAAGCCCCACAGAAGACTCTTTGGCCCCCACCCTATGTTTTGGACACATCCCCATGCCATGGCCACACTTCCCACCCTGTTCTACCCCTCCTCAAGATGACAGGATCCAAACCACATAAAACTCAACTAGAGGAGCTTTTCCCCTTTGCCTCCTCAGGCCACCATTCCTTGACTGGGGTCTTATGGGGGAAAGGAGTCTGGTGAGAACCTCTGATGTGGGTGGTGCAGTCAGCACCCTTTCCAACATCACCCCACCATTGGGAGCTGCCTGCAGCAAGGGTCATCACTACACAGAGTTCCTTGGTAGAGAGACAGTCAGGAAACTGCCTGAGCTATTGGGGTCTGGGAGAGATGCATGGAGCCATTCACAGAGCTCACTCGTCGCATTTCTGGATAGCTGAAGATTCAGGCAGACGCCACTGTGTTGGTCTATGCGCTGCTCAAACTTTGAAGGTTTTCTTTGCCATTGTGATGACTAGAAACAATTTATTTTTAACTACTGGCCTCATGAGACTCTAGGAGCTGGGGCACAGGCCGTATGCCCATTTTCCCCCCGTCGGTCTCCAGGGGGAAAATGAGGGTGCTGCATCAACGTGTGAGCAGCAAATTAAAGATAAAGGCCGGTGTTGTAGTTCCATTCACAGCTGTGTTTTACAGTGTGATTTATACAGCAATGTGTGTCCAGGGTATAAGTTTCTAAGGGCAGGAGACTATTTTGACTCCTGTTAGGTCTTGAACATCCTCAAGAACCCTGTCAGAGCTTAGTAATGAGAAGCATTACAAACAACTCTGAACAAGTAATGGCTTCTTCATGCTATTCAGACCTTGGAATTGCTCCTTTCAGCTGAGGGTCTTTTAAAAAAGAATTAAGAATGGTTCAATGATATCTTAATGTGCAGAGGAATAAAATGAGTCTCAAAGGTTAAGTAATTTTCCCAATGTTACCCAGCAAATTAGAGACAGGCCCACTAACAGAATTCCAGAATTCTGTTTGTTCATCATCTGTTTTAACCTCCAAATTATACTGCCTTCTCAAAGTGAGGAAACATGGTAAGAACCATGAAATGTCCTCCTAATTTGCATATTTAAAAGACATTTGGTTGGGGCATGAATGCAGCTGTTTCAGATTCAAGTACAATAGTGCTTGATATAGACTCTTTGGTACGTGTGATTTCTAAGGTACGTGCCATTGCTTGGACAGGCAAACTTCCTGGACACATGACAACTGCAAACAGGCATCATAAGTTAATGCTCATAACAGCATTTCATATGGTGAAAGATTTCCAGGTTTTACAACTTTGAACCCATTATCCCATAATGCAGATACAACTGTCTCAAGGTTGCTTACTAAAGTGTTTGCAAGAGCATTTGTGCTGACCTAGGAAACTTTTCTTTTATGAATGATTAAACCACCATGACTATTTCAATTGCCCCCATATTTCTCAAAAAGAATGATTGTATCTGTGATTTCATAATATGAACCTACTCTATTTAACAAAAAAAACATTTTGCTGATTTGAAAATTGGGCGATGCTAAGCTAGTAGTCACCAATCAGTAGATCAGGATCTACCGGTAGATCTTGGTGCCTCTGACAGGTGATCCTGACTAGTCTGAATGGGAGGCACGTCAGTTGCCCCTCCCCCCACTGCCCTACTGCTCCTGCTCAGAGCTGCCCCCTGGGAGCCTCCTGCTTGTTGTGCAGGGTGGGGGAGACAGAGGCAGGAGGGCGCTTATGTCACTCTGTCCTCATCTCCTGTACCCCATCTTCACAGAGTGATGAGGGTGGGGCCTCGGCGAAGGGGAGGGGCAGGGCTATTTGGGTTTGAGGTAGATCCTGGACTGACTTAAATTCAAAAGCGGCGAGGAGTCCTGTGGCACCTTACAGACTAACTGAAGTGTTGGAGCATAAGCTTTCGTGGGCAAAGACCCACTTCGTCAGAACTTAAATTCAAAAGTGATCTTGTGCTTAAAAAGGTTGGAGACCCCCTGTGTTAAGACCATTCTCCCCTCCTGCCGGGACTGAATACATTCCTGTGTCATGTCAGAGCTTGAGGATTGAAAAAGACTGCATTTGGTTTTGCTAAGATGAGTAATTTAGAGAAATTCTCTATATTGCTACCCAACTATTGAATGAAGAGTAGATGAGTGAGACATTCACACTTAGAAATAATGTTTGTTAGCATTTTAATTACTGCTTCTATTTACTGTATTTATTTCAGGAGTACCTAGGGATCAGCTAAGATAAGCATTCATAGGCACTATATAAACACAGAGTCCAACAGTCCTTACCCTGAGAAGCTTAAATAGGGACCAAAAAGACAGACAAAAGGGAGGGGAAGGGATACAACATGATACAACATGTAACTCATGGTGGGAGCACAATTTTTCATTTTTAACTTTTTTATTTTCTTGAAGGTAGAACACTTTTAAGCATATTACCTATGATAAAAAGGGCCTGATGACTCTTCCTAAACTACGATGTAGCTTTCTATTAACTTGCAATAATTTGCAAGTTAGACATCTGTCACAAGGAATTTTTGTCTCTTAGATTATGGTTTGGCGGCCTATGAATTGGTGATGTTGAATATGGGCCCCCTCACAAAAAATGGATGAAATAGTGGGCCCATCTAATTCAGTGGGAATTGTATCATTAACTTCAGTGCAAACACATCATTCTTGGCTTTAATTGATACCTCAACATAAATATTGAAGACAGAATGGGTCATAGAACTATCCTCTTAACTCCCCTGAATCAGATTTGAAGACTAGTAGCTGGATCCCAGGCCACCGTCCATGCTAAACATAGAGACAGGAATGCAATAGGGGCCTGATCATAAAGCCTATTCAAGTGAACGGAACAACTTGAGTGGGCTTTGGATCATCTCCTCAATACAGCATACACTGACTATAGCATTTAATGTAATGCCTTGTGTAATCTCACCTAAAAAAAATCGTATTGGTAGGAATCACCACTTTATCGAACTCATGCTGAATTAGATCCAAATTGTAAGAGGCTACAGAAATAAAGCCTGTTTCCATACCAGTTTATTACACAGTATAACCAGAAGTAGGCTAAGTGTCCTTGTATATTATTTTTGTAGTGAAATGTCCATCCTAAACTTTCACTTTGAGCCATTTGTTATAGGAAGCACCAATGTTCTTTTTTTAAGCATTCAGTGAATGTATTGTTGGTAAGTTGTTCCTGAGATTGGTAGGCATAGGGAGAGAATCGCTTACCACAGACCTGAAAGGATCATCTCTAAAAATGAGAGTCAGATAATCAGACAGTAAACCTTTTGCCAACAAAGTAATATTAGTTACATGTGTGGCAAATATATGATATAGTTCAAGGCTACTCAACTTTGGATGCCCCGGGGGCCACAATGATACTCACAGCACATGCTGAGGGCCACAACTTAAGTGTGGTTGCATATATATGCAAATATATTCAAATATCTTCTTTTACTCTGATGGGCATGAATAGAAAGATTAAGGCAAGACTACACAACACACAGGCCCCATTTAAGTCAGCTCTGCTGATATTAATAAAATGCAATATTTATCCCATTTCCACCCATATGACAGCCCTTTAATGAGCAATGACAGTCCAGGAATTTAACTACTAAAATGCATATCAACAGAAGACCATTATATTGACTACTTTTTTGTTTTGGCTCCCACACGGGGGGCCACATGTTGAGCAGTACTTTCCAGCCCACCGGGGCAGATGAGAGTGCCGCAGGGCCCAGGGCAGCGCCGCAGGGCTCCAGGCAGCGAAATTTCATGGGGCCCTCCTTTTGACACGGTGCATGTGCCATGGTGCCACGGTGCATGCGCAAGGCCTCAGGAAGCACGGGGCCCGGGGCAGCTGCCCCGCTCGCCCTGCCCTAAATCCGCCGCTGCGGCCCACTGTGAGGCTGCCTTGTGCTCCTCTGAAGCCTTCCAGCCTGTGTTCGCGCTGCTCACGTGAGGCTGCAGCCTGCAGGTGAGTCTTCCTTCTCTCCTGTTCCCCCACAGCCCTCTCTGTAGAGGGACTGCCCCCCAGAGCAGCTGGGGCCTGCTGGACTTGGTGCTAGACTGCCCAGCCCTAGGGGGGGTCCCATGTCATTGGCGGCTCCCCATGCCAGGACACAGCATATTTCAATGTAGATCCTCCCCCCGGCTTTACATATCCATTCCTTCACCTTTGTTGCAATACTAATGAATTCCAATAGTCTGTGTAATGGAAAATTTACATTAGCTATCTTGACATTGACCTGGTATTACCAGATATACATGTAGATCTAAAGCTTTTCCTTCCCCAAAACAAATCTTTCCATTTTCTACATACAACAGGACAAATTCTGCTCTGAGAGGCTGTGTCTACACTACAAAGAAAAGTCGGAAAAAAATACACAAAGTGCGAGCCGCAATTTGCATATCTTTTTCCGCTTTTATTTCGGAAGAGGCTTTTCCGAAATTTGGCGTGTCTACACTGCATCAAATTTCAGAAAAACCTCCTCTTTCAGCACATCCCTTCTTTCTCATACAACAAGGTTTACAGGGCCAGCGAAAGAACACATCCGTTTTTCCAAAAAAATGTTTCAGAAAAGCAGGCGTGTTCCTTGGACATGGCATAACTTTTCCCTAATAGCCAACCTAAAAACGTACACTGGGCATTTAGCTTTGTCTGTTATAGGACAACACTAGAGAACTAGGGTGCGTCTAGACTGGCAAGATTTATGCGCAAAAACTTACCAGCTGTCTACACTGGCTGCTTGAATTTGCGCAAGAGCACTGACTTTGTAATGTACAAAAATCAATGCTTCTTGCGCAAATACTTTCCCGCTCCCGCTCAGGGATTAGCCCTGTTGAGCAATAATACTTGCGCAAGAGGGCCATTATAGACAGGCACCTTAATTTTTTGCGCAAGAAAGCCCGATGGCTAAAATGGCCATCGGAGCTTTCTTGCGCAAAATCGTGTCTATACTGGCCACGGATGCTTTTGCGCAAAAGCACTTTTTGCACAAAAGCATCTGTGCCAATCTAGACGCTCTTTTGCGGAAATACTTTTAACGGAAAAACTTTTCTGTTAAAAGTATTTCCGCAAAATCATGCCAGTCTAGATGCAGCCCTAGTGTTATGCTCATGGGCATCTCCCCTAATAGTTGCAGAGTGGAGAAGACTGAGGAATTTTTACCACCGTATCATCTAACTTACACCAGTAGTGATCAGTATTGACACAGCTTGAATGTCAAGATGATTTCTTTCCTCCTTGCTAGTCATTTTAATCTCTTCAGTGAAGATTCTGCAGGCCAAACTATCACCTCAAGTACCTTCGTTGTTTGTGGTGTTCCAGCCAGGTCTCAGTCCATAGGATAGCTCCCCCTAGGATTTTTTTTATTAGGCAGATTAATGCAGTACTATATTCAAATATAAAGTCTGGAGATTTGACCCAAGTCCACTGAAGCCTCAAACTGATTTTCATGACCTTTTGATTAGGTCTATCTGAGCTTTTTGGCTGTGCTCACCTTCCTCCTACAGTTCAGTCATTTACATATTAAAACAAACACCTGTATAAAGCACAGTAGCCTTGTGTAAACCTAAGAAGTTACAAGAGAGACAGCATTCAGAAGATGCATGCAGTGCAAACAAACCCAATGAACCAAATATTCCAAGGAGGTAAGAATTCTGGCAACCAGGTGACTGCATTGTCTCCAATAAACAGAAAGGTAAAACAAATTCTAGAATAAACCAAATGAACTTAGGCACACCTATAGCTGAAGGACATAGTCATGCTAAGCTTCTGATTTGTACACAGTCGTACAAGGGAAAATATCTTGCAAAGTCATGATCTTTCTTAACCCTTTCATCCCTTGAATCATTTTAATAGTGTTTTAAGATTTCTTTTGGAAACAGCTCTGGTATTGTTAAATACTAACTAGCTCTTTACCTGGCAGCATAAGCACAACCTAATTTAAAAAATAGTAGGCTACCATGGTGATAAACGGAAAACACGGAAAGCAGGTGATGTTTAGAAATCATCTAGATGTATTAGAGTAACATATAATCGAAGGGAAACAAAAGGGCTACGTCTACACTGGCATGATTTTCCGGAAATGCTTAAAACGGAACAGTTTTCCGTTATAAGTATTTCTGGAGAAAGAGTGTCTACATTGGCAGAATGCTTTTCCAGAAAAGCCCTTTTTCCGGAAAAGCGTCTGTGGCCAATGTAGACGCGCTTTTCCGCAAAAAAGCCCCGATCGTCATTTTCACGATCGGGGCTTTTTTGCGGAAAACACTACTGTGCTGTCTACACTGGCCCTTTTCCGGAACAATTTTCCGGAAAAAGGACTTTTGCCCGAGCGGGAGCAGCATAGTTTTTCCGGAAAAGCAGCTGATTTCTTACAGTAGATCATCAGTGCTTTTCCGGAAATTCAAGGGGCCAATGTAGACAGCTCGCAGCTTATTCTGGAAAAGCAGTTGATTTTCCGGAATAAGTGGCCCAGTGTAGACACAGCCATCGTGTTACTGTCTGAACTTAATGCGTCAGAATCTAGCCTTGAAATCCTTAAGATAATTGTCTAGCCGGTCACTAGCTACCAGAAAGCTGGGATGTAAACCACTTCTCTAGCAGTTATATTTTAATTGTGAGAGTCTGCTCACCCTTGAACTCTAGTAGGAGGTGGGCTGAGGAATATTTCCCAGAATGCTCTTTAAATGTGAGAGGGAGAAGAACCTCAACTATTGTGTATTTAATTTCTGAAGACTACATTCTGATTCCTTTTCAATAGGACCGGATTAACTCTTCTGGGGGCCCAAGACTATTATTTTATGGGGCACCCTATGCTCTGGGGTAGGGCCAAAAATGTGGGGTTCAGTTTGTGGAAGGAGGCAGCGGATTGAGGCAGAAGGTAGCTGTAGGAGGGGTAAGGGCTCTGACTGGGGGTGCAAGTTCTGGTTGGGATTGGGGATGGTACTTTGGGGTGCAGGAGGAGACTCCAGGCTGGGGCCTAGGGGCTTGGAGTGTGGGAATGGGTTCTGGGAAGGAGTTAGGATGAGAGCTCAGTGCTGGGGCAGAGGACTGGAGTGTGGGCGCTTACCTGGGGCAGCCCCCATCTCATGTACGTGAGGGGAAACAGGTGGCTTTGCACAGCCTGTGCTGCCCTGCTCTTGCCTGCAAGTGCCACCTCCTCAGCTCCCATTGGACCTGATTCCCAGACAGTGGGGGGTGGAATCTCAAGGTGAGGGCAGCGATTGGACCTTTCTGGGGGTGGGGGATGGCAGGGTACAGAACAGCTACTCCCCTGGAAAAGAAGGGCTGGCCCAGAACACAGTGGGTTTATTGGTTGCAGCCCAGGGCCCTGGCTAAGGGGGCCTCCGCTTACCCAGAGACCTGGGCTGCAGCCACTAAAGCCTCTTTCTTAATCTGGCTCTGCTTTTAGTGGGGTATCTAGATATTTAGTTCTTATGTTTATGTTCATTTTCTCCTGACTGTTATTTCTTAGAAGATGTGATATTTTCTCACAGTCCCTATCCCAGAATTCTTCAGCCTGCCAAAGAGGAGGTCACAGACTAAACAGCTCTGGCAAGAATGTCCTGTGATTATAGGGGAGGAAACCAAAGTACAAGAAATTCTAAATCCCGGGACAATATTTAAAGGGTTTAAATGAGGACTATAAGGGACAATAGAAGGTTGTTGGTGGATAGGAAGTAGACTCATCCACACATTGAGTAGAGATGGAACAATGGTATGAGTTTGGGAACTATAAAGGGAAGAAGAGTTTGAATAGGAGGAAGTGAGTCTAGAGAAATATCTTGAACCTTAAATACTTATTTGAAGCTTTATCCCACCTGATATAAGAGGAACTCTTTGCCCATTACAAAAGCTCTGGGATTGTTTTGTTTGTTTTATTTTTGGTTGGCTAGACCCCCAGTGTCAAAAGAAAGGGGAAATCAGGATCCTGAGACCCACAGTCCTCAGAAGAAATGGGAGAGGCCAATGCTCCAGGACAGCCTGACTGACAGGATGGGCAGGCTAACGAGGAAGTCAGGAGACTGGGGGATCCCATCTTCCCTGTGAGCTGGATTAGCCTGGGTCACACAGTGTGGGACTGAGATAAGGAAAGAGAGCAAAGGGCCCAAGCTGAGCAGGGGAGCAGATCTGTGTGGCCCCTGCCAGCCAGAGAGAATTAGAGAAACAGCCCAGAGAGCAGATCCTGGCTGGGAGCAGGGCTGCAGCAACCAGAGTTACAGGGGCCAGAGAAGCCGTGTGGAGCTGGAGTTGGAGTTGGGGCTGAAGCAGCTTGAGGCTGGGTGTGGTGAGCAGCTGGGGAAAGAGAAACGGGCTCTGGGAAGAAGCCCAGCACAGGGAGAACCACCAGTAAAGAGGCCTTGCAGGCCAGACTTGGAAGAGGATCATAATTCTGATAGGGGAAGATGCTTGAGAGAAGGGTCCTGCCACCTGGAGCCTGACAGTGTGTGGTCACCACCAACCCACAGCATCCCTGCTGCACAGGCTGAGCCTGAGTAGGAGGCCCGGGATGTGTGGGGAGCCCACGCTGTTTATGATGCCCCCTGCCACAGAGCAGTGTAACGTTTTCCTTCAACCTTTCCCATTTTTCCTTATTCTTTTTTAAAATTGACTGCCATTTAATAAATTGTATTTGCTTTGAACTGTATGTAATGATTAGTGGAGCAGGGAAGTCTGCATTGCGGAGAGAGCACCTCAGAGTGGGGGCACTTTGCTCCTGCCCTCAGTGACCACGATAAGATTGGGGGTTGAGCCCCGAGGAATCAGGGGCCTTGTTGGAGTTACTATGACTCTATCTCACAGGAGAGTGGGAGAAAAGCCTTTAGAGGTCCAGGAGACCTCTGAGTAAAGGAAGTGGGAGCAAGGATTCAGGTCCTTTCATTGGAGTAGTGCAGATGCCAGGAAAGTTCCCCTCAATAGCGGGACCATTGCCTCTGCTTAGACTGGCTTGGTATGGAATTGCAGCTCCAAAAATGTGAGGATTTCTGGTAAGTTTTGCTGATGGTGGGAAGAAGGAAGATCATTGTCTTCATAGTATACAGAGAGTTAGAAACAAAAACAGAAACTCTGTCTGAAAGGTTCAGGTACTTTCTTAGGCTACATCTAGATTGCATTGCTTTCTTGGAATACTGAAAGTATCCTGAAAAAGCAATGCTGGGTCCAAAGAACGCATCTAGTTTTTTGAAATTTTTTTTAAAAGAGTGGATGTGCTCTTTTGCCATCCCTACGAGGAATAAAGGATGGCTCAAAAGAGCACTTTTCTTTAGCAGTTTGGTGCTGTGTAGACTTGCCAAATTTTGAAAGAGCCTTTTTTGAAAGTAAATCGAAAAAGGATATGCAATTTGCGTACCACAAATTGTGTATCTTTTTTCAGTTTTACAATGCTGTCTAGACATAGCCCTAGACTCCAAAAATGCAATGGACATCAGCTACAGGGAGTGATAGAGCAGGTTGCTTCCTAAGGCATAGATTAAAAACTCAACTCTCTTTGTTCTAGACTCAGCGGGGTAACTGTGTTAGTCTGTAACTTCAAAAAACTTAAAAACAATGAGTGGTCCCTTAGCACCTAAGAGACTAACAAAAATTTTGATCTAGACTGGCCTCCTGCAAGTGATTGTTAAAGACCCATGTTGTACCCTTCCTACAGAGTCCTTAGGAAGATCAGGAAACCCCTTAAAATTACAACTATCACTTTAAGTATAAGCTTTACTACACCACTGAGATATTTTCCAGCAAGCTTTTTACACTGTATTTTGGGAACTCTGCATTTAGATAAATTCAAGGTATTGCAAGGAGCATTTGCATTAATCAAATATGGAAAGAAAATTAACCTACCTTTTCTCAAACCTTTAGCATAGTTCAAGTACATTTAGGCTACGTCTACACTGGCGCGCTTTTGCGCCAAAGCTATGCAAATG
>CM057847.1:43355190-43365545 GCA_030068395.1 Apalone spinifera
ACTTTTCCGTTAAAAGTATTTGCGCAAAATCATGCCAGTCTAGACGAAGCCCAGTAGTATAGTACAGGTTGAATCTCTTTAATCTGGCACTCTTTGGTCTGGCAACATCCATAGTCTGGCATGATTTTAGTTAGTTGGATGTCCACTAATAACAGGTGTGGCCAAGTTTCCTGCTGTCCCACAAAGTTTATTTGCAGCCACCAGTTCTGGCGCTCAATGTTCTGTGCTATTATCTAGCTCTAATTTAGCCCTAAATGTCTTCTAAGAGCCCAGCAAGCAGTGGAAGTGTTGGTAATGATGCTAGACAATATTGACCGCCCATCATCAGCAAATTCTCTGGTTCAGCACTGGTCAGATCCTGAAGGTGCAGGACTACAGAGATTCAAACTGTATCTAAAGACCCAAACTGAGATCAGACCCCATTGTGTACATCCATTTAATAAAACAATCCCAGTCTCTCTAAGGGTTTTATACCACCACCTAACACTGTGGTATTCAAGCACCTTCCACCAGGGCTGGCCCGAGCCATTTTAGCGCCCCAGACCCGGGAGTGCAGCGCCGCCCCCGGGCGCACGGCGCATGCGCGGGCCCCCCGTGGGGCACAGGCCCACCCCCCCAAGGAGCGTGGGCCATCCCCGGGGGACACGGCGCATGCACGGGCTGACCACGGCCGCTGGCATGGAGCCCAGGGCCCACTCCCGGGGCGCACGGCGCATGTGCTGCCCAGCCCGGCCCGGCTATCGCTGCTGGCGCACGCGCTGGGCCATGCAGGGCCCCGCGGCCATGGGAGGAAGGGCGCTGCTGGCTGGTGCCGCGGGACTGGCACTGCGGGAGCCAGGCGCACGGCGCCTGATGGCAACTACAAAGGACACCGCATGCCCTTTACAGCTGCCATCAGGCGCCCCCCCCCCCCAATTGGTTGGCACCCCGGGCAGCTGCCTGGCTCGCCCACCCCTCAGTCCGGCCCTGCCTTCCACATAAAATTTAAAGCGATAGTGTGGTCCCCAGTGGATTTCCCATTGTCTGTGGCACTTTTCCCCTTCCAGGGTAAAAATCACCGCTTGGGGCAGAAGTTGGATTTTAAATTTGTTAATTTACTCTTGTGTGTTTTCAGTTGATTTTTTCCCAGTTTTGATTTTTTGTTTGGGTTGGTTGGGGATATTTGATTAGAGGATTTTTCAGTGTGGTGAGTATGATCTTGTGAAGGAATCCCCTATTATCTATATAAATAGAATGGAGAAAGCAGGGGCACCATTTCAGATTTTGGTTGGGGGGCAACTTTAACCATGATTCCAGGGGCTACTTAAGGCACCTTAAAATTCCATCTTTCTTAGGGTGTCTACACTAGGAAATTATTTTGAAATAACTAAATTATAAGCATTATTCCCCAAGCAAAGCAGGAGTACAGATTTCAAAATAACCAGCCTCTTATTTCAAACTAACAGGCTTGATAGTGTGGACCTTCACTTCCTATTTCGACATAACTCCCTAATGTAGATCAGGGCTTGCAGATATTGTAACAATTAGCTGGCTGGAGCCCTATATCTAATTCCTATATAAAAGAAAGACCAATAAATATTAGACCCATTCAGATTGTAATAGTAACATGGTCTGATATCTAGTGGCAAGTCACTTAAGGGACACTATTAAGTTTAGAATGTTAATATATATTCTTATTTTATTACTACCTCTGCAGTGAGTGAGAGAGACCCTATCAGAACTCCTGAATTCTGTCTCAGGTAGGTGTGTATGTGGGCGTACGGGGGGAAAGAGAGTCTATCTGGTTACAGCAGGCGCAGATATATCTGGGTTCTATGCAAAGCAGCCCTAGACCAGCAACTGGTGCCCTAGGCGAACCATGCAATCAGCGCCCCCCGCCTCCCCAAACCCCAAGGGCAGATATAGGCTGAGGGTTTTGGTAAACTGGGAAACATTGTGCTATTTAAAGATGTAAATAAAACTTCCTTATTGAATCTGTCCTCATCATTCATAATTTTATAATTTCATAATTTTATAGCTCCCTGGCATAGCTCCCCTTCAATCATCTCTTTTCCAAACTGAAACGTCCCAGTCTTTTTAATCTTTCATATGGAATGCGTTCAGTACTCCTAATAATTTCTGTTGCCCTTCTTTGTACTTATTTCACATCCAATATATCTTTTTGAGACAGGATGATCAAATCTGCACACAGTATTCAATATGTGGGCATACCATGGATTTATATAGTGTGACAGACCCACACCAGTTGGCTACAGTAGCTTGGAGGAAGGAAAATATACAGGCCATTGGATGAATTGTTTTCTGTCCCCGGAGAACCGGACAGGGACTGCCATAGAGCAATTAAGTCATACAGACACTTGGAGCCAATTAAGAGCGTTCTTGAAGCAAGTGAAAGACAGGCTAATCCAAACACCTGCAGCCCATTAAGGACCTGCTGGGCTAGTTTAAAAGGCTTCCCTTCATAGAGGGCTGGGGAAGCTAAGGACTGGGAGTATGGTGCTGGAAGGGTGTGGGCAAGTACCAGGAAGAAGGTACTGAGAGGGGTTGTTTGGGGGAAGTGGCCCAGGGAAAGGCTGCATTGTTAGGAGTGGAGAACACATTACTTGTTGCCACTTCCTTAGAGTCCCTGGGCTGGAACCTGGAGTAATGAGCTGTCTTGGGTTTCCCCCCAGGCCTCCCCACACCACTGCAGAGTCTACCCCTGAGAAGAGAGACTGGGGCTAAGGAGAAGTTTTACCCCAAACCTACCGACTGGTCGGTGGTGAAGGAGGTTCAGTAGGCTGTGATCCTTGCCTCTAGTAAAGGGTGAGAGGCTATGCTGAGGGCCGCAGTGAACTTTTGAGGCAAACACTAAAGCTGCATCTAGACTGGCAAGTTTTTGCGCAAAAGCAGCTGCTTTTGTGCAAAAACTTGCCAGCTGTCTACACTGGCTGCTTGAATTTGCGCAAGAGCACTGACTTTGTAATGTACAAAATCAGTGCTTCTTGTGCAAATACAATGACGCATTTGCGCAAGAGGGCTTTTGCCCGAGCGGGAGCTTTTGCGCAAGAGGGCTGGTGTAGACAACCCAGAATTTTTTTGCACAAAAAAAGCCTCGATGACTAAAATGGTGATCGGGGCTTTTTTGCGCAAAAGCGTGTCTAGATTGGCATGGATGCTTTTGCGGAAAATCATGCCAGTCTAGACGTAGCCTAACTGCCTAGAAGTACAGGAGCCCCTGAGGCAAGTCTGAAACTCTGCCACTGGAGACAATATATTTGTTATCTTATTGTCTATCTCTTTCCTGATGTCCCAATAAGTGGTTCATTTTTTGATTGCCAGTAGACAGAGCGGATATTTTCAAACAACTATTCACAATGACCCATCTCTATTGATGGGTTCAGCTAACTTAATCCCCATACATTTATATGTATATTTGGGATTATATTTTTGTCACATGCATTTATCAGCATTGAATTTCATCTTCCATTGTGTTGCCCAGTCACCCAGTTTTGTGAAGTCCCTTTGCGAACTCTTTGCAGTCTGCTTTGGACTTAATTATTTTGAATACATTTTGCGTCATTGCCAAATTTTGCCAACTCATTGTTTACCCATTTTTTTTTCCAGATCACATATGAATGGTGAAGCGTTCTGGTCCCAGTACAAATTCCTGGGAGACGCCACTGTTTTCTGCTTTCCATTCTCACTAATTATTCCTATCCTTTGGTTTCCTATTTTAGAGTGCCTAACAATGCTGTTAGCATCATCTAATGATCCTTCATTTACTTTAAATACAAGCTTTTTGTTGTGTTAATCACATCACCTCTGTATATACACAAACTAAGGCTGTGCTGCCCCAGCTTCTGAATCTACACATCACACTCAGGCTGTGTTGTAGTTAAAAGCTCTGTCTGGGGCTAGGATGTGTAAACTCCTGGTACAAAATGTGGGAGCCCCACAGCACTCTTAAAGGAAGGTGGAGGTAAGGAAGCCTTACTATCTGGGAGGAAGGAAGCCTTACTATCCCTATTTTATAGCTGAATAAACCAGGCACAGATGGAATTACAACCTGTCCAAAGTCACACGGGCAATCTGTGTCAGAGCCCAGATTAAAACAGAGCTACTGAGTCCCAGCCAGAGCATCATTAACAAGACCATCATTCTTCCTTTCAGTACAGGAAAAGTAAGGCAAGGGAAAGAAGACCTACCTATACCTATTGATGTAAATGGAAGTTTCGCAATTGACATCAATGAGAACAGGCACAAGTCCACAACCTGCTGGGGCAATGGCTAGAATCCCAGAAGGATTAACACTTCTAGCCTTGGAAAAAGAGCCATAGATTCTACGTTACAGCTCAGTCAAGACAGCCCACAAATCCTGAACTGGTGTAAATTGGTGTAGACCAATTGGACTCAATGAAGCTGGGTTGATGAGTCTTGCCAGTCCTAATCACTTAAAAAAATCAGAACCTCAAATCATGAGATGAGATTAAAAACCAACTTTGGTTCTCTTTGCCTTCTGATTCTGAGCCTCAGTGGTGCATGGGTCTTCCGCCTCATACTTAAAAGTGGAAGCTAAGAGTCTCATACAATTGCATGATTCCAATATGGGGTTTTATACATTGGCCCAGTGCTGTGATGTTGGTTCCGTATTAGCTCAGGGTGGGGTGGGGTGGGGTGGGAAGTGCCATCTACTGAAACACGAGCATCTTTTCCTGATGTTTTTGAGTTTTACTTGGAAGAAGCCTCCTATCCTGCTTAAGTAGCGTATGTCCAGTCTCATCCGGTTTAGCTTCAGAGATGATCATATCAAAGTCTGAACCTATAGGTTCGACAGACTCTTTAAGGAAAACATCCTTTTGAAAATATCCATGTTATAATGTATTTTTGCATGATTCTCATCAGAGAATATATTTTGAAGCTATAAACTACATGTCTGACATGACTATTGAAATGGAGGCTGGACTTTTACAAAGTGAAGAATTATTGCCTGCTTAGTGCCACTCGCACTGCTTTTCCACTCATATCTCAAGGCCTGATCCAAAACCCACAGAAGTCACTTAAAGCCTCCCACTGTTTTCAGTAGATTTTGAACAAAGCCCTCAGACGTTCATTTAAGCGTATCTTCTCCTTTATGGCTCTCTACTACTTGGGTTTACTGATTTCACAGCCTAATCATTTTCTGCATGTAAATAAAGTTTCAGAGGTTGCATCTAGTAATGCAGACACAACTGTTGCTAAATGTAATCAACACTAAATAGTCCTACGAGGATGTAATAGAGGCATAATTCAATTTACAGAGATATAGATGCTGATAAGAGAGATCTGCTTCTGTTCTAACACACTCAAATATGGAAATGAGCCCTCTAGTGGATTGTAGACAAAATTACTCAGTGCTTCTGTGGCACCGTGACTCTCTTTTGATAACAAATTATTACATGACCCCCAGAAAGGGTGACGGATGCTGAAGCTCAAGTCCTGCCATGATGGGGGTGGGGGCCGGAGGATGGGGCTGAAGTGTAAGGGTTACAGCTCTGGGGGTATGTCTAGACTGCATCCCTCTGTAGGCAGAGGAATGCTGATCAGGCAGGGTTTCTTTCTCAACAGATCCCCCTCTGCACTGCCACTTTTTGCCAACAAAGTGCTGAGTCGGCAAAAACGGCAGCCATTTTAATGTAAATTAGGCACAGGATATTTAAATCCCCGCTTCATTTGCAATGTCGACCTGCTTAATCTGCATCCCTCTGCTGACAGAGTGATGCAGTCTAGACATACTGGGTCGGGACCTTAACCTGAGCCCTGCCGCCCACGGCTTAAGCCCAAGCCCAAGCCCCGCTGCCCTGGCTTCAGCGTCCACCCTGGGTAATGATGCTCTGGCTTTAGCACTAGGCCTCAGTAAGTCTAACACTAGCCCTGGTGACCCCATTGCAATCGGGTCCCAAACCACCAGTATGGCTAAATGTTTAATGAGGGGACTGGATGGGGTAAGCTGTCCTACGTTGATCAGAGTTACCAGATGCTTTCAAAAAAAATACTGGACATACCTGATCGGGGGAGCGGGGCTGGCCAGAGAAGATCGGGGGGGAACCAGCCAGGAGTGGAGCAGGGCTGGCCAGGAGGGAATCAGGAGTAGCGGGGCTGGCCAGGGGAGATCGGGAGGGGGGAACCTGCTGGCAGGAAGCAGGGCTGGCTGGGGGGAACTGGCCAGTGGGTACCAGGGATGGCTGGGAGGGGGTCGGGAGGAGCGGGGCTGGTGGGGGTTGGAGCGAAGGGGGAAAGCGGCCAGTGGGGTGTGGGGCTGGCCCGGGCACACGCAGATCCCAGGGTGCTGCCCATTCCATGCATGGTCCCAGTGGGGCGCACAGGCGAGTCTCGCCCAGGGGATTCCATCCTGTCCCCACCTCCACCCCCCTCCTCTCTACTGCATATTTGAATACTGCCTGGCTGGTAGACACGCTCATGCAGTGTGAGCATGTCTACCAGCCAGGCAGTACGCAACTACATACTGATATTCATGATAATAATAAAACTTAATTAGAAAATACCGGTCATTTATATATTTTCTCAATTTGTTTCCCGGACAGAAAGCTCATATACCGGACTGTCCGGTCCAAATCGGACACCTGGCAACACTAACATTGATTATTGGCAAACAAATTAAGTTGATCCAAATGTTTAATAAATAAATCTTCTAATAAATGGCTTGATTAAAATGACTTTTATGAAAAAATGACATTGAAATGTTGGAGTATTTTTCATAATTTCTATACCATGTTTATTTATATTTTTAAATTAAAATCATCTTTGAAATCAAACAATTATGAATTATTTGGATTAGTTTGTTTAAATGTATCAGTAACATGTGACAGGAACATCCATGAAAAATTGGTCCATTTTGATTCCTTAAAAAACAAATAATTTAAACATTGCCTATGAAACTATATCATAGGACAAATTAAGTTTGCCAGATCTATTAAATACTCCATATGCCTCCTGATTTCTTCCCTCTTCCAAACACACCTTTGAGCCACCTGTAGCATATTTTCATATGACCACATACATATTTTCATTACCAATCATTCTTTCTTTATGCTCCAACATTCTCAGGTGCATAGTGGGTCCAGTGGTTTCCATTATTTATTCTGTTCTTGTGCTGGTGTTCTTTTTCTAT
Organism: Apalone spinifera; assembly: GCA_030068395.1. Classification (NCBI taxonomy): domain Eukaryota; kingdom Metazoa; phylum Chordata; order Testudines; family Trionychidae; genus Apalone; species Apalone spinifera. Next base: position 43,362,341 of record CM057847.1, read on the forward strand.
TGTTCTGCATAAATGTTTTCTAGGTCACAGGGAGATGTTGTTTTAACAGGCAGTAATTCCTTGGAATGAAACATTCTGAGAAAGATTGCGAATAATTACTGGCTGTTGAAACATCTCCTTGGCTATGTCTACACTTGCAGCTTCTTGTGCAAGTAGAGCCGTTCTTGTGTAAGAATCTGCAGAGCGTCCACACTGCCCGCCCGCCCTTGCGCAAGGAAATTTACAGTACGGCGTGGTAAGAGAGGGCTTCTTGCACAAGCACTACACTCTTTTTTATCAGCTGTAAGCCCTCAAACGCAGAAGGGCAGTGTGGACGTCAGGCAGGGATTTCTTGCGCAAGAAAGCCCTATGGCTAAAATGGCCATCAGAGCTTTCTTGTGCAAGAGAGTGTCCACACGGCCATGGGTGCTCTTGCACAAAAGCACAGCTCGCACATGGCAGTGTGGACGTTTTCTTGTGCAAGACTTCTTGCACAAGAAGCCTTCAGTGTAGATATAGCCCTTGTGTCTTTGAGGAAACAGTGATGTACATCTATAAGAAAAAGCAGAAATGTGTTGAAGCTGCTATTTGCCCTCCTGGTGCAGAGCAGCATGTGTGATATTTCTACAATGTCTGAGGTAGGTTTCAGGATGACTTATTAACTACCATGAAATAATTTTAGGTGGCTCGACCAAAGGACCTCTTGGTACCAGGTAGCTGAGGGCACAAGGGATACAGAAGTGGTATAAGGATCTGGAATCTAACTACTTGCCCACCAAAGAATGTAATTTTTCTCATGAAAGCATGTGTCACACAGGCCTTCATAGCTGTGATATACATGGAAAGTGTGAAAGAGTTATGTGCAGATACTAGAAATTAGGCCTGTGAGTTAAGGCCAGTTACCAAAAGGTGATCCCTAGTCTCTTAGCAGGCAGGGATGACAAGTTGCTTATCTCACTCTGTATGTCACAGGTCTGGCTACTAGGACAGCGCTTTTTCCTGAGGGCTTGGGGGATTAATTCAGACTGGCCAATGTCCCTTCCAGTGGTTATTTCTATCAATTTCTCCTCTGTAGCCCCTCTCTCACTCCAGGAAGCAAGGTCCTCTGTGACTCAGCAATTACGTTCCCCACCCCCACGTGGATCAAGCCATCAAGGCAGCCTTCTGCTTCACTGCCTCACAGTACCACTCCCACGGTGCAAGCCGGGGAACCTGGACCCACCCTTTGCTTTGGGTTCCAGCTTAGGCACCCTCTCCACTGCAGCAAAAGTCCATTTCCTGCCCATTACTGCCTTTTCCCAACCTGCTTCTCTGGCTCCTGCCCTTCCCCACGCATTGGAGTTGGCCAGTCTCTTCACACCTCCTCTCCCCAGGAAATAACTCTAGTCAATTCATCTCTGCAGTCTCCTTGCTTCCAGATTCCCCTGTCTTTTGCAGAAGGCCCACTTGTCCTTCTCTCCAATTAGCTGCCTCCAGCTGAAGGCTTCCCCTTTTGCAGCCTAATTAACTAAGTGGGCTCACCTGGTCCAATTCAGTTCTTGCAGGGTTAGCACACCCCATCACAGAGTATTAGGATGTTCTTGTAGCGTTTGTGGGGCCAGAGGGAAAAGCAGCAGGAGTTCTCTTCTTTAGGAGGAAGATAATTGACTTTTGAAACGATATCTGGAGTGCAGATGAACCTTCAGGGATTCCTTCAGTCTGTGAGGACAAGCTGCTCACAGGCTTGTTCTCCTGAGAATAGATCTCAGAAAACCCAATTGAAAATGCTGGGAAAAGGAGCTGGTGATTAGTTATCAGGTAAGAGACTGGAGAATGCCTTGTTAGTGAAGTTTAGGTACTAGGAAGCATGTAATGATTTCATTTTATATGCAGCATTTGTTCCCTATATTTTAATTTTCTATTACTTAAATCTCTATTCTCTGATAATAAACTTATCAGAAAAGGAATGGTGATCCAGAGTTGAATCTTACACATTGCAGTGTGCTATGGTTACCATATTTGAACTTTCAAAAAAGAGGACACTCCTGAGAGGGGGTGTATTTGTATCAGGATCTACCAACTCACATTTTATATATAGTATAACACATGAATACAATGTGAGTTGGTAGATCCTGATACAAATACACCCCCTCTCAAGAGTCCTCTTTTTTGAAAGTTCAGATATGGTAAACATACTATTCCTCTGAGAACAACAAACCTGTGGGTGGTCAGTGGAACAGTGGCGTAACACTCAAGAAGGACGCTCAGAGGACTTGAGATCAGTCACCATCTGCTTAATGGAAATTCCTAAGTGAGCGTGAGGCCCATGGAAGCTTTAGAAGGTAGAGCTTATGTTGTCAGAGATACGTGGTTTTAGGAATCTGATCCATAGCAGGCACAGACCAGACTTCCTAACACTAAGGGCAGGTTATGGCAAGGTACTTTGTGACCTGGGCACCCCTGGAAAGTACCACAGAAATTCCTTCCTGATTTGTTTGAATCTCATTCTCAGGTGCCTGTCTCATCTCAGGCATGGCATAGGTGAAAAACCAGACTTTGTAGATCACTCTGAAGTGGTAGGTGCCTGAAAGTTAGCAGTTGCAGTGCTCAGCATTGGTCCAAATCCCCACAGATTTTGGCATTACAATGTTACTACACAGATCTTTTTGCCCCAGGATTTAGAAATAATGACTAAAGCAGATCACTGAAACAAACAACATGAATTTCAATAGGATTAAATGCAAACCTCTAGGAACAAAGAATGCAGGCCATACTGCCTGGGAGGGGGGGGGGGGTGAGGGGAGGGTCTATCCTGGAAAGTAGTGACTCAGGAGGGGAGGTGAAGATCTGGGGACCATGAGTGCCAAGTGCAATGCAGTGACCAAAAGGGATTCATGGATGCATAAAAGGTGGACTCTTGAATAGGTGTAGAGCTACATTGGCTTCTGGAATCATGTGCCACTTGAGACCTGGGGATGAGGGAGTGCATGAAGTCTCCTTTCCCCTGTCAGGGTGCCAGAGGGAACCACCAGCTGTAAAACAGCTGGCAGTTCTTTCTAGGCACTGCACACCCCTGGCAGGGTGGGGCAAGAGGCAAAGACTTCACACACTCCCTCACCCCTAAGTCAATCAGAGTCTGTGGGTGGGGGAGCATGCAAAGTCCCCTGGCTCGCCCCTTCTGTCCAAGGCCCCGCCCTTTTCTGGGGCAGCCAGTGACCACTTATGAAATTCATGAAGTGCCCCCCCC
>CM057847.1:43370897-43392395 GCA_030068395.1 Apalone spinifera
ATGGAGGGAGTTTGCTGGCTGCTTTTGAGAGTGGTGCAGGGCCAGGGCAGGGGTCACCCTGCTTTAGTCCCATTGCACCACCTCCCAGAAGCCCCCTGAGGTAAGCAGTGCCCAGCTGGAGTCAGCTCCGCACCCCTGCCCTAGTCATGAACCCCCTCCTGCACCCCAAGCTCCTACCCCATGCTCAGCTCAGAGTCCCTCTCACACTTAGCTCAAGACCAGAACCTGCACCCCAACCCACTGCCCCGCCTGGTGAAAGGAAGGGAGAATGGCGTGAGCATGGGCGGGGCCTCAGAGAAGGTGTAGGATGGAGGCAGAACAAAGATATCTGGGTTTGAGGTAGATCCTGGATTGCACTTAAATTCAAAAAGTGATCTTGTGCTTAAAAAGCTTGGAGACCACCAGATTAGGGGAACATGGCCCAAAAGTGGGGGACCCTATTCTGTGTCTGAACAGGCAACTCCCTCCGTGTTTGGAGAGGACCATAAGGTTTATAGTTTTGTTTGTATCTGACATTACACAGTGTCTCTGATTTTATGTGTTGATAATGTGCGCCGTTAATGGGAGCCTCTTCATTATCTTCACTGATAATTGGACCAGGTCCTTACTGAATCAGAGCATGGTATTTATGGTGAAACTGCTCATGGATTGCTCTATCTTAATCACTAGAGATGAATTGAAGCTGCAATATTTGGATCCATATCAAATTTTCCCCCAAGTTTGGGAATATTCAGATCCAAAGTTTTGTTCTGGGCCCTTTGTCTACAATGGCCCAAAAGTCAAATTCATAAAGTGACTTTTTCCCATCTCTATATTGCTTTTTGTTTGACTTCCTCCCCTTGAATCTATTTTTGAAAGCGCATGTAGTGATATTAATCGCCTCATTGAGTTATTCACGTCGAAGTAGACAAACATCATTATGTTTATGACTCTAATTACGTGGTTGCACCACAGAATATAGTAAATTGGCTAACAATGCCCAGTCACTGTGTTCTTTCAACATTTGCCTTGCGTGCGCTCTATCGGCGGTGAAAGCAATTTATGCAATTATATACACATTTTAAACAATCAGACCTGACAGACAGTGGGTTTCAGGGGCAGCGTTCTTGCATGCCTCAAGTGTACTCAGGCAGGAGGTTAACTTCAGCAGCCCGGGCCATCCAATAAACCCCCAGAAATGCACCACCCACAGGGGCTCATTGAGATTGTGAAATTATAATTATTTTTCAAAAGTTATAGGTTCTCCCTTTGCCACAAACTGGGACATCATTGGCAGCCAGTCACAAAGCCATATCTTTGTCCAGTGTTCCAAAGGCTTGTCAAATTTCTAATCATCGCACGCTTTGAAGGTTATTATAAAGTGAGTCTGCTTGAAGCACATATGAAGTACTTCCTTTCTTCCAGCTGACTTTTCCAACAGCTCTTTCTGGTGTTAGCACCACTGATTGTTTCTCAGTGGAAATCCTTGGGTACTTGCAAGAAGGCTCCATTGATTTATGACCTGTCTTTTGGTATTGGGCATATGAAGCAAGTTCAGCTCTTTACTCCAGTGTATGTATTCTTTGGGGGAATTGTGAAACTATCTGCACTGAATGAGTAGTTGTTTGCTAAGTACAAAGTGAAAAGGGCTGTGATGTATTTTGGTATACATGGAGCAATCCCATTTCCTGAAGGCGTCACAGCATCTGGAGAGCCAGAATTGAATATACTACTTATCGCTGTTCTCCTTCCAAGTCTGGGCATGCATTACCCACAGTCAAACTATAGTAAGTCTGCCTCCTATCCTACTCATACATGCCAAAAGGACAGCTTTCTTACACCTGGGGTAAAGCTTAGTTCTTGCACTGTGCCCACAGTGCACCTAGTTAGAGATATATAGTGAGTGCAGTGCACCAGAACCTGGGCCTTTTATCTTTATCAAAGTAGAGTAAGTTTAGAATTTTTGGAGTATCAAGAGACATTGTGAAAAATGGGTAACACTTCACTTGCTATGCGGTACAGCTATCACTAAATATTAAATCAGTTAAATGTTAAACCCTAACATCACTGAACTGGCTTAAAATCATGAGATTGAAATCATCCCAATACATTCTGGGTTCTCTTTCTAGTTGTGCGCTTTTGTGGTATACTTAGTTAATGGTTTCAAGCTTTTTTCCACAACCATTGAAATCGGAATTTTACTTTTTAAGAAAGGGAAGTTGTGATACCTATGTCAAGAAATGCCTCCCTCCAAAAGATGGTTCTCTAAGAAGTCCTCTAAATGTTGTGATACAATAAAATCATGAGAGATGGCAACATTGTAATGTTTGGCATGAAAAAGTAGATTTATATAAAGAAGGTGAATTGTATTTTTTGTTGTAGAATTTTGGGGTATCCAGAAGTTCTAAGATTAATTTTTTTGAAGCATCATTTCTAAGTGTTTTTTTTTTGACTATTGATTATTATTTGATTATTCTTGTGTTTGAAAACTTCATTTACTTTGCAGAAAATTTAAAGATCTGTCTATGAGGATAAGGGGAAAAATAGAGGAAGATGGAATAGGAAACTGTATCAAGCAAGAAATAGTAGTAAATTAAGGTGCAGGGGGAGAGGGGATAAAAAATTCAAACACAGAAATTATCATCGGGGCATATTAGTGCCTTATTGAATAGTGCAAAACAAAGACATGCAGTAGAGAGAAGTATTCATAAAAGTGTGACTGCTGATATAGTAATAAGCAAACTGCTGAGAGAATTAAAGGGTCATGTTTCTCAAAGTGTAAGTATAATGTTTACTCATGGGGTAAAATGGAAAAAAATTTTTTACAGAGCATGAATTAAAGCATGAACAGAATTGTAAGTGGTGAGGAGGATTTTGAAGATAAGAGACAAATAGGAATTAGAAGTTAGCCAGTTTCTTAACAGCAAATGAAAAGACATTTGAACAGATGTTTTTCATTTGGTGAAATGGGAGGTACAGTGGTTTTGTAAGTTTCTCTATCCTCTTTTTGAGAAATTAGTCCAAGTAAATTCCTTGGTAGTTGATAACTTTTGTGACATTTTAGTGGAAAATGAATTCATAATACAACCAAAGAGGCATTCTTTTGGAAGAGATTTATTGTATAAGCACTCGCTCATGTTTATCAGTAGATAAAAGTGATGTTTCTTATTTGAGAGAGAAGTCAATGGAGATATAAATCATATTAATTCAGATTTAGAGATGAACAGTATAGTGGTAAGGTTTAGACTAGGTCAGGAGTGTTTACACAGTGTAAGAGTGGTCTAAAACAGCCAAAAGACTTTAATGGGTATGCTTGTACAATTAATGATCTGTATAATTAGGAGGAAAATATTCTTGCTAAGTTGTAAAAGAATTTGTATCTTTTTCTTTGCAAAAGTAGGGTTCTTGCAAATGTCATAGAGATGAAATGTGAAGAAAAAGAGTTTTCTGAAAGACTACTCTTTGGTATGTGTAAGAGGTATGTTGTATGGGATCATTCTTGGTCTATTACATCTGTATATCACACATGTGTACATAAATTGGTTAGAAATGTTTATAGAGCTCAAATTCCAGCTAAGGATTTGGAGACTGCAATTCCTATTTGATAGATCGTTTGATTTCTAAGATTTCAGATTGTGGGGAGTGTATTTTAGGGAAGTATAGATTTGGATGTGGAGATTTCTGAAGTGGTGACTGACCAGTATTGTTGTAATGTGGTTAATATGAAGGAAGAGTTTGGTGTAGAGCAGACTCAGTTTGAAGTTGCCAAATGTGAGAAATTTTGTATTTCAGGTTGTTTTCTGCTGCGAGATATTATTTTATATTAGGCAAGTCAAAATTGTGGCAGACATTGAGGTTGCAGAAGGAAAACAAGTGGATGGAATTCACAGTTTATTATTGTGCTTTTTTCTAGTAAAGAAGATTACTCCTAGAAGTGTAATGAATGGAATGTTAGTGGATGAAGTTCCTGTTACAGATTTGAACATGCATGAAACGAGGCTGATTTATACAATAAAACCATTTCAGACATTTGCCCATTTGTAGATTTCAAGGGGTAAGTTACTTTCAAGTCAGTTGTACATGATACAAAGAGTGTGTGTTCCTTTGCCCGTTTAGGAAAATGTTTCTCAGTTGCTATTTGATGACTGTGATGGAGGAAAAAATGGACTTTTAGTTAATGTGGTGCCAAAATGTGGATAATTTGACAGCAATTTGTTGATGTCGGAAAATGGTGAATTTTTTGAAGGAAAATAATAATTTCTATGCTGAGCTTGATGTGGGAGGTACATTACTTGACTCCATATGAAGGGAGAGAAATGCATGGAGAAGAACCATGCTAGAACCTGTATTTTCTACAAATATGGAGAATATCCATGAACAGTATCCTGTTTTTTCTCAGCATAACAAGGATGCAGTTAGGGGAAAATAATTATAAGATGCACCAGGTAGAGAACTTCTCCAGTTAGTGTATGATGGGGGCAAACTTAAGAATCGCCGTGTTTTCCTGATCTCTTCCCTTTTGGATGTGGGTGTTTACAGGACTATTGTGAATCTGAAATTTCAAAGTTTGAACACAGAAAGCCAAGAACTAATTCTTGAGAGACTAAAAGTTATTGAAATATGCAGTATCTGTTTAGTTGGCTATGGGAAAGCAAGCGTCATTCCTTAGAGAACTTGCCATACATTAGGTAGTATGGGGTGTAGAAATTTAGACACTCTGGCTACATCTAGACTGCAAGCTTCTTTTGAAAGGGAGCGTCTAGACTACAAGCAGATTTTTTGAAAAAGTGAGTCGCTTTTTCGAAAGAGAGTCTAGACGCTCTCTTTCAAAAAAGTACAGTTTGCATTCAATAGCACCTTTTTTCAAAAGAGTACTTTTGAAAAAGGCATCATTCCTCATAAAATGAGGTTTACCGTGATCAAAAAAACTGCCATGTTCTTTCGATTTACTTTTGAAAGAACGTGGCAGCAGTCTAGAGGCAGGTGAAGATTTTTCGAAAAAAGGCTACTTTTTTTGAAAAAACTCTGTAGTCTAGACACACCCTCTGGTAGCTACATTGCAGTTTATTCTCTCCAAGAAGAATCCTTCCCTGGGTGAGGGAATAAGAGTCACCATATATATTTGTTTGCTTCTCTGGGTCAAAGGTGTTCCAATAATTGGAGATAGCAATGAGCGAACTGAAGAGTTTTATAACAAACTCTGGGACATGTATGGAACCTTAAGGGGGTTTTGGCAATCCATTAGGAAAGCTGTTACCTGTTAATGAGGCTGAATTAATTATGGCTGATGTGGCAGCTGCTATGGAAATGAACAGTTTTAAGAGACCGGATTTAAATACTGTGGTTGGGCAGTTAAATATAGATCAGCCAACATGCTTTTGTTCAGTGATCTCTTGCAGCTGACTCCAGTAAAGGAAAAACCAGCACTTAAAGTCTTTTGAGCATCTGCACTATTCAAGTGTCTTGGCAGCACTGGCAATATCTGTTTATGGAGGTAACAGGAAAAACAGATTATGAGTATGTGTCAGCATGCAGAAGGAGAAGAATGTGGGAACATTTTGAATAACTTGTGGGTTGTCAAATTGGTGTCATTTGAATTACTCCAATTGAAGAACAGTTGCTAATGTCAGTATTGATGCTTGTGCTGCAGAACTCTTCTCTTCCAAGCCAACACTTTATCACTTTTATTTCCATTTTTATAATACTTTTGCTTTATGGAAAAAAGATCTATAATGTCTGTCTCAGCAGGTTCAACTCCCTTTACATGTTAGGGTGTGTCTACACAGCACCCTAACCTCAAAATAAGACATGCAATTTGCACTATGCAAATTGCATGTCTTATTTCGATTGAATCTCAAAATAGGCTATTTCAAAATTTGGTGCATCTACACAGCACCAAATTTCGAAATAACGCACCATTTCAAGACATCCCTTAACCCTCGTGGAAAGAGGATTACCGGGATGCCGAAATCGCACGCCTGTTATTTCGAAAAATGTTTTCAAATAATGGGTGGCTTGTGAAGACTCAGATTAGCTATTTTGGGATACTTCCGGTATCCTGAAATAGCCGTGCAGTGTAGACGTACTCTTGGTTAATTGCAGCGGGTGGTTTTAAACCTGTGATTTTATTAATCTTTTGCAACCATTTTATCTCAAGCTCTACCAGCAACTGGGCAGTGGCACCCTTAAGGAGTAGTGAAAGGAAGGACTGCTGAGTACAATAGGTCCTGAGGTCCTCTAATATAGCAGAAAGGGAAGACTATAGTGACCTGACCAAGCACTGAAGTAGGAGCAATTGAGTCCCAAGCAAGTGAGAGAGTGAGAGTGAGGGAGAATGTAGGAGTGACATTGGACTTGGAGAGCTAATCCCAAATCCCAAATTTTGGTGGTGAACACAGGCAGACTAGTATCCCTGATAAAGAGGGATAATATAACAGCCACACTGGGTCCGACCAATGGTCCATCCAGCCCAGTATCCTCTCTGCCGACAGTGGCCAATGCCAGGTGCTTTAGAGGGAAATGAATAGAACAGGTAATCCTCCAGTGATCCATATTCTGTCGTCCATTCCCAGCTTCTGGCATAACAGAGGCTAGGGACACTTCAGAGCATGGTTTTCATTCCTGTCCATCCAGACTAATAGCCATTGATGGATATGTCCTCCATGAAGTTACTTACTTAGCTTTTGTAGTGGGGCAATATCTGACCGTGCAATACTATAGTCTTTGCTGATCTTGCCCACTTCATTAAGGATTTAGATTAACATTGAATTATAGTGGAGGAGGGTGGTGGATAAAATGTGTACTTTCATTCCTTTGGCTGCCCTTTTCTCTGGTATAGAAAGTTAACATAGCACTTGTATTTCTTCTTTTTATCTGATCTGTTGCAATAAGAAAAGACTATATTTGGAGATTTCAGCTGTACAATTTTCCCTTCCCCAAAGTGTTGCAAAATACATTTTGATAATTGTTATAATAAAAAAAATTGTCATTTTTAATAAAATTATCAATCCCTCCTAACCTTACATTGATCTTTGATTTGAAAGAGTACATTATAGCAAACTTTGTCCTCTCCTCTTTTTCTTTTCTGCTGAAGCAAAAATATCTGCTGAAGCCTGTGATCTTTCATGCTCCTAATTTGCCCTTCCTGAAAATGAATGTATTGTAGTGGAATGATCGTTGAGTAAGATTTGTTTAGTTTTTCTAATAATTTTCCTTTTTTTAAAATGACATTTAACACTTTGAAAATCTTACTTTAAAGAGAGAGTGTGTTAACTATTTGGCTTATCAAAGACCTTTAAAAGTTGTTGGATTTTTTCACCCTTTTTTTCATCAAAGGCAATAGTAAAGCCAGCCTTTTCCTCACCTTTAATAACCAAGAATTCATTTGGAGAGATTGTCTGATTTCTTGAAGCTTTGTGTGGCAAATGGACCTTATTTCTAATTAGTGATTGTAACAATCTTTTATCATCAGTTGTCAAGCCATATCCAGCCACGCTTCTATTTGTTAAGTTCCAGAGCAATTGCCTTTATATTCCCACTCCCACATTCTACTTCTTTTCATTCCAAATAGCTCATAAATGATTATGCCTTGCTGAACCCTAAACTCTCCCCATGAATACTTGAACCTTGCAGTCTGAAAGAGGTACTTTCCCATACAGTGAGATCTCAATCCTCATTCTCTGGGGTAGATCTGTTCATTTGAGCTGCCTGGGGAGAATTTACACAGAACCCCTAAGGCTTCCACTCATCCCCTATTTTCTCCACATCTTCTCCATCCTTGTGACCACATTCACCCTTAATATTTTTTAATTTCTCTGATTCTGTACAGAACACAGATACTGCAGAGCGATAGCATCCCAATTAGATCACGCTTCATACTGTTTCCTTTATACTAATGACTGTTCATCTGTTTATTCTTGATTCCCAAGAAGTCTCTGCTTGTTGTTCTTCAGGTGTGTGACCCTTCTTTTCTGCTTCACTTTTGGTGTTGCCATATATGTTTCGTATTTTTTTTCTTCCTAGCCTCCTTTTCTTGAATTTCATGATTTGTAGCCATTGTTATCATTAGTTTCTGCATATGGAGTATCTTGCTCATCTGGGATCTGGATCTCTGTCCCAAATGTGTAATTTTTCCTTTCTTTAAAGTAACTCAGGGTATGTCTACACTGCAGAGTTTTTCTGGAAAAATGGCCATTTTTCCAGAAAAACAATACTTACATCCATGCTACTATTGCGTTCTTTCGATAGAAAATCGAAAGAACGGAGGGGTTTGTTCAATGGCAGTAAACGTCATTCTATGAGGAAGAAGTCTTTTTCTGAAAAAGCTTTGTCGGAAAAAGGCGTGTGTGGACGTGGAAGAGAGTGTTTTTTTGAAAGAAGAGCCCTCCAGGAAAAAGCACAAGTGCCCTGGTGGCCACTCCGTCCATAGTAATCACAAATGAAATGTGAGATAGTCCAATCTATGTGGATGCTATTTTTTGAAAAAATAGATTGCTTTTTTAATGTGCTTTAGCAGTGCGGACACTCTCTTTCAAAATAAGTTTTTCCAGAAGCTCTTCTTCCGGAAAAGCTTCTTCTGAAAGAAGTCTGCAGTCTAGATGTAGCCTCAGTGGTAAGACTGGATGCTGGAAGCTGAATTAGAGTTTCAGTTGGAATCCCTGTCTGTTATGAATTACTGCTTGAGAACTGCTGTAATTTTTCCCAGCTCTCTCCTTCTTCCCCCCCTCTTTTTTTTTAAGTTATGATGCCCCGATGTATGGAAAGCCTTATGCACTCAGTCCATTTTCAACACTTGCCTAATTAGGAGCTATCCTAATATAAAATTTTAAATGCCAATATTGAGTAGTTTGCAGCTTCAAATAGGTAAAACCTAACGGCCACATGAGGGCACTATGACATTAAGAAGGAGGATACACTGCTATCTTCACTAACGAATAATTTGTGAAAACCAAATGCACACCATTTATGTTAAAAGGGAGTCAGGCATTAACATTGGGTGCTCAAAGGAACAAACGTGTCCCACAGCCATAATAACTAGATGGAGTTAACTACCACTGTCTCGGCTCTCGCTTTCATGGGTCATTCTGTAATTGTTTGTATTGTGTCCATCCAGATTTAGATTGTAAGGCCCTTCGGGTAGGGAACCAGTCTAAACGATGTATTGCCATGCACACCTATGACACTGTGTAAATAATTAATAGTAATTAATGTACCCATAAAGCACTATCATTCGACATTGCTACTGGGTAATTGCTATCATACTCCACATTTTAAAGAGACACTGTCAACTAGATTTAGACCCAAAATATAAAATGTGGATTAACTCCCCCCACCCGATTATTTTTAAAAAATTGTTATGAAAACAGGGCCTTAAAATTTTAATAGTTCCCTGCAGCATTACGGATCTAAACAGCATGGGGCAATGTACAAGACTTGGCTGGAAACAGAAGGAAAAGTGAAAGTGACCCCAGGTATTTTCATTGCTCAAGTTCAAATGAAATACAAACAGCCTGAGTAGCTGAAAAGGCAATTTTGATTTTGGAACTTTAGTTCTGTTACACTTTTATCCTTACCATTCGGAGGGTCATCAAGACACTTTAATCTATTTGAAATACAAAGAAAATAGATGGTTACAACGGAATGAGTAAGTCATGCTTCCACTTATACTCCGAGATAAAACTCCTATTGGTGCCCATGGACCCTAAATGAGACAGGACCATCTAAACATCCAGTGTGCATAATGGTCAAATTTCAAAGCTGTATGGGTATCATTTCTATCTCATGGCTGCATTCCCTATGGATATATATTAGATTTCACTTGGTATAGTAGCAATGCCTTCACAGCTTAACACAAAGGGCTAAGTTCCTTGGCTGTACCTGAAGCAGATTCACTAACCTCTTACATGGACCAGCCAATAGATCCAGGTTTTTCTAGAGAAGATTAAATGTCCTGCAAGAGGTTAATCACTGCTCGACTTTCTAGAAGAAGAACATATTAAAGAGGATTTTGAATGAAGAAGACAGACATTAGGTGTACAAACAAGATGGTCATACAGTCCACACCGGGGTGGGCAATAATTTTTGAAGAGGGGCCACTTCACTAATTTCAGAAGTGGCCATGGGCTGCCCTGGAAGGGGCGGGGCCTCAACCAGAAGGGTCAGGGTCAGGGGACTTTGTGTGCTACCCCTCCCCCCCGCGCCCACAGACTCTGATTGGCCTGCAGGGAGGGCGTGAAGTCTTTGCCTTCTTCCCCGCACCTTGCCAGGGCTGCCTAGAGAGAACCGCCAGCTATTCAAAACAGCTGTCAGTTCCCTCTAGGTGCCTTGTGCCCCTGGTGGTGGGGAGGAAACTTTGCATGCTCTCCTGTCCCCAAGTCTCGATTGGCCTGGGGGTGGGGGAGCAGCTGAGACGCCGAGAGCCAGATCAAAGGGCTTGGTGGACTGGATCCAGCCCATGGAGGCTATCTTGCCCACTCCTGCTCCACACCTTGCCTGCAGAATAATGCCATGGAGGACTTCATGTGCATATGGGAGCTTCCCTACTTATTTGGGTGTACAATTTTCCCTTTGCCTAGCAAGGCCCCCCCCTTCCAAACCTGTACAGCCCCAGCTATGCAGTGCCCATGGGGAGGGGTTTCTATGGGCTTGCAGGGAGGTGGGGGATAATGTCAAATTCTGAGTATGAAAGCTCCAGTTTTGCCAGTAGGTTACAACCAACACAGCTATAGCGGTTCAGTGGAGCCTGCCAAGATACAGACCTGTTAAGCATAATTTTCCTCTGGGTTTTTACCAGACAAAATTCCCTGTATGTTACACTGACCCCTGCCAAGAAATGCCATTTATGAACATGTCTGACAGTAAGAATTCCACACTGTGCCCTATTTCTAGGCTTTCCTAGACTGAGATTAAGAAAAAATCATTAATACTTAGGTGCAAAAGTGGTGTTCAGTTGTTAATCATTAATCTGACCTCTTTCCTCCAAGGACCTGAAAGTACATCAGTTAACTAAGCACTCCAACACTCCTAGGAGCAGGTGCATATTATTATCACCCCCTTTTAGAGACCCAGGGAAACTGCAGCCCTAAAAGGCTTAATGATGTCATGACCCATGGGTCACAGGCCAAGGCCATGAGGGTTCATGGGAGCAGCCACATGCGCACCACTTGGCAATCTGTTGATAATGGTTCATCTGGGACTCTCAAAGCCCAGCCCCAGTGTGAGGCTCTGTGCATGCATTCCAGGGTGGGTGACTAAAGCACTGGCCCAACATAAGCCAGCAGCAGGAAGCTGTCTGATTAATTGGGCTCCACCATGCTCTGGACCGCGTGTCTTATGCTTCCTGCTCCCTGCCTCGATTTCCTGGCTTCCAGCCTGGCTTGATTGCTAACATCTGATTGTTAGTTCCTGACCTTTGGTTTTTCTCACCTCTGACCCCATAGTATCCTGACTCAGGGTTCTGACCTTTAGTTGTCTCTCTCCCAGTATCCCGACCCAGCTGACTTGGGACTGTAGATTCTGGTTCCAACTACTAGGTTAAGCTGCCCCAACCTGGCTTTGACAAATGACTTGCTGAAAGTTGCATAAGTATTTACAATGACTTCCAGGTTCTGCATTTTGTGGTGTGATCTTACTAGTTTCCACCACTATACAGCCCTTACTGATTGCAAGCTAGTTGATAGAAAATGGGATACAAACCATTGTGTTTAGCAGGGTGCCTAATGAGCAACAGCAAGTTTGAAAATATGTTTCAACCATTTTGTGCTTTAGCCAAATGCACATACAGTTTTCTTTGCCTCATTGTGTCCACAGTCTTTATCTCCATGTTGGAGAGTAACAGTGTACTGGATGGATTTCAAGGTCTGACACTGCAAGCAGCAATGCTTTGTAAGAGCAGAAGGGCCTTAGCGGAAAGCATTTTCATATTCATTGTTGCAGAAACATAGTGGTTAATCTTACACATGCCAGATCACATCAGTCACCTTGTGTTTACAGCCTGCTCTACTTATGAAATGGGGTTTAGCAGGGCTTGATTAAAAAGGCCTGTGAAGTCATTTGTTGTGAATTCATACAAACGGTCTTCATCTTTTTGCCCAGCTTCACAACAACCCTGGGAGGTAGAGTGGTCTTTATTCCCATTTAAGGGTGAATTGACTTTCCCAAAGCATCACAGCAGATCAGAGCAAGAACTCAGATCTCTTGATGCCCAAACCAATGCGGTACCCACTAGACTATACAGCTCCCTTTCTGGGCCAGTCAGAGAAATTAATGTTCATCCTATCTATGAAGGCCAAACTCTGCTCCCTCTGACGTGTGTGCAACTCTCTTGAGCTCAATGGGATTCTGAGAACAGAATTTGCTCCTAACTATGCAAAAGCTTTCAAATGAATGATTGAGACATAATGACAGGAGGGATTTCTGAAAAGTAACAAAGGTTGTGAAACTGCTAAGGAATTAAGCTGTTTGAATCATTGCTCCAGCCCTATTAGAGAAGGTATAAATTCATTTCAATTCTTAGTGGATTTCAAACTGCCAATTTCTGAGCTTTCATAGAGCTTTGATGTGCTTCCAGCATTCTATGAGGTAAGTGGATTATTTTTTTCCTTTAATTCTGAAGAGGCCATTTCCCTCCCTGTCTCCTCCCAAAATATTATAGCATTAGACTGTAACCAAATGCTAGTCTGGGCCCACTGTGCATTTTAACCCATGAAGTGCTGTGGCCCATATTCTCTCTACTTCTACAGAGAGTTGCTGTGAGGATGATGAGGGTAACAAACTGATATTTATATAGCAAAGAGCCTAAAATGCTTAAGGAAATGCACAGTTCTTTTCCAAACTGCATATATAAAGAACACTTTATCCATTACTTAAAAGCAGCCACATTTGGGGAGGAACATGGAAGCTCTTTAACAGTGCAGAGCAACAAAGTTTCACAGCTTAAGATGGAAAGTGAAGAATAGCCAATCCAACTAAAAACCAAAGGGGAATCTGAACTAAGAGACCTGGATTTATACCCCTACTCTTGTTAAAAAAGCTATAGACTCTTCAATGAACTCCAAGTGGTCAATCTCAGGTATCCAAAGGGGAATCTGAACTAAGAGACCTGGATTTATACCCCTACTCTTGTTAAAAAAGCTATAGACTCTTCAATGAACTCCAAGTGGTCAATCTCAGGTATCCATTCCATCCAACAGAAGCACCTTAAGAAGTAAAGTGCTCCTTCCACTATAGCGTGTAATGGGTTCATTACTGACCAAGATGAAGAGCGCCTCCTACTGGACCACTAATCTTTTTGCCTGCAGTTTCTAGTAGATACTTGAAGATCTCCCATCCAAGTGCTGATGGGACCTGGTATTACTCATCTGAAACATGCTGAAGCCTGATGCAACCAGTCAGGTACCCAACTGAGCAAGCACAAGTGAGGCTGATCATCAGTTTACTAACAGGAGTAGTCTTGGCCTGGATTTCACCCCTTTGAAATGGGCAAACCCAACTGACAGCCACTTTAAAGAATTCATCCAATCATTCTCACTCACATTTGATGACCTCAGCTGCACCCATGCTACCGAAGCCACCCTGCAGTTCCCTAGACAAGAATCACAGCCTTCGCCTGCACAGCCCACTTCTGGTGTCTGATCACGGATGCTGCCTGGATTGAAGGGGTGTAAATTTACTACTTTCACTAAGGGCTGAAAGATGCCATAAAGGATGAGCTGGCCTGAGTTGACAATCTTTGCTTGCTGAGCTGTCAGCTTACATCTCTGTAGCTGAATTGACAATAGGCTGCATGAGCAGTGCCTGGAGAAGGAAGTAAGCTGGACCTAAGCCTAGTACTGCCACCTCCTGAGCACGCATTCTGTCTATCTCGGGCAGCCTGTTCAAGCTGGCACCAACTGAAGATGCCTCACAGACTGAGAGAAAGCATGCCACTACTGGCATGGCTTCCATCTGTACTGTGAAGCATGGGGCCTCAGGAGGCTCCGTGCTTGACCTCAGGAGGCTCCCTGCCACCAAGTGCTACCTGGCCCTGGTGCTGGTAAGTGACCTCATCCAATCCCAGTAAAGAGATCATGGCTGGACATAACACAGGAACTGGGTTCCCCAGATGAGCTTTCTTCACTGCCTATGTGTGCCCTACACCAGTGGATCTCTGTCTACCACACTTGCTGCAGGCCCCAGCCACGCCCCAAATAAATTGCTCCTTACTCTCATTGGTTGACTTGGGAGCATCTAGCAACTTTATGGACATGACCTTCATCCAAACTGCCTGCTCCTACATAGGAAGCTCTCTCTGGAACCGGTAGAGATTATTGATAGCGGTATGCTATCTTCTGGGCTTGTCTCTTACAAGCCCATATCTCTTTGGGTTGAGATTTGGGAACGCACAAAACCATACAATTCAAGCCTAGCCCCTTACTCCCCTTGCTGGCTATTGCTCCTCTGGCGATCCTCCCATGAGCTAAACATTTCTTGGCAAAACCAGAGACATGGTTCAACTCTGGGTTCTGACAACTTTGTTTGGACAGAGTAGACGTCAGGGATAAAATCCTCTTGTAGCTCTTGATGCTGACAATGTGCAGAGCACAGTCTCCTCATTCTGGCAAAGTACGGCAGCCTCGCAGATCAATTTGATTAAAAGGTATATCTATGTCCTCCCTCCACTGGCCCTACAGCTGCCCCATAGATCTGTAGCCATGGCTTAAAAACAGCTTTAGATCTATTTATCCTCTATTAGATGTGAGTTCAAGGCTCTATGGGTATATCTTGTTGAGACCCTGCCCAAGAACTTCATCCAACCCTCCAATCCCCTGTTGAGACACTGATTCTGTCAATCAAGGACTCTGTTAACTATATCAGGCCTCGGACCATATTGTCAAGCAAGTAACCTCTCCTGCTGATCAGTAAACATCTGGAACAGGTTGGCACAGCTAAAACTTTCACCAAGGTCAATTTGCATGACACATATAACCTGGCCCACATCTGGGACAGCAATGAGATGAAGATAGCATTCCACATCTGACATGGCCAATCTGGATATTTCATTATGCCCTTCACCCTCTCCAATGTCCCAAGACTCATTGAATGACACTTCGAAGGATATTCTAGACAGGGGTGGGGAACCTAAGGCCCAGGGGCTGGATGTGGTCCCTGGCTTGCCTGGATCTGGCCCCTGAGGCTCAGGGCTCCCTCCCGCCCCCTCCCCCCTCCCAGCAACATTGGTGAGCCCACTCTGGTGGTCCAGCCCCTTCTCCCCTGCTGCCCCACTGTGGGGCTGGAACACATAAAATCTTCAAGTCTGGGCCTCCCTAGGCTCTGGTGTGTGAGAGGAGGGGAATGTCGGGAGTATCTTTCTGCTTCTCAGCAGAGCACAGTCTCCTAATTCTGGCAAGTCAGTGAGTACAAGGTATGGCACTCCATATGACACTTCCCACCTCTCCCACAAATTGAGCTATGAGTACCTTTGCTCTTTTTCAGTCATTCAACATACTAACCCTTTAGCTCCAGTTCCTGCCACAGGCTTCGGGCTTGATCTTGCCATCTGACTTTGCACTGGCATCAACCTGCACCTGCCCAAGCCAACCCTGCCACAGAGAGTTGCCCAGCAATTCTCTGATGTTATGGAGAGACTTTAACCATTTTTAAACTCAATTTAAATGTTGGAGATCCAACTAGTGATGATTTAGGTCACAGGGTCATAGACTATGTTTTATAGCCCAGCAACCCAAGTCTCATGAGTTCGAGTTGCTGATACAGGTCAGCTGTGGGTGTCTTATATCCCCACTGTCATAAAATGACCTTTTTATATAGGCAATGAGTAGTCACGTAGCACCTTAGAGCCTAACATACTATATATCTATATATACATAATATCATGAGCTTTCATGGGCAAAAGTGGGTTTTGCCCACAAAAGCTCATGATACTTTATATGTATATTTGTTAGTTCCTGAGGTGCTACAGGACAAATTGTTGTTTTTCAAGTTACAGACTGACTCAGCTATCTCTCTGAGGGTATGTCTAGACTGGGAGGATCTATCAGAAAAAGATACGCAAAATGCGCTCTGCATTTTGCATATCTTTTTCCCATACTTTTGATGGAAGATGCTTTTCCAAAATTTGGCATGTCTAGACTGGGCGTCTTTCAAAACCCTCTTTCAAAAGCCCCCTTCTTCCTTGTGGAAGGAAGAATACAGGAGCTTCCGAAAGAACATATTTGCTCTTCTGCAAAAAAAGCGGAAAAGAAAACACGTTCCCTGGACGCGGTGGAGTTATCCCGAAAAACCCCTGCAGTCTAGCTGTACCCTGAGATTTGTAGATAGGCACTTATGTAGTCTAATATCCAACATCCACTAGATGGCAGCATTTTATTGCTTATGCACACTGACACATTGGCACTGCTCACTTGTAGGCAAGGAAACTTGGCACTCAAATAGATGCTATGCTTAAAATACTGGAAAACACAATCCACACCTTACACAGTATCTGATTTGTCATTTTAACGTGAGGCTGACTCAAAGCAAAACACTGGATTTAAGCCCTCAGTTGGGGATTTTGGCTCTGGGTCAAGAACCAAACTCTGACTCAGGCCTTTCCCAGACCAATGAATGCAAAACCCACCAAAATTTGGGGAAGTTTTATGTCTGACTTGGTGCTTTCTCAATCTGCAGCCATCCTTCCTTCCTCTTCCTCTCATCTAATTAGACTGTAAATTTTTCTGTCAGGAGCCACACAAGGGAGTGCCTCTATCTGTTACATTTGTAACAAGTTTGTAATGAGGGGCTAGTTATGAGACAATGAAGCTATGGTGAATAATTAGGATAATGAGATTTCACATCAGCATAATGAGCTGGGAGTAAAACTGTACCATGTGGAATAAAGAATGTAAATATCAGGTTGGAGAATCCCAATTTTCTCAGTCATAGCACCCTTTGTGGTGATAACAATAACCCTATATTGCATGGAAAAAGCGATCCTACAAGCTAAAATATAGTACAATATAAATGTTCACCTGAGCATTTTTGTGATTCCCAGCTGCACTAATGTGTAGGACATACCCAGTGAAATCAAGTAATTAATTCATTGCACCCAAACACCTACAGGCAGCAGAACCTGTTAGCCAACCACTGTCAAATGTGGGTGTCTAAAGTTAAGCACATAAATCCATATCTATGCACCTAAGCAAAAGTGACCTGATTTTCTGAGTTGAACAGACATTGACTGCAGTGGAATTTATGGAGGAGGCAAGTGCTTTGCCACTCTGAAAAGCAGGCCACTTGTATTCAGGTGCTTTGTTAATTGACCAAGTTTGAACATTCTCTGAAACTAGGCCAAATTTAGCCCAGTCTGGTAAAAACTGTGTGTTACCATCTAGCAGTGGTGGTTAGCTGTCCCATGAAGTGGTCCATTTCACAGGCGACAAGTGCCCATGCTACAAAAATGAAAAAGTGGTAGGCATACCTGGGTAAGGCTGAAATGGATCACAGAAAATGAACAGTTCTCATGCCTAGAAGAGAGTCCTCCAGGCTGGTATTTAAAGTACATTGGCAGGATGGAATAGGGTAGCTTGCACTGGTATTATCTGTACTACATGTTTTTTTCTGTGGCTAAATAGAGAGCACTGAAGAATGAAGATGTTATTCATGTACCTTTCATCCAGTCTTAGGGGTACATCTACACTGCACGCTTATTTAGAAATAAGTTATTCCGGAATAGTTACTCTGAAATAGCTTATTTCAAAATAGCACGTCTAAATTGCAGGGAAGCCTCAAAATTAGTCTGAGGCAGGCTTCTCTAATGTATGCATATTATCTCATTTTAGAGCCCCAGGAGGCATTGGGGAGGAATAACTTAGAACGTGCCGGTGAGGAGCTATTTCGAAATAGCAGCAGTGGAGTGTCTACACATGCCTTATTTTAAAATAGCTATTTCAGAATCGGTGTTATTCTTCGTAGAATGAGGTTTACAGATTTCAGAATAAGCCATACATTATTTCAAAATTATTTTGAAATAATGGAATGGCTGTGTGTAGACACTTGCATTGTTATTTCGAAATAACGCTAATTATCTTGAAATCACGGTGCAGTGTAGTCGCACTCCTACATACACATACTAAAACCAATCAATTCTACTGTCTTCATCCTTTTTCTTGCCTTCATAAGCATCCGATAGTATTTAATTGGAGAGTGAGCCTCCTT
Organism: Apalone spinifera; assembly: GCA_030068395.1. Taxonomy (NCBI): domain Eukaryota; kingdom Metazoa; phylum Chordata; order Testudines; family Trionychidae; genus Apalone; species Apalone spinifera. The sequence goes on from CM057847.1 coordinate 43,389,066, forward strand.
TAGGGACCCAATTCAATGCACTGCTTTGGGATGACTTTCACTGGAACTGAATCAGACTCATCAGGTTCACTGTTTGTCAAACCAGCATAAGAACCTGATTCTGCAGGATTGATGGAGAAGAACCATCACTGGTGTGCCACCGAACCCCTCTCAAAAGCCTGCATTTTCAAGTATGCTTTAGGACAGTGTTTCTCAACCTTTTTTTATAAAGTATCCCTTTTCCCCCCAAAAAATTATAAGTACCCCCAGTACCTACAGTTTTTAGACACACAACATTTTTTTTCTACCATTGCAACACATTTGTTTAAACAACTTAATTGTTGCTGGGCGGGTGTTGAAATTTTTGGATGTAAAAAGTACAAAAATAATAAAGTGCTGTAAAACTTAAAACAAAAATTCAGTTTTCTCTAAATTTCAGTTGTGTTGATGTACCAGGCTTCTCTCGAGTACCCCTAAGGGTACTCATACCACTGGTTGAGAAATACTGCTTTAGGAGTAGTGATAGAAATGTAGCCGTGTTAGTCTGCTTCTGTTTTCATTCACTAGGTGGCAGAAATGCATAAGGAACTGATTCGGGAGGGCTTTCTTGGCAGTATTTACAGCGAATGTTATAACTGCGCCTAGGATAGCTCTGAATGCATTTCAGCATGATCAGAGTTCCAAAGCCCATTTTTGAAGCCAGGCCTAAGCTGGCTGTGTTATACACTCATTTCACAGACCAGCCACCGTCCTGAGCTTCCACTGCTGAGGCCCAATTCTTGTTGTCCCATTAATCTGCTGCTCTGTAGCAGCCATACATGCTTCTTCCTGCAGTCTTATCAGTGGTGTGTGACACACACACCCTGGGTGTCTCTCTATTTTTTATTGATTTTTTTTGTCCCAGGTGTCCAAGCAGGGGAAATCTTTCTGTATCACCAGACCAATATCAGCATTGTGCAGATAATGCACAGATCTGTTAGCTGGGCAAAGAAAGCATATAGAAATAGTTTTACATTAAATCTGATCTCAGCTCTTATGTTCCCACCTAAGTTAGTTATTTAAATAAAGTAACAAGCTAAATGCTCCCTAGTTGCAGGGGGTAGCCAAATAAATGCTCCTTGTATGCCCAGGTATTCTGTTACTAGGAGTTACTTCCCCCTTTGAAGTCAGAGACATAGAGCGGGTTGAAAAATGGAAAAAACTTTAATGAAAAAAATTAGTAATCTTCATTCAACAGGAAAAGGAACAAATGTTTCATGTGTTCAATTTTCTTATGAAAGTATTTCACTGAACCCTTTTTTCTTCTTCCACTACCATCCTCCTTCCTTTTTTATTTTGCCAAGGGAAGAGAAGGAAAATGATAAATTGAAAACCCCAAAAGCAATCTTTCATTTTTTCCAATTTTGTTATAAAAACAGAATATACCAGAAAGCCAAATTTGTTTTGTGAAAAGTTCCAATTAAAAAAAATTGGATTAGAAGAATGTTTTTGTTTAAAAAACTTCAACCAGCCCTAGTCAGAAGGGAAAAAAGTGAGGGAAAACTCCAGTCACACAACAGAAGAGGTCTGAGCTGGACAACAGAAAAAAAGGGTGTGGGAGGGGGGAAGGAAAAGTCCTTTCTTTCTTTATCTGAAAGCTGCTCTGGGAATACAGCAAAAAGGAAGGCAGAAAAACTGGGAATCTTTCTACTGCTGCAGGATAGGGGTGAGCAGTGCAGCTAGGTACTAGAGATGGAGGGGAAAATCACACTTTTTACAGATTGCAGTGCAGATCTGAGCCAGAGAGCCAAGGTCAGAGGTTTCTAAGGTGTTGATCAGATTCATATTCTTTCATCTGCACACTTTAGTTGTCTCTGCCATTTATTCCTTAGCATATTTTTGATATTCTGAAGAAGAGTTGATTTCCTCCTTGCTGGGGAATGAAGGTGAGAAGAGAAAGGGGCTGAGCTCCTGTAATCATGAGGTCACTTTGTCTGTTGCTTATCTATGTACAAAGAGAATTCAGCTGTTGGTGCAAACATTACATTTTCAGTACTCTGCAGCCTGTTTTTGGTTGATAACTACTCTGGATTGGATGCTTGAGTTTTAGGAATAGCTGTCTTAAAACCTTAAATATCTATCTCTTCTAACTCTCCTTTTCTAAGGATCTAAACAGGTACTTGCCAACTACAATGTGGGTTTATAAATATATAAAAGTGATGTTGCACTTTAGTAAATTCTTTATTTCAGAGGAACATAGATTGGGTTTCTTTCCCCGCCTCCGTGTGTCTAACTCAGGATGACAAAAATCATGTGACATCAAAGTAAGGGTGAACGCAAGATCTGCCAACTCATGAGGCTGCACTCCTGTTAAGAAGGCAGTGGGTAGTGGCAAAAAGCCACTGTGGACATTAAAATGCAAGTGGAACACTAAAGGTAGAGCGAGCTGAGACTTTAAGAGTGAGTAACCCAAATGTTTTCTTTCCAAACATCTGCAAATTGTTAGTCTGATTTATTTTGAATTAAAAAATCGCTTTTAGCAGACTGACAGCTTACTTTAATTTTCAGCTGTTAAACTTTTTCAACCATTTGAATTAGGGGCTGTGCCATTGCCTTTGATGTCAGAGGAATGTACCTTTTTTCTACTTGTGCCCTCTACCCAAGGCCCTCTACACCTGGGCCTTCTACCAATAGGTAGTGGCTTTCTGCCACTTTCAAGAGGGACTTTTATTTCCTTCTGTTTAAAGGCTTGAGGCCATACAGTTTCTCTGCTTGCAGTTAGAATCTTAGTTCTATTAAAAAAGGCAAAAGGGGCTCTGTTGCTATTCCATGCAGATGACATGTAAGTGGCTAAAGTGGAGATGTATTTTGGTAATAAAGGAGAAGAAAATAGTGGGTGGAGAGAAAAGTGATCATGGTTAAGGTTACCCTATTTTCAAACTTAAAGAAATCACCTGTGGCAACACTGAGGGTGGTTAATTTTTTTTAAAAGCATGTCACACCACTTCTGCTGGCTACTGATTCAACATCATATGCATTTTTCTTGGAGTGGGCTAGTCAGTCTCCCACTCCAGAGCCTCTAAATGGGGCATAGGGATATACGAACCATATTGTACCCCTTCATAGGTTAGTCATACCCAAGGCATGGGTGCAGAACAGTAAGCATGGACTGAACACCTTTTTCTCAACTGGGAGCACATGGCTGAAGAGGGAAGGAGGCTCTGTGTGTTTTGCTGCTGATACAGGCTAGCAATAAATCACTATACCACTTTTTTTTGTGGCTGGTAAACATTGAGAAAAATCAGCTTCTTCATGCAGTTACACTGGTCTACAATTTTTTAGAAGTCGTCTGCTTCAGAGATAAAATGGGCT
>CM057847.1:43399583-43430246 GCA_030068395.1 Apalone spinifera
TCCAAGCCTGCCAGCCCAGAACCAGCAGTGGCCACCGGGGCCCCGACCCAGTGGTCCCAAAACATGAGCCAGCAAGCCATTGGAGGACAGCCCTCCACCGCTCCCCAGGAGCAGACTGCTAGCTCCCAGGAGCCTGCCAGAGCCCAGAAAAGGGCTTCCTGGTCTAGGATGGAGATCATGGACCTTATTCAGGTTTGGGGGGGATGCCCCCAACGTCCATCTCCACACTAGATGGAGGAACGTGGCCGTCTATGCCAGGATAGCTGCCAGCCTGGCCACCAAAGGCCACATGTGAACCCAGGATCAGGTTCTCATGAAAATCAAGTTGGTCCGGTGAGACCCCCAACCCTGAGCCCTGAGCTTCCCCCTCCCTTTTCTTCCCCTTGCTTTCCCCTTCCAGCTCCCTCCTCCCAGGTTTCCCCCTCCCCTCTCCCACCTCCTTTCCCTAGTCTCACCAGAGTTTCATTCCCCCCCAGTTTTGTTAAATAAAGGCAGTTTGTGTATTTTATTTTACATCAGGAAGGGGGGCTTCAGGGTGTAAGTGGAAGGATGTGAAAGAGGAATGAGGCACAAGCCCCCAGTGGGGCAGACCAGGAAGCTCTTAGTGCTCCTCAGGGTGGTAGCTCTCCCACAGGGCCTCCTGGATATTGAAAGCCCCCCGATGTACCTTCTGGATGGCAGCCTGTAGAAAGTGCAGCCTGGTTCGCAGCAATGCATCCAAGAGAAGCACCAGAGTGCCCGGGGCAGAGTGCTGTGGTGTCCCGAGTGAGGGCAATCAGAGCACGCAAAGACAAAATGCTTTGCTGTCCCTCATCGAGGTAGGCAAGAAGCAGGGAAAATTGAGAACCATCTGTCCAGGGGGCGGTCCCTTTAAGCACAGGCCTCAGATAGTCTCAGGCAGCAGCCACACAAAGTAACTCCTGACCTGATGCCCTGTGGGACCTGGTTCTGGCCAGCCTTAAATGCGATTCAGCGTTCACTCAGTGTGGACGTGCTATTTTGAAATATCAAAACAGCAAAACGCTATTTTTAAACGCATTTTGTATGTAGACACGTTATTTTGAAATAAGCTATTTTGAATTAACTATTTCAAAATAGCTTATTTCGAAATAACACTGTAGCGTAGACATACCCCTAGTGATAAAGTCATATGCTACCTTTCATTTTTGGCCACAAGCCCTCATTTTGGTCCTAGCAAACCGGAGAACTCATGATACCCTATATAAATGGTTCTTTAATGGTGTTTGGGGTTTCTGAAACAATTATTTCATATTTTACATGAAACGCTAGTAGTTTTCTTCCTACATTTTGAACACTGTGTATGTGTGTTGTGACAGGCAGGGGTGACAGCAGGTTCAAGAGCTTGATGGAAGGGGAAAGAGGCAGAGAAAGTCAGCAATCCTGGCTAATTAGGGGCAGCTGAGACAGGGCGGCTGCAAAATCAATTAAGACCCAGGTGAAACCAATTGAGGCTGCCTGGAGGCCTATTTAAGAACCCTCCCTGTGGGTGAGGGGGGAGAGAGTTGGGAAGGAGTTTGGAGAGTTGTGAAAGTGTGGAGAGAGCCGAGAAGGAGTCTGGAGAGTTGTGAGAGTATGGAGAGAATTGAGAAGGAGTTTGGAGAACTAAGAGAGTTTGGAGAGCTGTGGAGGAGTTTTGGAGAGTGGAGGAGGAGTTTGGAGAAAGAAAGGCACTGGAGGAGTCAAGAGAACAGCATTGACCTTGTTAAAAGACTACAGGGAGACAACAACACTCAAACCAAGGCGAGTAAGCCATATTACTGTGGCTTCTAGACTGTGGGATAGTGGGCTGAACAGGGGACAGGGGCCCAGGAGTGGGACTGACCCTGCCACAGTGTGTACATGCCTGCTCTAGTGTATGGGCTTGGTTCAAACCATGGATGTACATGTGTGCAAATTGCTAGTGTAATTATGTTGGCTCTGATCTAACACTGCTGACTAAAGGAGAACCAGGCTCAAATGAGCCTGGAACAGTTTCCATCTTCAGGGTCAGTGAAATTTCTCTGACAAAAATTTGCTCCCATTCTGAATTGAGCATGATAAGACTCACATAGATCCAAGTTGCAGCAAATATGGACCAGCAGCTATAGAGGTGGTTTGGTTTCTGTAACACCTTACTGCATATTGATTTTGATAGCCAAAACTCTGGATGTCTCAGAAGCCAGATTGATTTTTTTCAAAGCACACAGAGTTGGTCAGAGGAAAAGAACTCAAACTGCCAACTTCAAATTTCGAATACTGCAAAATTCAGATCTGGTGGTGGTGATGGGTGTTTGCCCCATTATAAACGGCCTATTTTGAGTTAAGGCATTCTGGTTTTGCCTATCACCAGTCTGCATAAGAGTCATTTGAAACAAGAGCAGGAAGGTGGCTGGCAGACGAATACTTTTGCTACCCTCTCTGAAGAGATTTAATCCCTGGTGTAAAAAATATCAAACTAAGGAGTCATAAATGAACAAGATGAATGAGTAAAGGAGAGATATTTTGATTTTATTCCACTTCTGTTACCAGCTGCCACTTCTTGGGCCACCACCCTGAGTATTATGGTTAAAGCCAAACTGCAAAACCATAGTTCAGTTCCCATAAACACTGCCAGATATGGCAGTAATTACTTTCAATACACCAGCACTGTTAAACTACATCTCCCCACAGCTAAAAACATGCACACAACCCTAAGCATAATCATACAGTATTTCACATGCTCTTAACGCAGGAGTTTTCAAAAGGGGGGTTGTGACCCCGCAGGGGATCATGAGGCTGTTATTTAGGAGGGTACAAGCAGTGGGACTGACAGCCTCACCAGGCCCCTGGGGAAGGCGGGGGGCCCTGCTTCTGCACCCATGGAAGGGGCGGGGCCTCAGACAGAAGACATCTGTGGCTAGGCAGTGCTGCCTAAAGTGTGACGTGCAGAGCTTCAGCAGTGATTTAAAGGTCCCAGGGTTGCCATAGCAACAGCAATGGCTGGGCGCTCCAGGCCCTTTTGTATCACTGGGCCCCAGAGTAGTTGCTCCCTTTACCGCTCCTCCCCTCTTGGTGAGCCATCAGCCTTACCCCATGCCCAACTTGCTTCCAGCATTTAGAATAGTGCTTAATACAAAATGTGTTTAATTTATAAGGAGGAGGAGGTCATATGCTAAGGCTGGCTGTGTGAACAGGATCACCAATGTGAAAGTTGAGAACCACTGTCTTAATGCTTTGAGCAACTAGTGGGGCCCAGGAGTCTGAAACATACTGTGGTGTATGTGAATGTATTCAGCTGGAGTTGTGATTTGCCAGCCTCTAGTGAGCTTAGTTGTGCCTACTGGCTGGCTTAGCTTCTGCTCTGGGACAATCAGCCCCAGAAGACTCCTAGCTGGAGACTTGCAGGATGTTTCCTTTTAGTCCAGCTGCATAAGTCACAAGCCTGTCTGATTTTTGCCGGCATTTCTTGTTAATGAGCCATTCAGTTACACCCCGACGAGAGGAAATTTGGCTGCAGCTGAGATGCTAATGAACTAAACTAAAAGGATGAAGTGTGTGGTGGGGGAGGGGAAAACCGACAAATATTTAATATATTTAATATATAATAATATAATATTAAATATTTGTGGTTTCTGAATTGTATATATTTGTGCTTATATGAAATATTGTCAGTCTGTCTCTTGCATGTGTGACTATATACACATATGCCATGTGTATCTATTGCTAATCTACAGGCCTGATTTACTACCCTAATGTAGGGGATGCAAGCTCTACTCCATTTGCACCAAAAGATCTCTTCCATGTGACCTGCAGAGCAATTTCCTTGACCTTTTAGCAGGATAGGGCTTATGACACACTGCTGACTGCATCCAGGAAAGGGATTTGGATCTCTCATCCCTCACCAAAAGCAAGTATTAGGGTTTCCATCCTGACTTATGTTTTGCTTGTCTATGTGGAAAAGTAGTAGGATTAGCAAATTATTTCTTCCTTCTCAAATGCCATGAGAGGACACATAGTTGGTTTGCAAGAGCCTTAGAAAACATCCCATGAGTATGAGGGAAGGATAACTCACAACAGACTTTTCTCTCTCTCTCCTCAGAAGTAAGGCTATTTTTCATATTTGGGACTGTTCCATTCTTCAGTGATGCACTCCTGTTTCGGGATACACTCAATCATTTTCTTTAATTTTATCTGATATTTTATTCATAGTATCCTGCTCTTCTTCAGAGGAAATGAAAAGCACATTGTCTCCTTGGCAGCAAAGAAAAATAAACATGCTGCACAGAATAGTTAGATGTGAAAAAGGTGGCAATTTGCCTTCATGCTGACCCATGTTAAGGAGGTTCCAAGGATCAGGCTGAAGAAAATGGCTACAGCTACTTGCGGCACCCTTGATTTCCAAGAGTGGTCTTCAGTGAAGACCATTTTATTTTCTCCAGGTTGTTTTGCAGGTATCCGCAAGTAGAGCTGGCCAAAAAATGTTCAGTAGAACATTTTTTTCCATCAGAAATTGCTGATTATTTTTTACATTAGTTTTGAAGAAATCAATTGAAATAAAGCATTTTAATAAGATCAAAATGTTTGGACTTTATTTCAGTGGAACACTTCTGATTTTTTTCATTTCAAAATTTGTATTAAAGTCAATCAAAATTCAAATTTCATCAACACAAAGTGTTTAAATGAACCTGAAATGTTGTTGGGGGGAAATTTTCTAAATTTTGACGTTTCATTCTGTTGTGGAGGAAAAAAGATTTGAAAGGTGGGAATTTCCTGCAGCACAAAAATTCTGAATTGTGGGCAGTTCTATGGTGAAGGCTTTTAAAAAATAGAATCCGAAATGTGGGACTAGAAGAGACTTGGAGACATGTAATCAAGCCCTATGCCCTGAGGCAGGACCAAGTACACCTAGATTATCACTGACAGCCATTCATTGCAATGATTGAATTGAAAACCTTAAAAACCTCTATTGGTGGAGATTCCACAGGTTCTCTTGGGAGCCTATTGTAGTGCTATTCTTATGGCTGGAAAGCTTTTCCTAATATCTAATCTAAATCTCTGTTGTTGCAGATTAAGCCCGTTACTTTTATTTATCTTCAGTTATTCTCCATGTTGTTCTTCACTGATCACCTTCCTTTTTATAATGGCCCTTAACATATTTGAATACTGTTTCCAGGTTCTCCCCTGGTCTTCTTTTCTCAGTACTAAACATGCCAAGTTTTTTTTAATCTCGCCTCATAAATCAGGTTTTCTAAACATTTTTTTTTATTATTTTTGTTGCTCTCCTCTGGACTGTCTCCAGTTTGTCCACGTTGTTCTCCAGTTGTGGTAGCCACACACTTGACCTCACCATAGTTGAGTAGAGTGAGATAATTACCTTTCCTGTTTTGCATAAAACACTCTTGTTAAGAAAATCCAGAATATTAGCCAATTATATCACATTGATTTATATTCAATTTATGATCCATTACAACCCTCAGATCACTTCTAGAGAACTGCCTAGCCACTATTCCCTATTTTGTAAATGTGCTTTTGATGTGTCCTTTCTAAGTGTAGTACTTTGCACTTGTCTTTATTGAACATCCTCTGATTTCAGTCAGTTCTTCAAATTATCAAAATCCTTTTGATGGTAGCGACCCCTGCCAGCCTGGCACGAACTCTAGTTTTTATGAGCATACTCTGTACTTCATTATCCATGTTGTATAACAAATATTGCCTAGTTCCAGACCCCAGATAGACTCATGGAATTCAACTAGGTAGCATACCATTGATATCTTTTATTTGAGTACACTCTTTTAACCAGTTTTGCATGCACTTTATAGTATCACTGAGGGTGCGTCTACACAGTAGGGTTTAACTCAAAATAAGCTATGCAAATTGAGTTACGTCAATTGTGTAGCTTATTTTGAAATTGAAATTGGGAGCATCTACTCAGGATTTATTTTGAAATAGACCACTCTTCCTCTGACTTCCCTTATTCCTCGTACAATGAGGGTTACAGGAGCCAGAGTAAGAAGTCTTCCAGTTATTATTTCAAAATAACTGTCGGCTGTGTAGACGCAGACTACATTATTTCAAAATAATGCTAGTTCTTTCAAAATAATGTTGCGGTGTAGATGTACCCTTAGAAAACGTTTTTCTCATTTGCTGATGAGATTGTTACATGGGATGCTGTCATAAGCCTTCCTAAATTCAAGATATATTATGTCTACTGCTTCTTTCACTAGTCAGGTAATCCTGTCTGCTTTGTAAATGGTATGTTGCCTTATTACCTTTATCGGTGCAGCAGAGGCTCCTGTTTAGATATTCTCTGGGTGATATTTGAAGCCAAAACTAAATTCTTCAAAGTCAGAAGGTTTGAAGAAGAGGTAGAAAAAGCACTCTTAGAACTGTATTTCCCCTCTGTTTGCACAGGACTGAAGTACGTGTCTAGTCTCTTCTCTTCAGGTTCCCATACCTTACTTGAGAGCCTTTGAAATACACTACCAGGCATACAACTGAGTAGACAGAAGTCAGCAGCCCCTCACTGAGCTCAGTGCAAATCAATGAGTTCCACATACCCTTCAGGGAGCCAGGTAGCGCTGTTGGACCTTTTGATTCTTTGACCTCCCCTTGCACTAATGTGTGTCAAACATACATTAAAATTGTCATTAGATCTAAATGTACCTTGTCTTTCTGCATTGCTGTCTCTTATGTTCCCCTACCCTACCCAATGTCAGACTAGATAGCCCATTACTTTCTTTCTCCAACTTTGACTTTAGTGAGTCCTGGAATGCGTCCACAGAGGTGGCAAAACTGATAGCTTTCATGTGACCTGAACTATACCTCTTCTCATACAAGATACTGCTTTATTCCCTGCCCATCCATCCTGAGATCCATAGTTAAAGTTTTCTGCAATGTGTAAGTGTAGGCAGCATAGCGAGCAAATATCTAGAGCATCAGATCGGTACAGTTCAGTTACAACTAACATATTTGTCTGTTTTTGAGTTATATGAGCAGAAGAAAACTTTTTTTATTATTATCATAGGACATTTCCAGCCAAAACATTTTGGTGAGAAAGAAGTTAAATTCATGATTTTATTGTCCTTTAAATAATGTTAATTTTAAAAAACTCATCCTGTAACATGCATTCTGGACAATCAATTAGTTAGGGCTACTGCACCAACACTAATTTTATTAACTGCCCCAGCCCACTGCCCAAGTCAGTCTCTTTTCTCATCCTATTTAAATTTCCCACAGGAACCATAGACCACCATCTCTATTCCCATGTGCCTGTGAACAGAGTGACTGAACTATCCATTTACCACAAGCGAGTCAGAGTCTCAGCCCTGTCTATTCCATCTTTCCACCATAAACCAGAGCCAGTAACAGCTTGACTCTTTCCTTAGCATCTAGTTCACAGACAAATCTCCCCTTTCTTTTACCATGCTATTATGCATCCAAGGTTTCAGTCCACATGACCATCCTTCCTATATTTCCCTGGAAACACTATTGTATCTACCTTGTTCACTTTCCTAAGTCAGATTATACTTGCCAGACACAGGCCAGAGAGCAATCATTACCTTGCTATAGCTATTAGAGACTCAAGATCATCTCATCTGAAAATGTGGGTTTTGCCCATGAAAGCTCATGATACTAGATACATATATTTTTTTAGTCTCTAAGGGTATGTCTATACATCACAGTTATTTCGGAATACCAGGGCTATCCTGAAATAGCTACCCCGCATTTTCACAAGCCACCCATTATTTTGAAATATTTTTTGAAATAACGGGCATGCTATTTCGGCATCCCGGTAACCCTCTTTCCACGAGGGTTAAGGGATGTCTTGAAATAGCACTTTATTTCTAAATAAACTTGAAATAATCTATGCAATTTGCATAGTGCAAGTTGCGTAGCTTATTTTGAGTTTAGAGTGCAGTGTAGACATAGCCTCAGGTGCCACAGGACTACTCATTGTTTTTAAAGTTACAGACTAACATGGCTATTCCTCTGAGACTTATAGCTATTAGGGTTGTTAACTTTCTAATAGCAAAAAGCTTAAGACCCCTGCCCTTCCCCTTCCCCAAAGCCCTGCCTCCCACTCATTCCACCCCTCTGTTACTTGTTCTTCCCCATGCTCACTCATGGGGTCAAGGGGTTGAGGTGCAGGAGTGGTTTGAGGGCTCTAGATGGGAGCTGAGGAGCTGGCACTTGGGGCAGGGGTCATTGGCATGTCATTGGCCACCCCAGCATCTAGGGGCTGGAAGGAGCAGCATGGATCCTGGCAGGGAGGGAACCTGCCTTAGCCCTGGGCCCTTGCTGTGCCACCAACCAGACTTTTAACAGCCTGGTCAGTGGTGCCAACTGAAGCAGCCAGGGTCCCTTTTCAACCGGGTGTTCCATTTGAAAACCAGCAACCCTACACACACTGACAACGATTATCAGGGACTTCACCCACCTAAAAGAGGGTTTTGCTGCTCATTAGGACAAATCAAAATTTTTCTATCAACTATTCTTTATTAGAAAATGGGTTTTTCAATTAAACAATATTTTTTGTTCAGTCTGCTTTTTGTGGATACAGAAGAATGTCCAAATTATGAGCGCTAGTGTTAGGAGCTGACCAGTCAACTGCATAGCTCATCTGGAACTGGAAGGACACAATCCGGCAGGTGCAAACAAACAAAAAAGCAAGTACAGTGCTGTTAAAAGTAAACTACTAAGAAAGGGAAAGCAGCATATTTCTACTGCCTAGTAATGTTTCAAAGCTGGATAAAAGTCAATGTTCAGTTGCAAACTTTTGAAAGAACAATCAAAACATTTTGTTCAGAGTTACGAATATTTGAGTTACCAACAATCTCCATCCCTGAGGTGTTCATAATGTTGAAGGTTTACTGTATTTTCAGTTTTTCATAAACAGTCCTAATATATTTCAGTTTACATATACTCCTAAAGTGCTGCTGGGGAATTTTAGTTCATTTTCCTTATCTGCACATTCTCCTCTATGTACTTGGCACCTCAGTCAGGCTGTATCTCTCATGATGGACTATGGCCAAGCACCACCCCTCCGAAAGGAGACCCCATGGTGAATCGTAAGAGATGCAGTACAATCAGGGAGCCTGGCTTACAGAGGAGGGAAACATCAGGACTCCAGATTACTACTTCTATGAAGCACCAGGCAGCAATTTCAAGTTGAAATATTTTGGGTTGGGTTAAAATATTTCAGTATTTGAATTGAATTTTTGCCCCCTACCCCGAAATTGATTTTTTCCATGGGAAACCCTCCCTCCCCGTTTCAGAGCAGCTCTACTTCTGATCCTCACAGCATGGAGGGGAACCAGCTTCTAGACCTTACATGGTAGCCTCCTTGTACCTCAGTCTATGTACAACTGTACGCTTCCCACCTTAGGCCAATCAGGTGAGAGAACCTCTTGTTCCTCAGCTCACCGTCTAGAGTCTTGACTGGCAGAAGGAAGCACACTGACAGCAGTCAGTCATGCACGGTCTGCTGAAAAAGTAAAGGTAATTCTCCTTTCCAATTTGCAGACTGAATTGCAGCACCATTAGGCTTCACTATAATTTGGCTCTGGGGCCTCCTGCGATGATAGAGAACCCCCTCAGGAGGTGTGGTTTATATCAGCAAACAAGGAAAAACTGCAGAGGTGAAAAAGCGAGGCTCAACAGAGCAAACTTCAGTCTCTAGAGAGCTGGTTCTAGAAGTGTCTAACACATGGTTACATATGACAGCTCTTTCACCCTCTGGGTGTGATGTCCACAGGGACATGCAAGAAAATGGTGGGGCAGAGACAGCCTTAGATCATGACCTACATCACTCCAAGCTGGACAGTGTACTCTGAGGGATCATTGGGCAGTCAAACAGTAGCGTTATCTCACCGCAAAGTACAGCTCTGGCACCTCTCACCACATCTCAGCGCTCACATATGACTCTGCCACCTCTCTGCATGCTTCACCCTAGCCAGGAGTCTTTTCTGCCCTGTTTTCTTCCCAAATATGGTTCCACCACTTTCCATGAGAGATCAGTGGGCTTACTTCCCTCCATCCTTCACCAGGCTTCACACTTTGCCCTTCCTGCTTCAGCTCTCTGGCTCAGAGAGCTAGCTGGCAGCTTCCCCTGTGGCTTTCAGCCTCCATTTTTCTCCAGTCATAGTTTTCTGATCTGATGTTTGTAAGCACCTTCTCCACCTGCACTCCCTTCCTGCCTTCAGCTGCCTACTCCAGTTCCATTGCTCACTAGAGAATGCTCATGGATGTCCCCTTCGAGGCTAGTTCCCTCCCTGATACATCTGCTCTGCTTATGAGATCTTTGTCCAGATTCTGGACTCCTCAGAGCTCACATTTTATAACTAGAGGCAGCCTCCCCTTCTCATTACACCAAACCAGGGCATATCTGGACTGGAACAGGAGTACTGGGCTCAAATTCATGAAGAGGGCCAGCTACTTTGTTACACAGAGGATTGGGGACTTAGAACAATGGTTCTCCACTAGGATTATGCATACCAGTGGGAGGACACAGAGGTTTTCCAGAGGGTATCTCAACTCATCTAGCTATTTGCTATTTACAACAGACTACATAACGCACTAGTAAAGTCAGTACAAATGAAAATAAGCAAATAACCACCTTTTCAGTAACAGCGTGCTATGACACTGTTGTATTTTTTATTTTATTTTTTAAGCAAGTAGTTTTTAAGTGAGGTGAAACTTGGGGCCTGCAAGACAAATCTGACTCCTAAAAGGGGGACAGTAGTCTGGAAAGACTGAGAACCACTGTGTCCTGTATTGGCAAGGTTTATCCTTGTTCATACTGGTCACGTTTTGGATCAGCTCTTGATAGCTGGTAAAGGTCTCGAGGGGGAAACAGTGAAGGGATATTCAATGGAGAAAGAACTAACTGCAGATAATTAAAGTTTCCAGCATTGAGGATGTTAGCAGCTATAACTATTAGTTTTGTTTTACAGGGTAATGGATTCTCAGTCTTAATTGCTGCCTTAGCATTTTTTCTAGGGATGTTTAAATCAAACTCACAAGAGACATTTTTTAAGAAGTTGCTCCTACTGTTCCATACAGCCCTCATTCTCCTACCAGCCCAAACCACAGCAATATATTCACACAGTTACAGTTGGCATCTTGACACGTGTACACATCGTTTTCATATATTTCCTGGGGATGACTCCAAGGCCTGAGGTTTATTCTGACACTGTGAAAAGCCTCTGGCTTTGTGTGAGGCTGCATTCCTAAATAATATACCAACAGTGTGGCTCAGCCAATGTTTACTTAATTTGAGGGAGAACTTTTTAATATCAAAAGAAAAACATTTCTCCTGCATTCCACATAGGTATATGTGGTTTGCAGTTAGAGGGGAAAAAAATCTTGTTGCCATTTCAGGGGGAGAGTGTGAATTACAATCAGCTGATGGTAGTGGGAGGATGAAAAGATAAACAGAAGTTGTTTTACAAAGTCAAAGAGGTGATTAAGAATAGCTCTGCTTTGTTAGTTCTCTCTAAAAATAGACAGAGATGATTGGTGGTGGGAAGCAACTGACTTTTGAGTCTTATCAGACTGTTAATATGATGGTCCACTGCTGAAGGAGACATGCTTAGCCCATTGGGTATGATGGGCCAGATCTTTCCAGGATTTACATTTTTGAGTTTTGCTTAATGGACTATGTAGCTTTGCTGATTTACACATGCTGAGAATCTGGCCTCATGTATCCAATGCATTAAATATGTAGTGTAGAGGATTTAGCTTCACAGGGAAATGATTGCCATGTAATTAGACCCTAATTACTCCCACTGAAGTGAATGGAAAAGCTGACATTTTAGTGGGAGCAGGATTGGACCATTATTGAGCAAATCTGATGATGGTAAGGAATAAAGGCCTCCATCTGGGTGTGAAGTATAGACCATTGGGGGGAGGAGAACTAGAAATTGTACAATCCAATTATGGTTTCCAGAAAGTGCAGTAGAATTCAATTCATTGTAGATGTAACAAGGCAGCTGGCCCCTTTGCTGGAGCCTACAGCTCAGCCAACCTTAGGTGAATCAGGCAGTTCCACCTGAGGGGAATCAGGCAGTTCCTCACAAAGAGCTGAAGATGGCTGTAGTGAAAGGAAGAGGTAGGCTTACATGGTGCCCTGCTGGGGTGGGAACATAGCACAGCACTCAAGCTCCTTAGGCAGGGAGGCCTGGGAAGGACCTGACTAAGGCAGTGAAGGGACAGGGTGGGCTGAAGAAGCTGGGTAGGCCAGAGGAAATTGTAGCGTAAGTAAAGGAGCTGGCCTAATTGATCAATTCAGTGTCCTGGGCTGGAGCCTGGATGTAGAGGTTGGGCTTAAGTTCCCTACCAGCCCCAAGGAAGGGGGCATACAAGCCCATCACAAGGGTTAATGAGCCCAGTGGTGGGTTGCTGGCTAAACTGTGAATAAAGGCTGAGGAGTAGCCTCAGAGAAACCAGGAGGATTTTGTAATACAGACATTTTGGGACTCTTAATCTGAGTGGTTGTGAACCTTGGAAGGGGTGGACTTAAATGGTGATCTGGCCAGACGGCAGAGTCGGTGAAAGAGAAGCTCTAACTACAGTGCTGGAGTGCTTGTTAGAAGGGTGGGGCTAGAAAAGTGAGAGATACTATACCATGCCTGCCCATGAGGGGGCGCCTAGCTGTGAATAGACTCTGTTATAGTGAGCAATAGAAGAGCATTCAGAATCTGCGGAACGTCTGCAAGAGTGTATAACAAATAAGGGTGGTGGTGGGTTTTTTTTAGTCTTTCCTGTGTCTGTGTGTGTAGATTTCTGTTAAGTAAACAAACTAATCATCGTGGCAGGGTGATTTAACAAGGACAGTGGGTGCTAGAAAAGGAGCATCATTAAAACTCTGCAAATCCACAAATACCCGCTTTATATCTGTAGGTATTTTTATCAGCGCATGTGGATATCTTTGGTTCATTTTTGCAGATGCAGATAAAAATTTTGTATCCATGCAGAGCTCTAAGAATCATCACCGATGCATTGTAGTTCAAGGTTTGAGTTGTTGTTTTTCTTAACGTCAGGAACTTGCTCTGAATGCTCGTATACATGGCCTGGAGACAGTTCACTTTAGGGACTACTAGGTAGTCTATTCAAAGAGCAAATGAGGAGGAATAATAGAGTAAATTGTATTATAGGTAAGGGTGAATAACTGACCTAATAGAACCTTTGTCTATAATGATGCTTCTTAACTTGTCAATTTGTTTCCTGCTCAGCAGATTATCGATTTCTATGGACAGAGTGATCATATCACCCAAAGGGAAAATCAGACTCTGCTTGGTGCTGGCCCGAGAGAGTAATCCTCCTCCCTGTCCAATCAATGTATGTATTGGATAGGGTGACCATATTCCCAAAAGGATGGGGCTGGTGTCACTGCTCACTTGAGCAGGGCCATTTAATAATACTTGAGTATTATTAAACTGATGCCCCATCCTGATGACAGTCCGAGGTGGGGGTTGACGGGGGATGATGATGTTTTAGAGATGTGATTTTATAATCTTCAGCTACACACTAATGAAATAGTTTTAAAGCAGATTTTAAATTAAGATCCTGTGGACTTAGGGTATGTCTAGACTGCAAGGAAAATAGCTACCTCTGGATCCCAGGAACATGTCCGGTATTTTGAAATAATTTTCGAATAAACGGACACGCTATTTCGACATCCCTGTAAACCTCATTCCACGAGGCATAAGGGATGTCTCTAAATAGGGCTTTATTTCAAAATTTGGCCCCATGTACACACACCAAATTTCAAAATAGCCCATTTCAATTTTAGAGTGCAGTCTAGACGTACACTTACACAATAAACTTACAAAGGGTATGTCTAAACTACGCTTTATTTTCGTAAGAGGATATGCAAATTCCATGCGAATTTGCATATCTTCTTCCAATCTCACTTTCGAAAGTGGGTCTTTCAAAAGTGAAAGTAGTCTGGACGCGTTTTTTGTTTTGTTTTTTTTTTTAAACCCTTTTTCAAAAAAACCCACATAAACCTCATTTTTTAAGGATCAGCGGTTTTTCAAAAAAGGTTTTTTTTCCCCGAAAAAAACCCGCGTCTAGACTACTTTCACTTTCAAAAGACTCGCTTTAGAAAGTGAGATCGGAAGAAGATATGCAAATTCCACGGGATCGTCTTTTGAAAATAACACGTAGTCTAGACATAGCCATACTGACAGTATATACCTGGGGCTGGCAAATGCCTATTAAATAGCTTCATTGCCATGTGAATGGCTCTTTCACGGTGTTCTGCTAATAGTTCTGACAGGCTTTTTCACTTTTAAGTTAACTAGATCCTCTCCAGAAGAAGCAGAGCCACAGGCCAGGGATAGGAAGAGAGGGTGAGTGGACATTAAAACTCAGTGGTGCCCCAAATTTTGTGCCTCCCTGCACAGCTATATATTCTGTGTATGGGTAAGAACGGCCCTGCACCTGAGCTGTGCCAGCTTCTTCCCACCTCAACAATTCCCTCAGGATGAGGTGGAGGCTGTCATCACCGTGAGTTGCATGAGCCCTGTCGGTCCACTTACTGGAACCCTGCCTCCCCTCTGCCAAATGCTCACATTTGCCAAAAAAGTCAGGATGGCCAGATGGGACATACTGTCCCCCTATCCAAATGGGACATACTGTCCCCCTATCCATAGTGATTCAAAATAGATTAAAAGGGTGAGTGAGCCATTCAGGTTTTTTTCCCCGCACACAAGATGAGTTTCAATTGCTTTATACTTTAGCAGATGTGGTGCAATGCGGTGTGTGAAAAAAGAGGGTGCTGCTTTATTGTTCTGACTCATTTCATGAAGCTCAGCCAATCCAAACATCTTTTATTTAGGTGTAGGGATTTTTTTTTTATTGTTGCCAAAATAGCTTCACAAGCAATTACACACAAAACATGATCAAATGCTAAACATTATACCAATTCCAAATCTGCTAATGATCCCAAACTGGAGAGACCTGCACAAAGGGGACATTTACTGGAGAGGCATCCAGCAGAGAGTTAGGGTAGCCATGTGGCTAATGCGTTGAACTGGAGATCCAGAGATTTACATTGAGTTCTCAGCTCTGCTGCAAGTTTTTTATGTGACTTTGCAGAAGTCACCTAGGCCCAGATTTTTAGCCTATTCAGTCATTGCTGCACTTTAGGAGTCTACATTTCATTTTTGAAGGGGAATTAGGCTCCTAAATCAATTATTGTTGCAATGCTGAGTGCAAGGATACCTCATACTTTTTAAAAATCTTGACTTTAATCTTAGAGTTCTCCATATTTAAATGGGAAAAATACATTTTTCCCTCTCCCAACCATTATCTCTTTGCCTCCTTAGACTGTAAGTTCGGGGGGGGGGGGGGGGGGGGGGGGGGGGAGGTGGGAGGCAGAAATTGCCTTTGTACAGTAACTAGCAGAATACTGCTTTTGTTAGAACACACTGATGTGTATGTCATGTCATATTCCTTAACACTGGTAAGCAGCTCTTAATTTTCAAAGTTTCCACTTTAGTGATACATTCTAAATACCCCTTTAAGACAGGTAGGTAAGTATCACTTCCCTTTTATAGGAGGAGGAAGAAAAAGCAGAAAAGTTTGGATCTTAAGTCATTTGAAAAGTATTTTTTCTAGATTTGCAATAATGCATTGGATTGCACATATGACACCCTGATATTTTGGTACTTGGGGCATTTTGCATGTACCCATTCTTTGGATGGGTATCTCTCAAACCAACCTATCAACCCACCAACCAACCAACCCCCCGCCCAGATTTTAATACTGTAGAGGAAACTGATAGTAGTTAGCTTAGTTGTTTTGTGGTTTAGACAGGAATCTTATTTTAGGCCTTATGCAAAGGTAAGATTTCACCCCCGATGAAACTTTAAGGAAGCCATAATTTTCTCTTCAATGTAGAATAAATGAGCAAGAACAACAAAAAAGGTAGATTATAAACAGCTCCTTGATTCTTTCAATTTCTTTTTTCCCTCTAATGCTAATGTCCCATTCATTTAGGCAATTCAAAATGAAAATTGTAAAAGTGAAGTTCTCTTCATTCCAAGTTGCCCCATTTTTAATCTAAAAACAAGATTGGAAATCTGCCATTATAGTATTTAATAATCTCTGATTGCCATAACTGCATTTTTTCATTCCAGTACAAGTCAGCCAAGAAGGGTGTAGGTTGATTGCAATAACCAAAGTGAGGAACAAGGATAGTTTGGGCCTTTTCTGAATCTCTCAGGTCACAATAAGGAGTGTGGCTCCTGCTTTTTTTTTTTGTTTGTTTTTTTGTTTTGCCTTTTAAAAACACTAGGGTCTCAGTGGTGTGTGAGCAATATTTGTGGGGATTTTCTTTTTTTTTAAAGCAAAGAACCTGCCTAACAATGTGGGATTCATTATCCACATGGTACAAGAGAAGATACAAACAAAACAAAACTTTTGGTATTTTTTAGGGGGAAGGGTGTCAAAATTTCAAAAATGTCCATTAGTTCAGTGCATTAGTTTTTTCTTGTATTTTGAGATTTTTATTAATCTCTTTCTTTAAGACAAAACTGAAGATGAAGTATAAAATGTTTCTAAAGCTCCAAGTCTCATTGACTTCTGAAAAATGGGATGCTAAGTCACTTTGACACTCTTAAAACTCTTACTCCACATCAGCTCACTGAAACCACTGACGTGTATGGCACTCAGAGCAGGACCTTACTACTTATGTTAAAAATCAGTCAGATTTCTTTCAAAATGAAAAAAAAGAGATAAATATTCACATTCCTCTGAACTTCGCTGACTATGGCTGAAGTAAAAATGCCATGTACAAATTTACACTCCTGGTATCCCTGAGCGGGCTGAAATAAGGAGGCATCAGAAATTTTATGACAGCCTCTTGAAAAATGTTCCCCTCATTTCTCAAGGAAAGAAAAGAGCAGAAATACAAGGTGATGGCAGGCAAATTGCTCTTTTTTTCTGAAGTCCATTTTATCATGTAGCCAATATAAATGATATATGAAGTTCTCATGTTGAGAAGCAACTTGTGCTGCTGAAATCAGTGGAACTTCTTGCTGACCAAAGTGCTTTTCTGCATGAGGGAGAGTGAGAGAAACTTGCACTCAAAGAAGAGAACAGCATGTTAGCTAGTTTTCTTTTGTTTCAGCTCTCATCTGATGACAAATGTAGCACACCTTTACAACCTTGACAGAAGGGAACTGCACCCTTCTACAGAATGTATTAATTCTATTTTGTGAGAACTGATAAAGAAAGAGCCCTTTTATGCAAATGAATGCTGTCATTGTTTTGATATCATAGGTCACAAAGCAAAGGTGTTCAAAGGAGGTTGGGATGAATTGTGAAAATGATTTAAAGTTCACTCATGAGGAATGCTATTATTGTCAAATGGAATGGATTAGGATTCTCTTCTATTATTTTATGGAGCTAGGTTTTGATAACTTTTTTGTTTTGAGAAGGCAACAGGGTAGCTCAGAGGAGTTATAATGAGATGCAGAACCTTTCACTATAGAAATGGGTTAGAAATTAAGCTACATTGGTAGTGACTGAAAGGGCCTCAATGTTCAAGTCATTGGAATCACCTCCACATTTGGCATGAATGGCCACCCTTGTTAGCAATATCGTGGACAGACCATAGACAATGAATCATGTTCTGCCTTACAGGTGTTCCCTCAAAGTCCTGTCCAGTAAACTTTAGGTGGGCAAGTTGGGGAAGATTGTGCTGCCCAAGTTGTG
Source organism: Apalone spinifera (assembly GCA_030068395.1). NCBI lineage: Eukaryota > Metazoa > Chordata > Testudines > Trionychidae > Apalone > Apalone spinifera. The sequence goes on from CM057847.1 coordinate 43,417,287, forward strand.
ACAACATTTATTTGGATACAAAAAGGATTTGACTCTGCTGGCACCTTTCATGAACATCCTGGGATTTTTCCAAGGAGTCTAGGAGAACTAGGTATCCAACTCCCAATGTGTTTCAATTGGATTTGAGTACCTAAATCAGTGAAAGACAACCTAGAATAATGAATAGGCAGCATGAGTGCCCCTCCTTCATCTCAGCAGGCTGCAAGATTGTTGTAATCAAGACGGTCTCCTAGGATAGGGTAGTTTTGCTAACTGCACTTGTGTACCTAGACTTTTTGTGCTGACTGAACTGTAACAGCGCTTTGACTGGATGCACAAGGAGCTCACGGTTCTCACAATGGTGCACATGCTCTTGCATTAAGTGCGTGTCACTTCAGTAATACTGTTAGGAAAAAAACTATGCAGATGAAAACCAATGGAATCTGGCAACCCTGTGCATGGGCAACAGTAAACAAAATGCCTCGTGGGCCACATGCAGAACCCCAGTGGGCCTCACGAGGCCCTCGGGCCACAGATTGCCCACCACTGACCTAAATTCTTTGGAAATACTGTCTGAAACATACACTCCAGTTGTTGACAGAACTCAAAGACCAACTATGGTGTGAGGAAGTCAACTAAAAAAAACCAAGACATCAGATGCATTTTCTTCTGTTAAGTCAGTTCATTTAGTTACCAGTTCTGCTCCACTGCCTGCAAAAAAAAAAAAAAAGATTTTCAACAGTTAATGTGGGTCATAGGATGAGAGAGAGAAGTGAACCTATTGGCAAATGGTGGGGAAGAGAATTGGAAGCAAAGTAGGAATGTAGTGTTTGGACAAGAAATGTTGCTGTTCTGAGCCAAGGGAAAAGGCTCAAGATCAATCAGTCAGAAAACGAAAAGCTTGAAAGGCAGAAGAAATGCTAAAGTTAGCATGTGTGGTTTGCTATAAATTGGGGTAATCTGAAACAGATATTCTCTGAAGGATACTTCCAATGTTTCCTGGCCCTGCTCCAATGACTTCAAAGCCCTGTTATCAGTGAATTGTGGTCCCAGTCTTAGGAAAGCTGGGCGATGTTCTGAGGAAATGTCAGCTTCAGATCACAGTTTCCTCTCATTTCTGTGAGAAGAGGTCAAATTAGCAAACGTGCTGCCCACACGCTGCCTTCGTCACAGCCCTGAATGGCTGGTTTTGTTAATGCTTCATCTGATCTTCAGGTTAAAGAACTAATTTGCTTTGAAACTTCAGGTTATTTGATTTAGGAAACAGAGTTTAAAATAATAGCCCAGCCACATGTCTTGCCAAAAAGTCATTTCACTCTAATGTTGGCTTTGGGGTGTGCAGAACAATTAAGGGAAGCACTTATGGCCCTTCTTCCACTTTAGTTTCCTTCCCACCCTTTGCAGTTTCCTATTTGACTGAGCAAAGCAGAATCTTGATGATAAGGTACTGATTAGTGCAGCCAGGGCTTGAAAGATTGCTGGGGTGGCAAGGAATACGATTTGTGCTGTGTCATCATCTAAGCTAGGGGCCTGCTCAAGCTCTCTCCATGTATCAACTCTCCACTTGACTCCCCTGTGGCTTGAAGGACAGAACAGGTCTTGTCTGTGGGTCTCTCACTCGCCCTGTTTTATATAGTGCCTGTTGCACAAATCTGAAGGTGCCGTTTACCATTGGAAAACTTAAAATGCCTAGTTTGCTGAGGCTCAGTCTCTGTAACTCAGAAGTAGACCTGATGGTAAGTTGTACATGAAACAACCCTGGGGCATTACAGGTTGCCATACAGTATCTCTCAGCATAGGGGAGATCATTAAATCACACTAGATGCTTTAGTCCTGGTTGAATCCCAGAAGAAGATGCTTGATCCAAAGTATACAATGAAGTTAGGTCAAGTTTTACAAATCTTATTTAATTATTTAGAATTAAACCAGAGAGGCCTTATATTCGAGCAAGTCAGGTAAAGACTTAAACTACAACTGTGCTCAAACACCACGCAACTCAGTCTGTATTCTTCAGTCTGTGAGCTACGGAGAGCTACAATATCTGTCTATTTCAGGCATCCTACATACAGAATCCTCTTAGCATTCACAACAGAGGCCAGTCATGATGTGGGAAGATGCTGCAAACCCTACATTGCTGCTTGGGGATAGGGAAGAAAGTTGGCAGTGATACTGCCAGGTTGTACCAAATTTTTGGGCATGGCAGAGCTTGGTCTATAGAAGGGGTGGGAAATAATTTTTGACCGGGGGCCACTTCAGAAATTTTTAAAGTAGCCCCGGGCCACCCTGGAAGGGACGGAGCCTCAGGCAGAAAGGGCGGGACCAGGACACTTCCGTGCTTCCCTACCCACAGACCCTGATTGTTCTGGTTGTGGGGTAGTGCACAAAGTCTTTGCTCCCCCCCTCCCCAGAGAGAACCACCAGCTGTTCTGAACAGCTGGTGGTTCCTTCTAAGTACCCATGCCCCTGGTGGTGGGAGGAGATTTCGCAAGCTCCCTCTGCTGCCCCCAGGTCAATCAGGGCCTGGGGAAGGGAAGCACATGAAGTTTCTCGCTCCCTGCCCCCGCCCTGCAAGGGAGCACTGCACTTAGAATCAACAGCCAGCTGAGCAGCAGCTGGTGGTGACTTTAAGTGCTCAGCCCCTTGCAGGCTGGAAGGAGACTTCATGTGCTGCCCCCGCCCCCAAGCCCTGATTGGCCTAGGGGAGGGGAGAGTGGCAGGGCCTCCATGGACCAGATCAACTCTCTTGGTGGGCCAGATCCAGCCCACGGAGGCCCTTTTGCCCACCCCTGATCTATAGAATGTGTCATAGACTTTAAGGTCAGAGGGACTATTGTGATTGATCATCTAGGCTGGTCTCCTGCAGATTACAGATAATTCACCATTTACACTAGTGTAAACCTGCAAGTGACCTGTGCCCCTCCCCCCCCCTCCCGTGTTTACTCATCTGATCGAGGGAAAATTCCTTCCTGATTCCATAGTGTGGTCAGTTAGACGCTGACCATGTGGGCATGACTCACCAGTCAGTTCGGCTGACAAAGCACTCAAAAATGCGAGTGCACTAAGAGCCCCTATAGTTAACATACACAGAATGGCATGACAGTATCTGAATTTGAAATCTCCAGACCTCTGAGTTGTCCCTTTAGATGGGACAGCATAGCTCAGTTAAAAGAACATGCTGCAAGGGCTCAGTGGTACCTATATAAAGGGTAGATCATTTCAGTCAGTGTGGTACCACAGAAAAAGATAGATGGGATTCCTGTCAGCCAGGAATTGGCCCCCTGATAACTACTAGAACTAGAACAGGAGAGGTATTTAACCTGATCAGAGATGTTGAAGATGAAAATCTCCCAAGGTTCCTGCCAATGAGCCACAGTTGCAGCCATTTCAGGCTTGTGCGTATGAGCCAGGACCACTAGTGTCAAGTACCTATCCTACCTATCCCCAGAGACCCATAGATAACTGTAACTGTCTGTTACTTTCCTCTTGGAGCCACATACTACACAGATTGAGACTGATGACCCTCACCCCTGCATTTTCTACACTGCACGCTCTTCCTGTTGTTAGTCTGCCGGTATTTCCTCAGACTTAGGATATATGGTTTCACTTCAGAAATGAGCCCGATGAAAATACCTTTGGGTGCCTAAAAGTTTGTGAAGCTTCCTGAAGTATCCTGTGACCCATGTTGTTTTCCTGTTGCTAATTCTCAAGAACAGAGCCAGACCGTAAGTGGGGGAAAGCTATAAATAAATACATAAATATTTAAAACAATCTTCTTTATGCAGGTCTGAAAATAGTATCTAAGACTCAAAAAATTCTGAGTCCCTTGATGAAAAGAAATGCAAAGATGACGATGCTTTTGGATATATTTATTTCTGCTTGCTCTGGGAGTAGCAATATCTAACAGGCAGACTCATTTACTTCACGAATCACAGATGTATTTATGGTAAACCAGGTGGCCTTTACAACCAGAGAACACCCACACATTTTCCCCATTTACTCTCTAGGCTAGGTATATACATTCTCTTTCCATGTACACACGAACATTCAGTGATCATGCTTCAAAGAGTCTTGCAAACATTATGTAGTAAATACTAGCAATTCCTGTGAATTAGGTGATAGACATTAGATCATTATTGATTAACATCCTTCTGGGATTGCCACCTAGTTTCAGACATGATATTAAAAGAGTGTTGCGGTAATTAAACAGCAGGGAGGGATTTAGGGGGGCAAAAGTAAGATGACAGTTACTCAACAAAAGCTCTAGTGCACAGCATGATAGATTAAAACCAAAGTCACTTCACTACACACAGAATTCTTTTCTGGGGAGAGAATGATAAACTGAACCACACTTGACGGATGTTAGCCACATGGCTCCATGTGTGAATGGGAAGGCGTTGAGGTACTGTGATGATGGGGGCAGTGTAAGAACTGATGGAGATTAGAACAGAAAGGTAATAGGTGAAGTTCCTCCAAAGAACTAAGGGCCAGAATGTGAACTCACAAGTTTTTAATTCCTAGTTCTGTGCTTGGACCCCTAAAGCAACCTCTTTAGTTTACATCCTGATTAAATCTTTGCGTTCTCCAATCATGTTGCATTAGCCCATCTTACCTCTCTTTTTGGTGAATAGTTCTACCAGGCAGTAATCATTTGGAACCAACACCAGTGTTTCTCACACACCCTCAAGACCAGGGATGAGCAAATACTGGCCCATTGGCTGGATCCAGTTCACCAGGGTTAGCTCCTGTTTTCACCTGTGCTTCTGCAAGCATGGGTGATTGCAGCTCCCATTGGCTGTGGATCGCTGTTTCTGGGACTAGGATACCGCTCCTGCAGCTCCCATTGGCTGGGAACGGCAATCTGCAGCCAACTGAGCTACAATCAGTTGTACCTGTGGAGGTGCAGGTAAATACGCAGTGGCGGCCTGCCCAGCGGCTGACCCTGGTGAACTGCCTCAGCCTTAATGCCCATCCCTGCTCAAGACTCATCTACTTAAATAATTTATTTATTTTAAGGTATGTTTTGCACTTTTTAATTAAATTATATTAGGGCAATGATTAAATCAGGACTGACTCATCATAGCAAATAACTTCGCATATGTTACCTTTCTTCCCTTCATCTCTGAATTATTTAGAAACATACACTTACTTTTTTTTCAGTTGTTGTAGCTGTTCATTTCAGATTGTGTTATTCATGAGCTCTGTGTTCAGCTCTGTGGAGTCTGACTAATTCTGTATGTTCATGTTGTATGTTCCTGTTCCCTGATTTACTAACTGGAATGTTAATGAATGGAGGAAACTAGGAAATCTAAAAGATTTCAAGATGACTGCTTTACTGCTACCAGGGCAAAGTCCTGTACACAGACACATCCACATGAATGTTCACAAGACTGGTTTTAAAAAGTGAAAATCTTGTGATCCAAAAATCACTTATATTTGGTCAGAGAAAACTAATAATATGGTTTCTGAATTCTTTCATAGTAGAGTCATGGTTTTTATTTGAATCTTCATATATATTGTTAAAAGTTCTGTATTGATAAGAATGAGCCATCATCACATTCCATCAGTGACAGGTGATGTCCATTCTGTTTATTGTGGTGAGTTTGCGAATTCATGAATTTCTGATCCCTAAGGATTTGAGCTTCTCAGAAAGAAAATTTCCTCCAAATCCATGCTCTCCTATTCTCAGAAACTCATCCAAATAAGTAGAGCTCAAGTAATTGAATAAACGATTGTGTCTATGGAATGGATTCATCTAAGGCCAGGTTTCAAATTTATCATAACATTCCACCCCTGAGGTTGAACAAAAAGATATTCAGGACTCCACTGATGGAAACATTTTCCAAAGGGGAAGAATCCTACTGCCATAAAGAGAGAGGGCAGACTGGTTATTGTATTTGAATCATATGAACAGGGGTAGCCTATTAATTTTTCTTTCTTTCTGGTTCTTTTCCATTTAGCCTTCAACCAACAGCATAACTATTAAGAAAATACTCAGTGAATAAGATATAGCATACTTTGGGTCTGACACACAAATGAATATGATAGAAAGAAAAATGCCTTTCCAACTTTATTTTAAAAAAGTATTCTAAAACTAGATTCAAGTTAACAAACAACTTTAGTTTCTTAGCAAAGTCTACGTTTAATCGAAATATATGTGGGTTATCTATTAATTACTTAAGTCTTTTGAAAAGGGTGACTTTCATGAATCTTGTACCTTCAGTAATATATATCCTGAGACTGACAAAGTCCTATCCCCACATGTGGTCACAGTTTTGGACTTGGTCCTCTCCAGAGCAAGCCCCCTGCGGTCCTGTTTAAATCTTCAAAGTTTCCATTAAAACAAAACAACCAACCAAAACAACAACAAAATACTGCTTCCAAACAAATGCCAGGGGTTCAGTACCACCATTCCAGAAAAAGGAGGTGGCATGAGGTGTACACAAGAGGTTATGACAAAGTCCTCTGTGTGATTGCCACACAAGGGAATTACATTAATAATGGTTTTGAGAATAAATGTTAGTAATATTTATTTAGGGCTAAACTGTGAACCCCTTACTCACACTCTATTGCTGTCAGTCACACTTAAAATCAATGGGACTACTTATGTAACTGGTCACCAATTTGAGTAAAGGTTCACAATTAGATCGTTCAGATTGAACACTTTACTTGACATCCCTATGCTGAATGTGGTCCTGTGTATATAATGCAGTCACAGGGCCAAATATGTATGTTAATACATAAGAAATAATGGGATGCTTTCATAAGCTTCATCATATGTTAAGGTATCTTTCTCAAATTGGACTTCCTGCTTTGAATCTGTCTTTAGTATTAGTTATTGGTCATAGCAAGGTATTCTAGTGCTGTAGAAGTGTGGTTAGTAATTCAAGCCACTGATTAAGGATGGATATTCTAGACCACTCATTTAAAGATCCTTGACTTCCTCTCTAATCTCTTGAAAAGCTCTCTCTGTGTTTGTAGCAGGTTATCCAGAGAGAAGTATTCAATAAATGCAGTTCTTTGTGACAAGCTGATGCGGTGGTATTCTAATATCTCACTAATTGATTAGATAGAGCCATATGCATGCACTGAATAGCATTGGGGCTATAGTTAAAATTGAATTCCCTCTCCTTTCTCAATTGCCCTAACTTAAAAAAAAAAAAAAGTCTTGGACTTCTATTCCTCCATCCCTTCCTTGAGATCTAGGGAAGTTTGAACAAAGTTGGTTTAATCTTAATCAAACAATTTTCAAAAGTACAGAATGGTGACTGGAAATTAGAAAATTCTGAAAGTTGACATTGCTCCAGGTAACTTCATATTTTATTGCTTCCATCATTAACAAAGAGTACTATAGTAAGGTTCAGATTCAATAATTTAAATGTCGATTAAAAATACAAGGGCCCAATCCTGACCTTATTGAAATGAACAGAAGTTCTGGCATTGACTACAGTAGGAGCAGACTTGGGGGCCCATATGTGTAATGTGTCCTGGTGAATATAGGGATAAAACTAGCAAAACATTTCCTGAGATGTTTTGCTGATGAATAAGCTGACTGTGCCTTATTTTACATGGAGATAACATCTACTTGTGTATGTGTGTGTGTGCGCGTGTGCGTGTGCATGCTCACACTTTAATTTCTATTATGCTTGTTCTGGGCCAAAACTTGAATGGAAAGTGGCAGGGAGTGATATTTGATGGAATTAAAAATAACTAACTAAAACAATGCCTGTGGATTCAGAATCAAATTTACCCATGTATTCAGAGCCTAACGCTGCAGATAGGTGCCTAGTGAGATTTACAATAGTGCCTATACAGTTTTGGTGCCTACTTCCCAGTGAAGTGAGTGGGTGTTGTGCCATTGACGTGAAGAAGACCAGCATTTCACCTGCAGACCTCTGAAATCAGAGGAAATTTAGGAGCGAGAGGACAGTTCAGCCTTTAGGCCCTTCAGTTTTTGACATATCTCTTCTGGGACTGCTAATGTGTGTTGTGATAAATGCCAGTTGTGATGGTGACTTTTTGTGAAACTTTGTCCATATCACATACTGTAGGCCAGTGGTTTTCAAACTTTTTTTTCTCATGTCCCAGTTGAAGAAAATTGTTGATGTCCATGGCCGAACATAATTTGACTAAAGGGTGGGTTCCGGGGTTGGGCTGAGGATGAGAGCTTTGGGGTGTAGGAGAGGGCTCTGGCTTTGGGGTGGGTCAGGGCTGGGGCAGGAGAGACTTACCTTGGAGGTGCTTCTCCTGGCACCGCAGGCCATGCTGCACCTCAGAAGCAGCCAGCAGCAGGTTCCCAGCCAATGGGAGTGCAGACCTAGTGCTCGGTGCAGGGGCAGTGTGCGGAGCCCTGTGTGCTCTGCTCCCTGCAACCTAGGAGCTGGGCCTGCTGCACAGTCTGCAGTGCCAGGACAGGCAGGAAACCTGCCTTAGCAATCCTGCTGGTCACCTGATCCTCCTGCAGCAACGAGTTCCAGTGCCCGACATTCAACAACCCAGTACTGGGCTGTGACTCATAGGCTTACAACCAGCAGAAGGAAACCATTTTCAATTTCTATCTGTCTGGGTTTGAACTGGTAACACCTAGAGATGGTTCTCCTATCTTTTAATATTGGTCAGAACTATCTGCAGTCAGTCAAAAGATGATGAACGTTCTTTGTGAAAAAATTTCATTAACATGTTAGGAAAATCTTGACCATTTTATAAATGGTTCAAAAAGGTAACTTTATTTCTTAGAAAATATTTTTTTGCAACCAATTTTTGTTGAAATGTTGAAACTTTTTCATAGATCTAGCTCAGAGGGAAATGGGACACCAGTGTGAACTGCAGGTTATTTGAGAAGCTAGCAGGGTCATTTTTGTAATGCTTAGCAGAAAAGGTGTGGGTTTTTTTCTTGATGCACAAGAAAGGTGTGACTGTTCCAGTGTAAAGTATGGCATGCAAAGAGACATGAATGGGAGAAGAGTGCAAAAAAGACAGACAGAAGGGACGCTAAGGCTAAGTAAAGGGAGTAAGAGAAAGTATGAAATGAGAACAGAATTTGAAAACACAGGGTACTGTACCCAGTGAAGCTGATAGGCGTTTTACCATTGATTTCAATGAGGCCAGGATTTCACCTATCTTTCGTGCTTTTGGTCAACCGGGAAATATTGTATGAACAGCCTCTTTCATGGTATCTTGGCTTTGGCTCAAGCTGAAAGTAAAAGACAAAAACTTCCTGGAGGAAGAAATATGCACAATTGGAGTAAATATGGGAGGATGGGGCCGGTGACATTCGAAACCACTCTGGCACAGATTCAGTTCAAATATCTGTATGAATTTATATTTGATTTCTGTTTTCTCCACCCTGATTCACACATCTTTTGGGCCCATCTTGAGCAGACAGTCTCTGTTTTTAAAAATAGGAAATAGAGTTGGCTGCTGAAAAATGACTTGGGAATCCTGTTGTGGCAGGCAGGTCTCCCTGAGGTCTCTCTGACAATTTAGATTTGTAGATGGTGTAAGTGACGTTACCTACAAATAGTTCAGATGTGTAGAAAATAAGCAAATACATGGTATGAATGCAACTTGAAACAGAGCCCATTGTTGGCATACAACAGTGAGAACAGTGGAATTTCATTCACAGCATAGTTCCATCTCCATAGTCAGATTTTGTAAAAAGACTTTCAACAATAGGCCATCTTCCTTGGCTTCTGGAGATAAGCAAACATTAGCTGTCACTAGCAACGCTATGTGTTAAGTATACAGACTTTTTAAGCCAGAGAGAAGCACTCTCTTACAGGAAGTTTCTGGCATCCACATGCAAACAAAAAGTTATAAGACTTTCACCAGGAGAGTCAAATGGCTTTCTTTAAATATACAAAAATAATAGAATAAAGCAGCCCTTTTCTAGAGCTCTTCATAGCATTTTCATAAGCATCCCACTCAGATACCAAGCTAGGAAAAAAGGTTTATTTTAAGCCAGATCATTTATAAGACCCAAAAGCCACCCACTACCTTTGAGGTGTAAAACCATATTCGCAATTAATAGTTACTCTGAATAAAGATGATATCACCATCTGTATAATTTTTAAAGAACCTATTCTGTTAAGATATTTAAAAAAACAGTTAGAAAACATCGGGAAATTTGATTCTGATTCTTTTTGTTTTTACACTGGTCAGTCAGTGTAACGCCATTGACTTTTCTTTGAGAACTTAGCTCAGTGTGTCTACCCAGTGTATTTTTCCTCATGAGGACACAGGACTCAGACACACGCTGAGTGTAAGAGGATGAACAGAACCCTTTCGTTAGCTATTGAAACATAGAAGTAGACAATATAACCTCTTCCTTTCATGGTAGTGAGCATGGAACTTGGATTCATCAGCTTCTGAGCTGAGTCTTATTTTTCCCACTGACTAGCTCTGTAGTTTTGAGCAATATTTTCAAACTTTGCGAGGAGTTCTGTGGCACCTTATAGACTAACTGTGTTGTTGGAGCATAAGCTTTTGTGGACAAAGACCCACTTTGTCAGATGCATGTAGTGCATCTATAAGGTGCCACGGGACTCCTCGCCGCTTTTGCAGATTCAGACTAACACGGCTACCCCTCTGATTTTCAAACTTGAATGCCTAAAGTTAGGCCATTAAAATCCATATGTGATCACTTTATGATGGGGTGGACTCCCTACACTAGCTGTGCAAGAACTGAATTGGGCCAGATGGACTCAAATAGCTGATTAGGCTGCAGGCAGCTAATTTAGGATTGACTCACCTGTGCAGGAACAGGGAGGGCCTGTATAAAACAAAGTGTCTGTAGGAATGGGAAAGGCTGTGGTTTCCCTCTAAGTGGAGGGAGTTGAAGGCTGATCAATTCAGAGAGGAGGAAAGACAGGTAGGAAGAAGTCCAGGGAAACAGCAGCAAAGGGTAGGACTGTCTGTGGCTGCTTGTTTATTGGGTCCCAGGGCTGGAGGATGGGCTTGGTTTCACTAGCCACTGGGGTGTGGCAAAGGCACTGGTGGCACCTGCTAGCCAGCAGGTCAGGAAAGACTGAATATCCAGGAAAGGGAGGACTTTAGTTACCTGGCTGGAGTATCAAGCCACAAAGAAGCTGCAGACCTGGGAGCGAGTAGCATGACAAGATGGCGGAAGATCTCACTGGAAAGAGAGCACATGCTAGCAGAGCTAATCCTGAGGAGAGCCAGTAGATGTTGCTGCATGTGACCCCATGAGTCCTTTATTGTAAACATTCTCAAAAGTAAGTTTGATATGCAGAGACGTCTGTCTGCTTCATACCATGACAAACATACATCTTTTTACCCATATATTTAAAGAAGGAAATCTAGTCAAATCATTTGAAATGTAAAATATCAAATGAGGTTTCCACAATAGATATTAAAAATATCTATTGCTTTTTCCTTTAGCTGTTTGCCAGAAGACAAGACAAACACACACGAAAGAGGAGAGAAAAGATAGAAAATGTACCTCCTGCCTCTGATGTTGACTTTCACTTTTAACCTCAGAACAGGAAAAATATAGGCGCAGCAGAAGGTCTGAGAGGCCACGCCAAGACTTGGCAAACTGGTATCAGCAGTAGGCTATTTAGGGCATTGCTTTCAGTTGTTCTTCTGGTAATTGCCTCGTTGTGGCAAAATATTCAGTCTTAAGGTATGTCTACACTGCAAGCTTCTTTTGGAAAAAGTTATTCCAGAAGGTATCTTCCAGAAAAGCTTATTTTGAAATCGAGCATCCACACTACAGGGAAGCCTCAAAAATAGGTTCTCCTAATGTGGATGCGTTATCTTAATTTAGCGCCCCAGGGGGCACCAGAGAGGAATAACTTAGAATGCCCCTGGGGAAGAGCTATTTTGACATAGCAGCAATGGCGCGTCCACACACACCCACTTCCAAAAAAAAAGCTTCTTTCGGAAGAGGCATTATCCTCATGGAATGAGGTTTACCAGTGTTGGAAAAAGCCCTCTGTTATTTTGATTTTCTTTCAAAATAATGCAATTGCTGTGTGGACACTAGGATTGTTCTGGAAAAATGGTACAGTGTAGATGCACCCTCAGACAACTAAGCCAGACAGAAGGAAATTGGGGAGGAGTGGGAAAGAGAAGAAATAATGTAGAGAAGGAAAAGGACGTGTGAATGGGTTGGGAAGAGACAGTCTCTCATCCTAGATGGGCTTGGGCATTTAACTGGACACACAGATTTGGAATTGTAACCTCTTTGCATTTGTCTCCTGCTCTGTAAAAGAGATTCATTACCTACCATCTGGGGAAACAGTGAGAATTAATTTTGAAGGTACATCTCTTTGAAGTTGCTTATCTATTATCGTAATGAACATCAAGATAAGAGCCCTGGGTATATAAGTGCTGGAACTTGGGAGGCTTGATCCCTTGGTCTGAAGGTATTTCCATACCATACAGATTTTACAGTGTGGTTCAATGGTTCTCAGCATGCCCCCTGTACAAAAGTGCTCCAGTACCAGTGCTGTGAAATCCTGGCCTGACTGAAGTCAAGGTGAATTTTTCCATGGACTGCAGCGAGACAGAATTTACCTCTAGAATTTATCAAATGGAAGTAATACACATCAGTGAAAAGATGAAGAGGAGCTGGCAACACTCACATAAGGACAGGTAACATGGATTGGATTGTGTGGTAAAATGGCAGTACTGGTTGTACCTCCAAAATCTGGCACACTCTGGTTCAGCAACATCTGTGGGAGAGCCTAAGGGCAGGAGGGCCATCTGGGAGGGGCATCAGGGTTGGCAGCCTGACTGGGGCAGCATGAGACTGGAGCCAGAGCTCTGTAGCAGACTTAGTAGCTCCCAGGAGTGCATGGCTGAAGCCAGAGCCCCGCAGCTTCCCCTGGCTGTGTGGGGCTGGAGCCCCAGTCCCACAGCTGCTCTCGGCTGCACGGGGCCAGAGCCCCATGGCAGGAGCTGGAATCTGTGCTGTTCCAGGAGCCAGCAGTTACTTGGCAAGCAGCCCAGCCAGGTTGG
>CM057847.1:43430256-43445066 GCA_030068395.1 Apalone spinifera
TGCCTGCTGGGGCAACCTTCCAGCAGCAGGTGATGAAGCTGGGAGTCAATGGCAGGAGACCTCCCCTGGTCCAGCAAATTCTCTCATTCAGGACTGGCCAGGCCCTGATGATGCTGGACCAGGGAGGTCCAACCTGTATCACATTTACTATCTGTGAGAGACCCAGTCTTGAAAGCAGTTTGAATACTCTTGAGAGGAAGGGTGAGAAAGACACTTAAGATCCACCCCTGCACTCATCATTCCCCTATAAGTATTCTTAAATGAATGGGGGTATGTATCATCACTTATAGGCTGGGCCCCTGAATGAGAAACGGGACATCCACAAAAAGGTTTGGCATTTGGACAATAATCTTCTTGAATTAATAATTGTCCAAATCCTTGTATGATCTGCCCAAAGCTCCTACAGCTGGAAAATTAAAATAGATTGCTTGTTATCATGTGCTACGAATTTAAAATTCTGCCCTTAACTGCTTGTGGAATTAGTTTGGACCATTCCAAATTGATAAGCTTATAACTTTCATGAGGAGTAATACCACTCTGAAGGACGTAGCCTTTTCCATTTTTGCTTAGAAATAGAGATTAAAGCCCTTTATTCCATACGGTTTTCTTCTATGTAGCGTTGTGGTCCTGTGATAATGCTACACCTTTGAAAACAAAGGGAATGTCAACATTTAAAAGTGCTACAAGGTAATAATGTAGCATTTTGGTGTCAACACTCACTACACCAATGGGAAGGATTTCCTCATTGCTGTAGTTGTGGTTAATCCACCTTTGTGAGAATTTGTCCATCAGCATAGCGCTGTCTCTGCCAGGGTTAGGCTGGCATAGCTAAGTCCCTGAAGATGTATCTACACTGCACCCGAAGCTCGAAATAAACTATGCAATTTGAGCTACTCAAATTGCGTAGCTTATTTAGAGTCAATTTCAAAATAGCTTATTTGAAGCTATTAATATAAAATAGCTTATTCATTTGTCACTGTCTACCCTGCAATTATTTCGAAATAAATTGCTATTCCAAAATGTCCTCATGGAATGAGATTTACAGGAATGTTAGCTAGCGAGCCTGTTAAGTTTCGAAATAATGGGCATGCTCAAAATAAGCGGAATCGCTATTTTGGGATATCGGAAATAACGCTGAAGTGTAGACGTAGCCTGAGTTGTAGATATTTCACACCTCTGGGTAGATCTGCCCTATGCCACCTTATTTGCTTTGAAAACCTAAACAGCTGAGTTATGCAGTTCCTGGAAACATTTTGATAGCAAGAATTGACTTGGGTGAGAAGGTTACAGTTTAATACACAGTAATAGTGAATTAGATCATTGTAACATCACATTTTCTTTCAAAAGCAGCCACTGTTTTTTCAACATAAGGATGGACTACATGAAACACTTCTCGTTCTTGCTATAGTGATAAACATGATGCAAAACCCTAAACAAGTCGATTCTAACATACAGATCATTATTGTATTCCTGATAGTGCTCTGCAAAGCTGCATAGTCTTAAGGACTGCGGCAGCAATATTTGCTGATTTGATAAAATGGTATAGGTTAGATCTCACCACTGTGATCTTTATATACAGTATAGTAATAAATAACTACATTTTAAAACACCCCTAAGAGGCAGGAAATTCTATACAGTGGTCACTTCCCACAAATCCCGATATATAGCCATCTCTGCAGCAAAATGAAACAGCAGCTTCACGGTGAAGCGCAATGTGTCTCAACATTTTAGGAGAGACAGTGAAAAGGAATAACATGTCCAACTGAAGGTTCATTGGAAGGCAGAATTATATTGGTTGGAATTTCCAGGTACTAGAATTAATACCCCATCAATTGTATGAAAAACTCTAGTATCTTGTAATGGTTACAAGGTTGTCTATTTTACATTTGCTCTGAATCATTCTCTCTCCCCTGCTTTCTTTAGTACAGTGCCCTTAACACTAGGCCATTGCTGAGTCATTGATTCAATACACACCCCTATGGAAGAGTGCCAGTGATGTAATTAACAGTACCACTTCCTGAAGTACTTAGATGTCCAAGTACAGAACTAGCCTGACCTGCTTATTTTGCAAGATGTGGTGGGGAGAACTTTGAAAAGTATAAAACAAGATTTGTAATGGTCTCCACTGCCAAACCAGCACAAGCAGCTGGGAGGCCACAGGAAAAGGAACACCCAGATGATTACATTGTAGGAGGTGGCAGGAAGTACATGCTTTGACGCTGGCCCAGTTTGACACTCGTTTGGCTCATAGCCTGTTTCTAGCAGTTTAAATGTATAATGAGGATGTCCTGTAGGATTGTTAGGACCTATACCAGGTGTGGGACTCCCTGGGACCAAGTGACCTTGCTTGTGAGTGGTGTTCAGCTAGGTTTAGGGGCCCCACAAGATGCCTGAAAGGAGGAAATTTGGACTGGAGGTGACAAGGTCTGCTTACCTTTCCTCTGCACATGCTTGGGTTGGTTCAGCAGCTTTTTGTTATCAGTCAAGCTTGTCCAAACTTTTTTTTCATCGCTATTTGGCTGTAAAGTTGCTGAAAACCAGTTTCTTTATGTTTGGTACATCTGGCAGGAGTTACAGCATAGACTTGACATTGAGTCAGAAGTTACGGTTTTACACAGTTTTAAGACTTTTCTTATCGTCTAAAATTCATTGCACCTACCTATCCTGTATCTTAAGAAACTCAAGCCTTCTGTTTTATTTGTCTCTGTGTTCTTAATAATTAGATAAGGTAACTATTCTGTTTGTTGCTTCTCTAATATTAATCTTAACTATTTCAGTTATGCTTTTATACGGTAAGTTTTTGGTATATTCCAGGGTAAGAATGGCTAATAGGTGGAATGCCAGAGGTTCTTGCAGACTGCAAATATCTTTGTATTTACTTTATTATTGTATGTGTTTTCTGGAGTTTGAACCTTGATAATACCTTGACTAGTTTTTTTTCCCCTCTAGGTCCAAATCTCTTTTTTACCCCTTCCCCAGGCATTATCTTAAATAGACTTGGCCAGCATGTTAATTTTTCTAGATATTACCTCTCCTATCTTGTGTCTTTAATTTTTCCCACATTTTTTTTGTTTTAACACAAGACCATAGTAGTTGCTATAAAAAAGGCAGACAATAATTTTTGCAGCAGGGGCCACTTAATGAATTTTGTTTAGTGGTTATGGGCCAGCTCCACCCCTGGGGCAGAAGGAGTAGTGCTGGGAACTATCCTCCCCCCAGGCTTGTCTGGGGTTGGAGACTTTGAATTAAAAACATAGCAAAGGGTTCGCAACTCCTGGCCCCACTGCTGCCACGTTGCCTGGCAGCCACCAGACATTGCTCAGGTTATTTAAAGGGCTCTGCCAGGGTAGTACTGCAGCCAGGAGCCATTTAAATGGAATCCTACTGCCTGAGCCACCACCTGGAAGTTCAGTGGCACAGGAAAC
Source organism: Apalone spinifera (assembly GCA_030068395.1). NCBI lineage: Eukaryota > Metazoa > Chordata > Testudines > Trionychidae > Apalone > Apalone spinifera. The sequence goes on from CM057847.1 coordinate 43,433,682, forward strand.
AGGATATAAATAGAAAGCAGCTAGATGCAGTCTGCTGGCGATCAGAGTGTTAGGCAGGCCACATCTTGCCCAGCCCTGTGCTAGACCATATTAGACTAATGTTCTGTCTTGTTCAGTATTCTGTTTCTGGCCTTCTCTTTGCTAGAGGAAAAAGATGTTCTTACTGCCTGTTAACAAACACTAGGTAACTAACATGTAAAATGCTAGTGAAGACAAGGCAAAGGGTTTGAGGTATCAGGTTGAGGCAGCCGTAACTGCCTCATATTCTTTATCATAACTCACTAACACGTGTGAAAATTACCAGCTGATCTTGTCTTCAGCACCACATGTTAACTGACACCAATGTAGTATCATCATCATCAACAACAACCACCATGGGCTCAATGTCAATTGGTGTCCGATGCCTCCCTCACTTCCTTCCATCTTTCCCTGTCCAGTGCAGAGTGGCTTAGTTTCTGTAGACTAGCTCTGCACCAATCTACTATATCATCTACCCATTCTCTGTGGGGTCTGTCTCTCCTGTTCGGACCATCCATTATGCCGAATAGCAGGGTCTTAACTTTTCGCTCGTTGTTCATTCTGCAGTTATGCCCGAATAGCTGTAACTTCTTCTGTATAACCTTCTGCAGTAGGTTCTTTTTCGGCTGTATCTTCCTATATAATTCCTCATTGGTGACCTTCTGCATCCATCCTAATCTCAGGATCTTTCTATAACAATTCCTCTTGAACGCCAATATCCTTCTCTTTGAACCTTTCGTTATCACCATAGTACAACATGCTGCTAAATACAATCTTATTATATACCCTTATTATACACCCTGAAACCTGGCAACCTTCCACCAGAATTATGCTAAAGCTTTGTGTTTTAACTTGCTCTTTTATTGCAGCAGTCATGAGGGAAATAGTAGAGTTGTCAATAATGCAGCATTGGCAGAAGTATTCAATAAACATTTTTGTTCTGCATTTGATTACATAATCTGTATTCCCCTCTCCCCCCCAACTAACACTTTCATTGATGCTGCGCAAGAGAACACAAATCATCATACTGACCCCAGATTACCAAAAGACTGGGAAAATGACAGATAAGGAAGAGGGTGAGTCTTTGGCAGAGCAATCTGAGTTGTTTGGTAACTTGAGTACAAGCAAACAATATGTGCTTTAGAACTATCAATGTTTTAACATCTAAGAACGTAGGCCATCCATGCAAGATGGAGGGATCTATCCTGGGAAGCAGTGGCTATGAAAAATATGGAGGTTGTGGTAGATAATCAGCCGAGCAGGAGTTTTCAATGCAACTCTATGGCCAAAAAGAGCTAATTCATAAACAGGGGAATCTTGAATAGGAGTAGAAAAGTTGTCATCTTAACACTTTATCTGACATTGTAACTGCTGCTGGCATACTGTGCCTGTTTCTGGTGTCAGCAATGAAAGAAGGATGGTGATAAATGGGATAGAGTCCAGAGAGTGATTGAAAGATTAGGACCATCTCCCTTTAGGGAATATATCCTAATTTGTCAGATATCAGGCACTCATCCCTTTAGCATAACAAAGAAAAGGATAAGGGCTGACATGATCTGTATGGAAGTACCTACAGTCTAGCAGACAAGGCAGAACAAGCTCCAAAGTCTGGAAGTTGAAGCTAGATACATTTGTACTGTTGACAAGTTGTAAATGCTTATCAGTGAAGGTAATTAACCTCTGGAATTACTTGCTGAGGGAGATTATCACTGGCAATTTTTAAATCAATTGGATTATTTTTTTTAAAGTAGTAATTTCAAAAGGAAATTACTGGGGAAATTCTATGGCCTGTTATGCTTGAGGTCAGACTAGATTTCAATGAGTTCTTCAGGTCTGCAAATCTATGAAACAGATTCTCATCCCAGCAGCAAGCACTGAGAACAGCTGTTCTGTGGACATTCATATACAGGCTGTTGTAAAATAGTTTAGCCCTACGGCCCTGGCTCTGCTCCTTTTTGGACCTTAGAAAAGCTTTGATTCTTCATGAATAGTAGTCGTCTTCCAATTGTACCGTCCTGCTTACTTCACACAAACATGCAGGAGAGCTGAGCTGTGTTTAATCTGATTCTTTGAAATGTGAATCACTCAGGACAACAACTCCAAGGCTAGTCTAGGAAAGCTTATTATCACTGATTTACAAGCCTTTAGTGATCAGAACAGGCCAAACCAACATTTCCTCACTTCCTGAAAACCACAATAGAGCCGCTGTCTACTTTTGAAAGTAAAAATTCTTTCCATCATGATTTTACTTTTTTTTTCTGCTTCTTCTGATAAATACTTTTCTAACGTTCCTGCTGCATTTTCAATGGCACTGGAAATGAATATGAACTTTTAAAATTTACTTCCTTGTATTAGGCAGTAGCATATTCAGTAGTTTCTGCACAATTTTAGGAGTAATGGGCCTGATCCCGCAGCTGTTCTGTAACACAGCCAAATCTCTCACCCAGCATGAATGAAAACTGTTGACTATTAAATCCCCCAAACATAAGGCCATTTAGGACAAAGAGTTATTGAAATAGAAGGTCTCATATTCCCTTCTGTGGCCCAGCCGCTAGAGGATAAAATCACTCACTTGAATTCACAAAGCCAGAACATTACTGCTTCTCCTGTGAAATAAAGGCATGGGAGGTTTTCACAGGGGAAACAGCATGCAACAGCTGCATCAAGCTGACTTTTTGGCTTCAGACACTGCAGAGGAAACAGAACACATTTCTTTTTACATTTGCTCCTACATAGGAAAATAATAGACACTCTGTGCAGAGAGGTGAGGATTTGGAAAAAAGGAACATAACCCAGATTCTTAGAGCTGCTGGATTACAATATATTTAAGGTAGATCACTTCACTGGATTGCTAACAAATTAATTGGAATAAATGTTGCTATGATGAAAAGGTCTTATATGGCATGTTTCTGCCCAGAGGAGTTTTAAAAGTGATGGCTACAGGACTAATAGGACAAGTGGGTGGTATTCACTATTATGCTGTTGTCATTCTGTCTCCCTTTGACAAAATCACCTCAGATCTCCATGCTCTAGCTTCTCCAGCACTATCCTTGATAATGTGCATTGAGATTTTCACATTAAAACACCAAGATAAGAGCTCATTTTTATAGATGGGTGAATGATAAAGCTTTCTAAATAGTGTAAATATTGACTCTTTAAACTTCTATAACATTCATGTAAATATGAAGGGGATGTGAAGGCAGAAGAAATAAAACGGCTCAAAATATCATATAGTCCAGGACAGAAATCACTTATAGTTATAACTTGCATGCAGTTTCTTACACTGCTACTTTCTTAAAAGCATTAGTGTTCTCAAGACAACTACCAAATCAAGTATGCTGTTTTCAGGGAACCTGATGCCCCTACTTCACTTGTAAGGGACGTAGGCTAGGATTCATTGTGGATAACCCTGAGGTTGTTATTTGATACTGTTAGATCTTCCCTTTATGAGCCATTTCTGGGAATAGCCTTGACTCTCAGCTAAAGCATATTTATATTGTCTTGGGATAGGCTTGTACACTGCAACAGTCCCTCTTGATATTTGAAATGTTTTACAATATGTAATAGTAGAGAAGGCTCTGGATGGCACCTTAAATCAGAGCTTCTGTGGATTTCAGATGTGTTTGGAGGTTGGTTCAAATCCCTGTATACAAACTTGACCCTACAGTTTTGTTGAAAAATTTCAAGGGCATTATTTTTCAAATTATTTTGGGTGAGGTCTAAAATTGTGGAAAAAATAATAGGAAGAGCTTATCTTGAGAGTTGTTTCATTTTGGGCAGAAATCTTGCTAGAACAGTTTGTCCATCACAATCTGGCAGAAAATGACCTGGCCTCAGTTATTCATGCCTTCATATCTTGGCTAGCCTATGGCAATGCGATATACCTGGGCATCAAGCCTTCAGCACTCGGGAAAACTCCAACTAGTACCGAACACTTCAGCATTTCCTCCCCCTAATCAACACTGGCCAACACAAGCACATCAAACCTGAGGTCCACTCCCTACGCATGCTCCCCACTGAGTATCCAATCAAGATCAAGGGCTTGGTTCTCCTCTTGAAAGGCATTCAATGACATGGGCTTAGGATATCCAAAAGATCAACTAAAGCTCCAGGATGAAGACTGTGATTGATGCCTTCACTCCTCTGGCACAATGCAACTTTCTACCACAAGGGTAAAGCTTGTCTTTCCAGGAGAAGGATCTCTCTTGGGACCTAGAGACTATGGAATGAGCTCCCACAGGAAATAAGGACCATCAGACTCTTCACCCCTTTCAGCCATCGGTGAAAGGTGCATTCTTTGACTGTATCTTCCCAAACATAAACAAGAAGAGCCATGGGGAGAAAATGAGACAACCAACATGTGACAAGCATTAGTCGTGTTGTGTAGTGCAGTGCTGGAAGATACTCAGATACAAGAGTGAAGAACGCTGTATAAGAAGCTATGTAGAAATGGATAATCTTTATCATGAAACTCTAATCTGGGTTTGGCTTTAAACTCCAACCCTTGTTTAAATGTAATCCTGATATGAGTGGCACTGCCATAATTCACTTCTAATATTGTGTATACAATACATTATCCCATTCTGCATATACTCCATGTATGTATGAACTATTTTCTGGCTGGTTGTCCAGTTATTCTTGAGAATCAGAGAATCCATTCTGGCATTCTAAACCATTCTTCCCCTCCTCTTAACCACATCAAGCGCATTCCTAGCATTTTCCCTAGGAGGTTACAATCATTTCAATCATAACTCGAACCAAAGAATGTTGGCATTTGTCAACACATTTATAAAATCTTCACCTGGAATCTCTCTGTTCTTGTTAATGAAAAGCACTTGACTTCAGAAAGCATTAATTGACATAAAAAGTGCTGGCAGTGAGGAGTGCAACTAGCAGACTTGGTCCTTAGAACTCTTTCTCTACCTTGGGGTTTCAACATCACGTTTTGTACATTATAGTCATGGCAATACCACCTCAGTGGGAAGGGTCAGAAGTGACTACATGCTATGGTGGGCTGGCAGCATATGTCCCAATCCCTGGTTTGCACATGTCAGTACAACTGGCTACATCTATTGAAAAGGAATAGCCAGTGCTAAGGGTCTATATGTGCTAGTTTTAGTAGAACTGTCTTGGTTCTCTATCTGATTTTTTTTTCTAGAGTTCTGGGAATTTATTTGGAAACCCTGAAATGTTCCAGGTTTTCATTTCATTGGTGAAAATATTTCTCTCCACCTCTCTCCCCCAGTATTATAAATGCTTATTCAAGATGTATTGCAACACCCAATAGAACTTAGTCTGTGTTTGTCAGGAACAAATAGTCCAGTGGAACAAGTGTCCAGAGCTACGAGCTGTGTTTGGAGCTGAGAAAAATCACATGTGTCGACACCACAGCTGTTCTTCACACAGTGAGATTTTCAGTATTTCATGGCCCTCATTAGAAATGCTTAGTTACTGGAAACTCCTTCATTCCGAGAAAAAGTCACTGTTTAATCAGATGCTGACAGCACTTTTTAAAAAACAATTTTGTGTGGTTAGTCCATGATCTGAAAATATCACTCTGAAAGTGTGGTGGTTGATTTGGAAATCAATGTTCTTCTTTGTAATCTACTGTTTTCCTCCCCCTCCAACCCTTCCCTCAACTGACAAAGACATAATCTTTCCTCTTCCTCTCCATAGGTGGTGCATAATCTCCCCTTTCTGGTACAGGTGCCTTGGAAGAGGCATAATTAACCCTTTTAGCTCAATAGCTATGCAGTTACAAACCAGTTTTGCTCCTAGGAAGCAAGAACAGGGAGTTTGTGGATTAGTAGAATGATAACATGCCTCATTAATCCAAAAAAAAGTGTAAAATATCCCCAAGGGGAGGGGCAGAGCTATTCTGCTGACTCACACTAACAGTTGGATGAGGTAAGCTTCATTAGCTTCTATTCAAGCACATAAATGTTTAAGGATGAAATAGTCAAAGCTGAGTCCCAGAATTCCCATTAATTCCAATGCCTTGAAACTCTCCACCATGCTCACTGTCTAAAGTGTTGAAGAGCTAGCGGGTGGGGCCACAGGAAATGGTTAATATATACTTCTAAAATTAAAGGAAACCCCCAGGAGGCACAAAGTGAGTTGTGGACAATACCCACTTGTGCTGAGAGCAGGATGCAGACCCTGCCCATGGTGATCTGCTTTGTCTTTCCCTTTCCTCTCCTGGCCAAACTGTTCAATGGCCAAGAAGAGATACATAAAGAAAAGCATGTTTCAAAAACATTTGCTGCAGCAATCTCTTATGCACACCTAATTCCACTCAAAACAATCCCCTCCACCAATGCAGTTTCCAATTTGTGGAAGATTATTAGAGAATCCAAAGGGAGTTAAGGCTGGGGAAGGGAATGTGAATATAGTTTCTTGCAGATTTGTTAGGAAGGTTTGTGGTGACAGTGGAGTAGAAGTTTCTTCCAAGTACCACCTCACCTCCTAAAAGAAAAAACCCAACGGCAGTAAGGCCACCTGTATCTAGCAGCACAAAAATCAAACACCTGTAGGCCAGACGCAGCTGGATGCATGCCAGTGCTGATCCATGTGCCAAGCAAGCCCCATACTGATTGTTTGATCTGAGGTGGTCTGGGAGGAGAGAACACTGGAAAATAATTTACAGCAAAATTAAGTAGCTGAATTTTTCCTGGCTGCCTTTATTTCCCCCCTTTTGTTAAAATTCGCCCTGCTTTTTATGCCACTTGTGTTTGGCACAGGATCATGGTGCACTTGGAAAATTCCTTTTGTTAAATGAAGGGTTGCCCACTTCCCCAGACAGATTTTCCCAAGTATACACAATTCCACCTTGCTTACGATTCAGATGTGCTGTGTCTCTTGGGGTACATCTAGACTGCAGGCTTCTTTCAAAAGAAGCTTTATCGGAAGAGATCTTCCAAAAAAACAACTTCTGAAAGAGAGCATCCACACTGCCAAAGTGCATCGAAAAAGCCATCTGCTTTTTTGAAAGATAGTGTCCATTCAGTGTGGATGCTATCTTGCATTTCAGCTGTGATTACTATGGACGGAGTGGCCACCAGGCCATATGTGCTTTCCTCCTCTTTCAAAAGAACTCCCACTTCCCAGTCCACACATGTCTTTTTCCAAAAGAGCTCTTTCAGAAAAGATGTTCTTCCTCGTAGAATGAGATTTACTAATGTCAGAAAAAACCCTGTGTTCTTTCTATTTTCTTTCAAAAGAACGCAATAGCAGTGTGGACATAAGTGAAGTATTTTTGGAAAAACGGCCATTTTTCCAAAAAAGCCCTGCAGTCTAGATGCACCCTTAGATAAAGAGGGAAGCCTTGAAAGTGGCGATGAGTTGAATAGAACGACTAAACAGATGAGGCATTTATTACTCACACACATTGTAGAGATTCCTTGGTCCAGTAACAAATCACATCAAGGCATGCATGGATACTGCCAATGGCATGCAAGGCTGTGTTACAGGGAGAGAAGAAAGTAAGCAAGGGAGAAGAGTTGGTGCAACATGGAACATAGTATGGACGAGGGAGAAGAGGCACTGGGGACAGAGAGAATTAGAGGCTACCTGACCCTGTTTCTGAGTCTCAAACTCAGGGTCTAGGAGTCAGGGCTTGGGAGGCATGCTCTGGGGCTGGGGGGGAAGGGGGCTGGAGGTCACATTCAGAGTCACACTCAGGAGCTGGAGGGGCTGGGAACCACAGAGAGTTACACTGGGAGTCACACACTCAGGGGCTGGGAGTCAAGGCCTGGGGGCCACACTCGGGCTGGAAGTCACACTCAGAGTCCCACTCAGGGGCTGGGAGTCACACTCAGGGAGTCACACACTTGAGGAGTCTCATACTCAGGGGCTGGGAGTCAGGGGCTGGGGGGCACACTGGGGTTGGAGGGGCTGGGGGTCACACTCAGGAGCTGGAGGGGCTGGGAATCACAGAGTCACACTGGGCCTGGGAGTCAGGGCCTGGGGGGCACACTCTGGGCCTGGGAGTCTCATAGGTGTTACAAAAATATTAGAAACATAATACACATTATTCAAAAAAATAAGTAAAATTTAGTATTTTACCAAACAGTTTCACCTGAACTTAAATTACTGGGCTATCACAATTTACTAAAATAGCCCCTTTCCTCCCCAAAGCAAGGTACCCTCCAGCTCTCCCGTTGCAACCCAATTCCCCCCCCCCCCCCGAACATAGGCCCAGCCTCTACCCCAGGCTTGCAGCACCCCCACCCCCAGCACAGTCCCAGCCTCTCCCCCCAGGCTTCCAAACACAGTCCCAGCCCCTACCCCTGTACCCACCCAGCACAGTCCCTAGTCTGAGTCACTGAAATGGTATTTGATTCAATTGATTGGTTTAACTGCCTGAAGATTGTTAAACCAATTAAGTTGAGTATGACTTCAGGTGACTGGCTCCTTAAGACTAAGCCAGCTGCAGAGCAGCCCAGCAGGGGATCTTTTCAAATGTGTGACTGCACCTGGGGAGACACCTGGCGACCCTTTTGAAATGTAATGGTGACCCATAGGTTGGGAAACCCTGGACTAGAAGATCTGGTGGGTGGTTGCCCCATAGGTTGGGATAGAGACTGAGCAGCATGTCACCACCATGTATTTTCCTGGTATGAAGATTTCCTGGTATGAATAGAGCTAAATTCTAAGTATCCTCCTCAACCTCCTCTCCAAATTGGCCCTAATCTTCTAGGGATAGATCACAGAGTCAACTGTAATCGATCCATGGGCTTCAGAGGGGCTGTGACAAATTTACATGGATCTGCTTATAACACTCCACAAATGGAAGCTTCTCCACACATCTGATTAATGTCACTGCTTCAGAGATAGGGCGACCAAAGCTTCCCCTCAAATATCTTTGTATTATTTTGAGTCACATTTGATTGTAATTTTTGTCCACTTTTCCAATCTCATTTCAGTGGTATTCACAATTCCACCTTCTCCTCCAAGGTGAAACTTGCCCAACATTGAGATTCAGATCTGCAAAAGGACTTAAGTGCCCATGTCCTAGTTTTAGGCTCCACTGAAATAACAAAACCCCAGCCTGGCTTCCAGGGCTGGGGAGAGAGGGGGGCTGAGGGGAACTGACAAAAGGGTCATTGCCTCTTCTATGGCATCAAGTTCCAACTTCTTGTTGCCACCTTCAAATCCTTGCATAACTTTGCACCTTCCTTCCCTGCTTATCTGCCATTGTCTCATTCTTCATCACTCCTGCCAGCAGCCTCTCCACCATCTTCACTTGTTTATCAGTTTTTCTCACAGCCTCCATGCCTTCATTTTGTGTCTCCCTCCCTCTGTGTGGAATTCCCTTCTTGAGCTCTTCTGTGAAGCTACCGCTCTCTGACTTTGGTCAAGTTCCTCTTGAAGACTCCTGTTGCACAAACTGTCTTGTATTGACTTGCTGGGAGAGTTCTTTGGGGCTAATTCATAAGTTGTATTGGAGTAGATAACGATGGCGAGGGAAATGCTGTTAGCCATAACTTTATATTATCAAGTTAACTTAAGTGACACCTCCACAACAGATGTGATACTAATATGCCTTCATCTTTTCACTTTTTTTTTTTTTTTGGTCTGCCTTTAGGTTGTGAATTCTTGGGACAGAGACTGAGCCTTCTTTTCTGTTTAGAGAGTGCCTGGCATATTGTGGTGCAACTGTAACAAATAATTGTGTGTTTTAACAAAACAAAAAACGTTCCCCATTGTCCTCTCTCCATGAGAATTCAACATATAGCTGGTGTGTGTTAGATTGTTCATTGATGTAGCAAGCATATATCCTAAGCTTTTTGGAGCTTCCTTCAGTAACAACTAGCAACTATGTTACTACTCCCACTTATCACCCGGAAAAAGAGCATGTGGGAATTTGTGAAGGTCATTTGTACATTGTGCAATGGGGAGAGAATGTATGATTGTTCTAACTAACGGGAACAAAGTAATTCTATTTCTGTTTTTTAGGGAACATGCTGCTATTCCTTGGTAACATACATCTATCTCAATCTTGAAGACTTTCTCTCTACTTGTAGGAATCTTTTTAGACTCTTTTTACTCTTGACATTAGGCCTTCAAAATGGCTTGTGGTTTCATTCAACCAGGGAGCTCAATAAAAGACTCTCTTCAGAAAACAAACTAAGTGTGGGTGTCTGAGCTCATACGCTCCAGAGTTCAAAAGTTCGCAGCATGAAATCCCATCTCTCAGTTCATTATAGTAGATATTATCAACAACTTTTTACTCAGAGGGGCCGAGGACATGAACATACTTAAAGGTTCAATTACACTCTCATCTCTGGAGCCGCCTTTGAGGAGAAAAGTGAATGTTTATGTCCCTCATGTCTCTCACACCTGTGTTTGGACTTGGGAGGAAGCCACTCCCAAAGGAAACAAACACACATGAATGAGGGACATCCAAATGTTTACTCGGCTGCTTTAATTAAAACAATGTTTGTTTATTATATGGGTCTGTTTTCTTTCTTTCAACACCTCGGATGTTAGGTTATAATTCCTTTATATCATTTTTGTTTTTCATAATTGGACAAAGTATTTCCCAGCTTAACTTTTTAGAGAGTGGCAGGAATCCCAGCAACTATGTCACAGGGCCAGAATGTCAGTGTTTCCAGAGTTCCATATTTGTCCACGATATTTGTCATATTTAGCTTGGTTAGTAGAAGCAGCATTTTAAGAGTGGAAACTTTTTTTTTAAACACAGATTTTCTTCTATAAATCTGGGATTAGTGCCTTAGCTATGTATGTTTGACTTTATCGCTGAATACTTAGGCCAAGAAGGTGGGCTGACCGCTGACTGCTTTGTGGCTCTTTGGTGGCACAAAGTTGTAGTAAATCTGCTTGATTCAGCTCCCTGTCGAGTTGAATAGTGTCTCTTTATATCACGCCCCCATCTCCCAGGCCTGGAATAATAGGCATGCATGGTTGAGAGGGGATGGTGCTGCCCGTTAACATGTGCTGGGAATCTGGCCTAATGTTCTGAGCCAAGGTTTTAAAAAACAAACAAAACATAATTTAAAAAAATCACCTTGTTTAAGAGAGGATAAATAGTTTGTGGAATGTAATTGCCCCCCAATAAGCATTTAAGTGGAGATTATTAGGATCCCCTCCATGATTTTTCTGGGGACTGAGGTAAGATTAACCGGTCTGTAGTTCCCTGGATCGTCCTTCTTCCCTTTTTTAAAGATGAGCACTACATTTGCCTTTTTCCAATTATCCGGAATCTCTCCCGATCTCCACAACTTTTCAAAGATAATGGCCAAAGGCTCCTCAATTACATTTGCCAACTCCCTCAGTGCCCTCAGATGCATGAAATCCAGACCCATGGATTTGTGTACGTTTAGCTTTTCTAAATAGTTCCTAATC
>CM057847.1:43445166-43470274 GCA_030068395.1 Apalone spinifera
TTGCTAACATGCCTGTAGAAACCTTTCTTGTTACCCTTCACATCCTTTGCTAGTCACAATTCTGATTGTGCTTTCGCCTTCCTGATAACTCCCCTGCATTCTCGAGCTATACATTTATACCCTTCCCTGGTCATCTGTCCTAGTTTCACTTCTTGTAAGCTTCCTTTTTGTGCTTAAGTTTGCCAAGGATTTCCCCGATAAGCCAATCCAGTCTCTTACCATATTTGCTTCTCTTGCTGTGCTTCGGGATGGTTTCTTCCTGTGCCTTCAATAAGGCTTCTTTAAAATACTGCCAGCTCTCCTGGACTCCTTTCTCCTTCATGTTAGCATTCCAAGGGATTCTGCCCACCAGCTCTCTGAGGGAGTCAAAGTCTGCTTTTCTGAAGTCCAGAGTGTGTATTTTACTACTCTCTTTTTTCTTCCTTTGGGTCAGGATCCTGAAATCTACCATCTCATGATCACTGCTTCCCAGGTTGTCACCCACCTCTACTTCCCCTACTAGTTCCCCTCTGTTTGTGAGCAGCAGGTCAAGCTGCACATGGCCCCATCTCGGTTCCTTCAGCACTTGTACCAAGAAATTATCCCCAACATTCTCCAAAAACTTCCTGGATTGTCTGTGTACTGCTGTATTGGTCTCCCAACAGATGTCAGGGTGATCAAAGTGCCCCATGAGAACAAGGGCCTGCATTCTGGAAGCTTTTCTCAGTTGTCCGAAGAAAGCCTCATCTACCTCATCCACCGGTAGACCCCTGATTCGGTGGCCTGTAGCAGACACCAACCACAACATCACTGCTGTTGCTTACATCTCTAAACTTGACCCATAGATTCTCAACAGGCTTTTCTCCCTCTATATACTGGAGTTCTGAGCAATCATAGTGCTCTCTTACATATAGTGCAACTCCTCTTCCTTCTCTCCCCCACCTGTTCTTCCTGAACAATTTATACCCTTCCATGACAGCGCTCCAGTCATGTGAGTCATCCCACCAAATCTCTGTTATCCCAATCAAATCATAGCTCTTGGACTGGGTCAGGGCCCCTAATTCTTCCTGTTTGTTACCCAGGCTTCTTGTATTTGTGTATAAACACCTTAGATAACCAGTTGGTTGCCCTAGCTTCTCCATTCGAATCAGGGGTCCTCCTTTGTTGCTCGTTCCTCTTTGCATTTCTTCCTGGTATCCAACTTTCCCACTCACCTCCAGGCTTTGGTCACCGCCCCCCAATGAACCTAGTTTAAAACCCTCCTCACTAGGTTTGCAAGCCTGCTTGCGAAGATGTTCCTTCCTCTCTTGGTTAGGTGGATCCCATCTCTTCCTAACAATCCTTGTGCTCGGAACAGAGCCCATGGTTGAAGAAACCAAAGCCCTCTCTCCGACACCACCTGCACAACCATGCATTTACTTCTTCAGTTCGACAATCCCTACTCAGACCTTTCCCTTCAACAGGGAGGATGGATGAGAACACCACTTGTGCTTTGAATTCTTTGATCCTTCTTTCCAGCGCTACGTAATCTGCAGTGACCCGTTCATTCTTGGCCATATCGTTAGTTTCCACATTGAGAAGCAGGAAGGGGTAGCGATCCGAAGGTTTGATCAGTTTTGTAAGACTCTCAGTCACATCCTGAATTTGAGCTCCTGGTAAGCAGCACACCTCTCAAGATTCCAGGTCTGGACGGCAGATGGATGACTCGGTCCCTCTTAGGAGGGTGTCCCCGACCACCACCACCTGTCTTTTTCTTTTGGGGGTGGTAGTTGTGGAATATATCTTGACTTTACCAAAGCTTTTCATACGGTCTTCCCCAATATTCTTGCCAGCAAGTTAAGGGAATATGGAATGGATAAATGGACAGTAAGATGGATAGAAAGCTGGCTAGAAGGTCAGGCCCCAGCGGGTAGTGATCAATGGCTCGATGTCAGGTTGGTGGTCAGTTTCTAGTAGAGTGCCCCAAGGATCAGTTCTAGGACTAGTTTTGTTCAACATCTTTATGAATGACCTGGATGAGGGGATGGATTGCACCCTCAGCAAGTTTGCAGATGACACTAAGCTAAGAGGAGAGGTATATATGTTGGAGAGCAGGGATAGGGTCCAGAGTGACCTAGAAAAATTGGAGGATTGGACCAAAAGAAATCTGATGAGGTTCAACAAGGACAAGTGTAGAGTCCTGCACTTGGGACAGAAGAATCCCAAGCACCGTTACAGGCTGGAGACCGAATGACTAAGTAGCAGTTCTGCAGAAAAGGACCTGGGGATTACAGTGGATGAGAAGCTGGATATGAGTCAATAGTGTGCCATGTAGCCAAGAAGGCTAATGGCATATTAGGTTGCATTAAGAGGAGCATTGCCAGCAGATCCAGAGAAGTGATTATTCCCCTTCATTTGGCTCTGGTGAGGCCACATCTGGAATATTGTGTCCAGTTCTGGAGGGCGACCAAAATTATTAGGGGGCTGGAGCATATGACCTATGAGGAGAGGCTGAGAAATTTGGGTTTGTTTAGTCTGCAGAAGAGAAGAATGAGGGGGGATTTGACAGCAACCTTCAACTTCCTGAAGGGAGGTTCCAAAGAGGCCGGAGAAAGGCTGTTCACAGTAGTGACAGATGGCAGAACAAGGAGCAATGGTTTCAAGTTACAGTGGGGAGATCTAGGTTGGATATTAGTTAAAACTATTTCACTAGGAGGGTGGTAAACCACTGGAATGGGTTACCTAGGGAGGTGGTGGAATCTTCATCCCTAGAGGTTTTTAAGTCCCAGCTTGACAAAGCCCTGGCTGGGTTGATTTAGTTGGGATTGGTCCTGCTTTGGGCAGGGGGCTGGATTTGATGACCTTCTGAGGTCTCTTCCAGCTCTAAGATTCTATAATTCTACCTTAAAATGAATGGGTGGGGATCCAAATCCTTTAAGTCAGCAGTTTTCAAACTCTGGGTCAAGACCCCAAAGTGGGTGTCAACCCCAGAACTGTCATTAAACTTGCTGGGACTCAAGGCTGAAGCCAAAGCGTGATCCCCACCACTGAGGGCTGAAGCCCTCAAATATTGTCAGCAGGGCTTGGGGTTTAACTGTGGTTCCCTTGCTTGTGGCCGGGGGACTTCAATCCCTTTACCTTGAGTTTAGTATTAATTTTTGTTAAAGGGAGTGGCAGTGCAATGATGTTTGAGAACCCTGCCTTAGGCATTTTCACAGTACTAGGTCCTACTGTAAGGGCAGGGGACTGGACTTGATGTCCTCTCAAGGTCCCTTCCACTTGTAGTGTTCTGTGATTCTATGTTTCAGCTACAAAGGGTAAAGATCCAATTATGCAAGATCCTGAATATCTTCAACTCCCAGTAAGGTCAATGGGAGCTAAGGGTAGTTGACATCTGACAGGATTAAGCCTCAGACATTTCAGCCCAGTCATCTTAGCGACAACCCATGAAATATGTACATGCATAGCCCTCATTTGTCTATGTAAAACACTGTTAAGTGAATGCTTGCTTTGTATGCAAGGGTATTTATTACATAGGCTCAAAGTAACACTTGCAAAATAGAGCCTTCATTCCTGTGCATTCACCACTCCCATTGACTTTATAAGGGTCTTAGGTGAATCCCAATGAAGGGTCTTGAATGCTCCATGAATACAAAATATAACCTCTCTATGCTTTGATTTTGTAGGGATGGAAGATGATGGAAAATGTACTTGAGCAAGTTTCATGAAAAGATGCAAGAGGGAGGGTCATGACACAATATCTTACCTGTAATATTGAGATTAAATAATGTAGGCTTATTAATATAATGTTGAAGCATATTTCCCTCCCCCAAACAAAAAATTTTGCAATGTTAGCATTGCATGAAAAGTGAATAGTCAAAATATAAAATGTTATAGTGGTGTTAAATTTGCATCAATAAAGGTAGCTCAACCATATTATATTTATTTTTAAAAGTAAAGTCTGAAATTATTCATATAATGAGGAGTCTTGTACCTGCTTACATTGCTTTTATTTATTTTAATTAGGATCATCCATCATGACAATTAAAAATATTTGTGCTTTGCCACTAACCATCTGAGGCACATTTGCACTCCAACTGCAGAAAACCTCTTGGAAATGAATGGTAGATGTTTGTGAAGTACCTGCAGAACTGGACTAGCATCAATGGTTTCTTATACAATATATTCATTGTATGTAATACTTGCAAACTTAACATTATAGCCAAAAAGAGCCCCTAATTAAATATCTGACATCAAAGCAATTTTCACCTATGGAAATTCCACTTAGAAAATGAAATGATGAAATCTCGACCCAGTTTTTCAAAGCCTGCATTGTTGGCCTGTCTCTGGGTAGAGAAACTCAGTTGCTCTGTTCCTTTTAAAAAACACTGAAAACATGGTCAGTGAGAGCCTGAGCTATTGTAAATCAGTGACACTTCTTTGACAATAAAAATGAAGAGCCCGAGATGGGGCACGCACCTTGCTTCACGGCCCTTTGCATTGTCACTTTTGTAATACTGGTAGGAAAAAAATTAAGTGGAATTTGGCAACCCCGTGCAGAGGCAATGGTAAACAAAATGAAATGCCTGCATCATTCAAATGCTTGTCAGTTTCCAGTTTGGGATGCATTTGCCTCTGGTTTTTTTTTTGGTAAAGGCCTAGGCATACAATGTTGTCTTTAAACGTATGAACTGATGCTTTACTGGTTTAAATTCCTTGCCCTATCACCTTTCATTTCACTCCTCCTTCCTTGTTCCGCTGTGGAGTCTAAAACACAAATGTTCCTTCAATTTGCTTTTTTGGTTTTTACCATTTGCCTTTTTAGAGCAATTGAATCACTCCCAGTGCACTGGATTCCAGCTAGTTTCCTATAGTACATGCCTGACTGGCAATAAATATCCTAATTAAGAAATTTGCTGTACTTCAGACAGCTTGCAGCTGTGAAAAATTGCTAATCTTTTGCTACACAACTGGCATTTGCTAATTTTCCCCTGTGGGTGCTCCAGCCCTGGAGCACCCATTGAGTCAACACCTATGTCAGCTATTAGTGCATCATCTCACATTGCCTTTTAAGTCCTGTGGAATGCTGAATGGTTCTTGAGAATTGACTATGCCTAGCACTTTGCAGCTAAGCTTGAAGGCAATTTATTACATACACTTTTATTTCCCTTCCCTCTTTGAAAGAGCCCTCTCCAAAGACCTGTCTTTTACTGAAATCCATTTGTTAGATGGAGACATATGGGTGTACAAGTTTGTGTGACTCCAGAGATGGTGTGTGCCATAAAGCAGGGGTGGGGAACCTTTTTTAGGCCAGGGGCCGTTGAACCACAGAAAAATAAAAATGAGATTCAAAGGGGTCTGGAGCTCCCGGCCGCTGCTGTTACTACTGCAGCAGTGGAGGTGGCCTGATCCCTGTCTCCTTTGAACTGGCACAGGAACACCTCTCCATGTGGCTCTCAGGGCTGGGGT
Source organism: Apalone spinifera (assembly GCA_030068395.1). Lineage (NCBI taxonomy): Eukaryota > Metazoa > Chordata > Testudines > Trionychidae > Apalone > Apalone spinifera. Next base: position 43,450,594 of record CM057847.1, read on the forward strand.
GTGTGTGCAAAGGGCTGACTACCCTCAGCCCTGCTCTTTCCAGAATGTGGAGCCGTCCCCCGCCAAGTGCATGGCCCTAGGGCCCGTGGTGGCTGTTGGTCTTATTGTCAGAGGTAAAAACACTGGATTGGTGCTTAGGAGATCTGGATTCATTTTCTTGTTCTGCTACGGCCTTTGACCTCACACAACTACATTTAATTGTGCTTCTATTCCCCATCTGTAAAATGGGGATGACAATGCTGTCCTATCTTATAGGGGTGTTGAGCTAAAACATTCATTAATGTATGTGAGGTGCCTTAGTTCTACAGTGGTCTGAATAAGTATCTAGACCCTATAAACAGCTGTTAGGAATTGATTTTATCTTTTGACACTTATATGATCCTTGCTTTGGAAAGAGTGCATTTGTAGGAAAGCCTTGGAGCTCTGTTATCTGGATGGAAACAAACCTCTTATAACCCTTTATAATTTTTTTCGGAGAGGAAAAAGGTCTAATGATGGAAAACACCAAACTTTGGTCAAATAAGAAAAATAAACCTCTTTGAGGCAAGCCTCTTTCCCATAAACTGAAACCTCTGAATGAACTGTCTGCCAAAGAATGCTCTTTTCCTGGAACACAGGGAATAGAAAGCCAGCAACTTGATTTGAATACTTTCAACCAAATTTTACAGCTACATCTGACATCTAGAATGACCCTGAACCTCTTTTTGTTCACAAATACTTCTGTTTCTTCCAGTTCATTGATATTTTCCTTGAGGATGTAACATAATTTGCAGTTTTATGAGAAATATCTTGAATAAGAAAAAAAAATCTGGTAAAAAACGTTACCAAAGACTTAACGATACTGCCTGTCCGTTCTTGTGGTATAAATTCAAAATTTTCTTCAGTGGTCAGTAAGACTGTGGAGGACCCTTGGGAAGACTATTTTAGCTATATCCCCAGCCTTACCTGTTTAATTTTGTAAACCTATAATTTTTTATAATTTTAACTAATATTTATTATTGAAACCTTACCTGAAGATTGGTAGGTAAGATCCTATGGGAAGACAATCTAAGGGAAAAAGTTCAGGATAGCTGGCAGTTTCTCAAGAAGACAAGTGTTAAAGGCCCAAACACAAACCATGGTTGTGACCAGCCGGGCTTCATGAGGACCCCTGTATTGACCTCAAAATAAAAAAGGAATCCAAACAAAAATGGAAACATGAACAAATTGCTAAGGAGAATACAAAAGGTAGTGAAAGCATATGGGGCTGCAGTCAGCAAAGCTAAGGCATAAATGAATTACATGAGCAAGGAATTGAAAAAGAAAAGAAGAGAAAATGATTTAAATACATTAGAAGAGATGAAGGAAAGTGTAGGTCTTCTATTTAGTGGAGAAAGAGAAATAATAACTGGCAACCTCAAGAAAGCTGAGGTGTTTAATGCCTATTTTGCTTCAGTTTTCATTAAAAAGGTTAATGGTGACCAGATATTTAACACAATGAATATTAACAAGGTGGGAGGAGGGCAAAACAAAAGCCAAAATAGGGAAAAAGGAGGTTATCCAGATTGAACCTCTCTAGTCTGGCACCCACAGGACAAGACCGGTGCCGAATCAGAAAATTTTCCAAACCATGGGAGTTCAGTACTGTCTAGCAGCATTCCCAGCACTTCCACTGCTTACTGGGCTCTTAGACGACATTTAGGGTAAATCAGAGCTAAATAACAGCACAGAACACTGAGAGCCAAGACTGGTGACTAAACAAACTTTATGGAACCACGGGAAACTTAGGCACTCCCATGATAAGTGCACATCCAGCTAACTAAGATCATGCCAGACCATGGATGGTTTAGGACTAGAGAGGTTCAATCTGTATATTTATAAACGTTAGATGTATTCAAAAAGTTGGCAAAGCCTAAAGAAATTCACCATAGGGTACTTAAGGAATTAGTTGAAGCAATCTCTGAACTGTTAGCAATTATCTCTGAGAACTCATGGATGAGGGGTGAAGTCTCAGAGGGCTGGAAAAAAGACCACTGTATCTTCAAAAAAGAGGAACAAGGAGACCAGGGGGATTATGGACCATTCACACTTAATTTGATATCTGGAAGGATACTTAACAATGAATTTGAAAGCAGTGAAGAGAATAACAGAATTATAAAGTATAGCCAGCATAGATTTCAAGAACACCTCATGCCAAACCAATCTAATCTTCTTCCTTAACAATTACTAGACTTATGGATGGGTGTGGGAGGAACAACACATTTGATATACCTGGATTCTGACAACTCCACCTGACATTTTCATAAGCAAACTAGGGAAATGTGGTTTAGATGAAAATAGTATAGGGTGGGTGCACCACTGGTTGAAAGACCATACTGAGAGTAGTCCCCTAGTTGGATCCCACAGGGGTCAGTCTTGGGTCCAGTACTTCATTAATGACTTGGATAATGAAATGTAGAGTGTGCTTATACAATTTGTAGATCCGAAACTTGGAGGCTATCCAAGCACTTTGGAGAATAGATTTAGATAGAATTCAACCTTCACAAATTGAAGAACTGGTCTCAATTCAGGAGGATTAGGTTCAGTGAAAGTGCAAAGTACCACATTAAGAAAGGAAAATCAAATGTGCAGCTACAAAATGGGGAATAATTGCTAAGTGGTAGTACTGGCAGGAAAGGATCTGGGGGGTTATAATACATCACATACTTAATGAGTCATCAATGTGATGCAACTATGAAAAAAGCTAATATAATTATGGGCTGTATTAACAGGAGTGTCATGTGTAAGTAATGGGAGGTAACTGTCCCACCTACTCATCACGGGTAAGGACTCAGCTGCAGTACTGAGTCCAGTTCTGGGCTCTACACTTAGGAAAGATGTGAACAAAGTGGAGAGAGGTTAGAGGAGAGTAATAAAAATTTATATCAGATTTAGAAAACCTGACCTGTGAGGAAAGGTTAAAGTGGTGTGTGTGGGCGGGGGAAGAGAGATAAACAAATTTGGCCTACAGGTATTTAGTACTGAGAAAAGAAGACTGAGTGGGGACCTGGTAAGTCTTCAGATATGTGAAGGGCTGTTCTAAAGATATCTGTGATCAACTGTTTCCCATATTCACTATCGAGAGGATATTAAGGAATGTGTTTAATCTTCATCAAGGGAGTTAGTGGTTGGATAACAGGAATTTCTTTCTAATTGTGAAGGTAGTTAAGCCCTGGAATAGGCTTCTAAGAGAGACTGTGGAATCCCTACTGTTGAAGATTTTTAAGAACAAATTGGACAGACGTCTATCAGCAATGATCAGGGCTTGCTTGGTCCTGCTTCATTGCATAAACCTGGTCCTGCTTCATTGCAGAGAGCTTGACTTGATGACTTCTTGAGTTTCCATTGAGTCCTATATTTCTATGATTGTCTAATGCAGACAGTATGGTTTCTTTTGTTGCCAACAGATGAATTTCATAAGCAGGCACCACTTTATTTATCCATATATTTAAAAAATGTGCGTCTGTCTGTCTGTTTGTTCAATAACTTCTCCTAAATGGTAAGAGCTAGAACTATCAAATTTGGTAGGCAGCTTCCTCTTATCTTAACTTAAAGCAAGTTGTGCCCTGAAAATGGGATGTCTCTGAAATGGGATTGTTTTCCATGATACAAAGGTAGGGGCTGCTAGAAGGGACAGTCATACTGCTCAGTAACAGGAGAGTGGCTACACCAGTAAGACAGTAGCCAACTGGGGGAGGAGCTCTGCATGTTACTGGCCAGACCACTGTCCACAGGTAAGGTTCCCGTACTAGGCTGGACAGGGTCTCTCCCGTCATTCTGGCCTCCAGACTTTACAAGCAGGACCATCCTTACAAATTACAGAACACTGTACAACTGAGGGCCCCTACTGGCTTCTGCGGGGTCCAGGTACTTCCTTCTCTCTCTCCCCCCACCACGCAGGTCCAGCCAGGGGCTTCCCTCCCTCCCTACTTCACCCATGGGTCCTGCTACGGGCCAGGGGCTTCCCTGACTCCCCCCTCTCTCTGCATCTTACAGAAACTCAGAGGCTTCCCTGGGCCAGAGTGGAGCTGCAGAGGCTGGGTCTCCCCTCTGCAGCAAGTCTGGCAGCAGGGAGCCCTCTTCTGGCTGACCGCAGCACATGCGGCAGGGGGCAGGGAAAAGCCCTGCAGCAGCCCCAGGCACACAAGTGCACAAGAGTGTGTAGGCCACCTGAATGTGTAGAGTAGTCCCAGCAATCCCTGCCTGCTGGCTCCAGGGCGCTGCCACCAGCTGATCAGCTGCAGCATGGGCACATGGCTCAGGGGAGCCACCCCAGCAGAGCAGAGCAGCCTTGAATGCCGTGAGAAGCCCCTGGCAGCACCACTTTTGCTGCTGTGGGCAGCCCCGAGGACCTGCCACCCCTGAACAGGCCTCAGGTAACGCCAGGTAAGTCTTCTAGTAATTTATAAAATTATTCTGTATTTTGAAAACAAATCTTCCAAGGGTTTTTTTTATTGATTGGCTTAGTTCTTTTTTGCAAACATCAGCATGTACTTACAAACTGTGCAAACAGATGACTTCATGCCCCCCAACACCTCAGTGCAATTATAAAGCAGCCTTTTAAACAATATGCATCAGCACATCATTCTGCTGCTGTCTCTGCTGCTGTGAATGTGTAGTTATGGAGTGATTTCACATTGGCTGCTACTCAACATTTATACTGACCTAAAAGAGGTCAGAATCTTGTGCAGCAGAGAGAGCTTCACCCATTAAGCATGATTATCTTACCACTGCAATCAACAGGAGTTTTGCAATAGTTTTGGTAGGAGAACCCAAAGACAATTTTTTTTCTAAACTTACATGGGCAAAAAAGCGGGGTGTGTGTGTGTCAATATTTCATAGGGAGATGCAAAAGATCAAAAGTTTTGACACTTTAATTGTTTTGTGCTTTGTTACAAACTAAAACCCTATTCTGCAAACACTTAAGCACATGCTTAATCCTAGTACTGTGAATAGCCCCATTGACCTCAAATAGATTAAAGAACATGCACAAGAGTATACAGGACTGGAGCCTAAAAATTAGGTCTTTTTGGCTATGTCTACACTACGGCAAAAAGCTTCTTGCATAAGAAGCTTTTTGTGGAAGAGATGTTCCTCAAAAACTTCTTGCGCAAGAGTGCGTCCACACTGCAAAAGCGCATCAAAAAAGCGATGTGCTTTTGCGCAAGAGAGCATCCAGACTGCATGGACGCTCTCTCTGTCTAAATCAACTCTGATTGCTATTTGCAGAATGGCCACTAGGGAACCTGTGCTTTTTTCAATTCTCTTTTTGCACAAAAACCCGCCTGTTCCCCGTCTATACACACCTTTTTGCACAAGAGCTCTTGCACAAAAAGGAGTTATTCCTTATAGAAGGAAGAATACCTACACCAGAAAAACCCCTCTGTTTTTTTATTTTACTTGTGCAAAAACGCTCTGAGGTGTGGACACTGCAAATTTTTGCACAAAAACAGCTGTTTTTGCACAAAAACTCTGTAGTGTAGACCTAGACTTTTTGGCTAAAACTCTTCCAAATTGAGAATGATTTTCAATAGGAAATCAATCCCTTTTCTCCATGATCCACCTATTTCAGCAAAACATTGTGTAGTATTTTTGCATCTCTTTTCACACATCATGGTCCTCCCACAACAAAAACACGTCATGTCTTGTTGGATTTTGCCAAAAAGTGAAATCCGGGGAGCCAAAACCACTTAGAATATAATTCTCAACATTTTACACAGAAAAAATTGCCAAAGCATTCCCAATGTTTTTACAACCATTTTCCACACTGAATGTGATGTTCCATGGGTATTTCTGAAAGCTAGCAATATTTAGCCCAGGCACTAATCCTGCTTTAATTTAAATCAATGGTAGTAGGACTAGGTTTTTGCTCTGTAAACTCCCAGGCTTAATAGCTCAGGGAAATTATATGAAGTGTTTGAAAGTTCTTGACTTGTTTAGTATTTAATCTAACCATTCTTCTGGAATAATAATAATTAATAATAAATGAATGAAAAGATACATTTTCTTGGATATTGCAGCTTTCATTAAATTTGTAAGCAATCCATACTGATCCTGATCTTTCTCTCATTGATTTCAAGGGGGCAGAATCACACCCAGTGTGTGTTTATTTATTAATTTGGGGTGGGGGAGAAACAAAATCCAAATAACAAAACAAAAGGGAATTTTAGGGAATTTTTCTGGAAAAGTTTTCTTTTATTTTTTTATCCTAAGTGAGCTAATTGGAATAACCATGTTTAACAACAATCAATTGTCACAATCCCTAAAGAATTTTGATTAGCTGATGGGGGCAGTTTCAATTAGAAGACATAAAAGCAGTCCATGTACAGTTCCGCTACGTAGTGTGGCTTACTGCAGAGTAGGAGCACAGAGGATTTGGTAGATCTTTTGAGCAGTGGAGGTTGTTTTTATGCCTGCTGTGCATAGGCTACAGCAGGGGAGGGAAAAGGGGAAACTCAGTGGGTCCATGATTATGTAGCTCCAGTGGGTACTGAGAGATCAGCGTTCTATTCTAGCTCAGGTCCTGGAAAAGTGATTGTACGAGGACATCAGGGTTACACTGTGTCCAAGTGGAGGGTGGATCCTATTTTCTGAGTCCCTACAAGCTACTCCTGCAGGTGCACCTCCTTTTGATGTGTCACCTGCTCGGCTACACCAGCCCTAAGTACTGTGGATGGGTGCGTCTACACTGCACCCTTAGCTCGAAATAAGATATTCAATTTGCGCTACGCAAATTGTGTATCTTATTCCGATTCTTTTTTGAAATAGGCTATTGCGAAATTTGGCGTGTCTACAAAGCACCAAATTTTGAAATGAAACACTGTTTCAAGACCTCCCTTATTCCTCGTGTAACGAGGTTTACAGAGATGCCAAAATAGGGCATCCGTTATATTTTGCAATGGAGGATGCGTTCAAAAGACGTGGGGTAACTATTTCCAGATAGCTCTAGGAGTATCAGGCTAGGGATAGCTCAGTAGTTTGAGTAGTGGCTTGTTTAAACACAAGGTTGTGAGTTCAATCCTTGAGGGGACCATTTAGGAATCTGGGAAAATCTGCCAGGGATGGTACTTGGTCCAGCCACAAGGGTAGGGCACTGAACTCAATGATCTCTCAAGGTCCCTTCCAGCTCTATGAGATAGCTATATCTGCATATATTATTATCAGGACTCGCCAAGTGGCGGCAAACCCCAGAGTTCTGCGCATTCGCTGATCTCTCTGTGCTGGTTCTTCTGGGTTGTAATCTACTCGCCACGAGTGCGTAGATTACATTATTTGTCGAGTCCTGATTATTATCCGAAAATAGCATTGCAGTGTAGACATACCTGAACAGAGCTTGCCTAGTGTTGAATAACTTTGAAATACAGAGATGGCCAAGCTATATCTGAGACAGCCAATAAAAAGAGGCTTAACTACAATGCAGTGGATGGCAGAAAAGTGTGTCAAACATATAGTTGGTCTGTGGGCTGGATCTGGCCCCTGTAATATAGTCATGGCCCATTTAACACATTCAGATTCTCCAGAATGTAGGCTTTAATTTCAATATAAATGAAGCATGCTCCTAGGCCTCGTGTGGCGGCAAGAAATAAACTTCTGAATGTGCACTGAGCATAACCAGTTCAGTGATGATTGCCTAAATATGCAGACAGCTCAAAACATTGACTCAGAGGGATGAACTCCCTGTCCCTCATTAATCTGATTGGAGTATCCACTGTAAAGCCCAGTGATGACACTTCAGACTGTCAACATGAATTACTTAACTTATTGTCATAAAGGAGGAATATGAGTAGCGGGTGGGAATGAAGATCACTGACATGAGAACTGGGAGTTTTTGTAGGTCAAAGTGCAGAGAAAAAAACAGAGGAGCCCTTTGAAAATGAGGAAAGGATGAAAAAATTGTGAAGGAGCAAAACTAAAGGGCAGTGATTGTAGTGACCTAAAAGGAAGCATCTGTTAGCCACTGACTGCAACTGGAAGTCACCGAACGTTTAGATATTATGTAAGGGCCCTCCCTTCATCTCTATAAAAACACATGCAAAAGTGGGCATTCACTATGTATTGCAGGATGTATGTAGCATCCTTTCCTACGAGGTGTGTGAGGCACAAGTCAAACTTACCTCACCTGTGACATTAGCCAGTTATGATTCTGGCTACATAGAAAAAATGGCATTAGCATTCTAATGCAGGCCTAGAACCCTTTAAATAGTTCGGCCTCCCCTGTGTGGCACTGCACTCTGGGACAGCTATTCTTCATATCTTAGTTATGCAGACAGGTACTTTCACTTCACTCTGCCTTTTTTAGGTTCTTCCCTTTAAAAACATTACCCAGGAAACACCATAGATTTAACAGCCAAAGAAACAAAGAATTCAGGGTATTGCAGAAGTTATCTCTGGGTCCAATTCTCTCTGTTCCTATCTTTGAATATTTGTTCCCCAGCACAAGTTAGGGCCTTTAGCATCCTCTTGGTCACCAATCCAGTGTAAACAGGCTGGGCTGGAATGGAGAATTGACCCCTTTGTTCATGTCATTGAAGACATAAGACTGGAGGAGAGCAGCAAAGTGACACATCTGTCCAACCACAGTTTTTTTTTACCTATATTCTCTGTGAAACCTTTGCTGCTTCCCACTCACACAATCAGGGAAAGTCACTAGGAAATTATTTCAAAATAACTTATTCTGAAATAATAACTCCCAAAATAACTATTTCGAAATAGTGTGTCCACACTACAGGGAAGCCTCAACATTAGTCTGAAGCAGGCTCCCTTAATGTGGATGCGCTGCCTCGATTTACAGCCCCAGGAATTAGTTTGATTTACTCTGGGGAGTAGTTATTTCAAAATAGCAGCAATGTAGCATTCACACTACCGCTGTTTCAAAATAACTGTTTTGAAATAAGCATTATCCCTCATGGAAAGCACGAGTTATTATTTCCAAATAATCAGCTCCTTATTTTGAAATAATAGGCTTGGTAGTATGGACACTCTGCTTTTTATTTTTGAAATAAGTTATTTCAAAATAACTCCCTAGTATAGACCTGGGCCCAAACTCCACCTCTTTTGGTCTGTAGTATCTTTTACTTATAATGGTATAAATTTGTTCCTGTGACAATGAAATGGAATGACACAAATCTGGCATGAAGTCTTCATTGCGCCATCAACTAGTACGAGAACACACATTATTAAGGTAATTAGAAAACACATGAAGAATAGGTGTGGGGAAACAGCTGAATAGGATTTCAGACATCAGATGGAAAATTTTGCCTCAAACCAAAGTGCCTATCTAGAATATAAGCATAAAAGCGGCTAAGTGGTCTTAGTGTCTGTGAAACCTTCCATAATAACAACATTATAGTATAGAAAATAGAGGGGGAAATGATTTATTAATTATATAATTATTTATTAGTGTTGTACAGCAGCGGTTTCCAACTGCCAGTCTACAACCTGCTGCCGGGCAGCGGACCTCTAGCTGCCAGGCTGTGGCAGGGCTGGGGCCGGGGTACACCGCTCTTGCCGCAGCTGTTGGAAGAGGCGCGTCCTGCCCTGCCTCTCAGCCAACCAGTGCTGGGCAGAGGGGGAGTGTATGTCTCTTCCTGGACACGGTAGAGCATTTTGCTGTGTGGCGAGAGGGCAGCCTTAGAGCAGCTGCGACCTGGGCAGCAGCACTCAGCTGGCGGCGGGGAGGAAGCATAGGGCTAGGTGAAGGTGGCGGGGCAGGCACTGGGGGCTGGTCTAGTGTTGGGGGGCTCTAAGAGGTGGGGAGCTGGCACTGGGAGGCTCTGGGGGAAAAGCTAATTCTGGTGGGCTCTGGGGGCAGGGCTAGTACTAGGAGCTCTAAGAGTTGAGGGCCTGACAATGGGGGGCACTGGAGTGTCCTGGGTGGGGAGCTGGTACTGAGCAGGGCTAGTAGTGGGGGGACTATGGGAGCAGGGCTGTCACTAGGGGGCTCTGGGATGGGGCTAATATTGTATAATGAATATGCAAATATGCAAATAAAATGTTACTAGTCCACCAAAAGTTTGTGAATAGGTTTGCTGGACCCTGGTATAAAAAATGTCGGGAATCATTGCTGTACAAAACAGACAGATATGGATCCTGGTCCTTACTTGTGGGGATAGCTCTACAGAAGTCAATGGGTCTTAATTCATGTCTCATTTATACCCGTGGAATTCTGGTTTCCTAATTTTTCATTGATGAGGGGAGAATTTGGCCCAGTGGGTAGCCTTATGTAAGGAAGGTTTATTTGCCTGAGTAAGAGCTTGCACCAAGGGAGCCTTGGTCCCTACTGAACAGTTCAGTAAAACAGTTTAGCCATGTAATGCACACGGCACCCAGTTTAACTTCTATTGACTTCTGTGGGAGTTGGATTGGGCCCCAGGTGACAGAAGATGGATTTATTACAAAGTAGTGTAGTTGTAAATACTTTTATGTATCTATTTAATTGCAGTTTGTTGGTCGACTTAGTCGTAGATCAGCTGCATGAAAGATCTGTATATCAAGGAAGGATCTGAATAAAGAGGGTGGATGTTTAGATACTATTTTCTTAACTATACAAAGCCTCTGCAAGTTTTCTGTAAACAAAGGGTGGATAAGCAAGGCTTATGTCTGTATATCTTACTAATAATTTAATGGACCTGTTTGATTTGGTATATATGCACAGTAGAAATGGACTTGTGTTTTTTTTCAATGTAGCTCAACATATCCAGTAGAATAATCGTTGAACAAGTGTCTTATTGAATTAAGTCTTTCTCTGTTGAGAACAATATCTAGCTCTTGACAGGTTCATAGCTTTACTTGTCCCTTCTCTTTCTAATCTGAATCTACTCTTTGAATCTATTGCTCGCTTTGGCCTGATTCTGCAAACCCTAACTTGCATGACTAGGGAGGATTGTTCATGTCCCATTACCTTCATTATATTCATTGCTAGTTGGAGTACCAGTGTAAATAAAGGTTTTCAAGATCAGGCCCTACTTAATGTTAAGGTTTTCAGTATATAAAGAGGAAATTGTTAAAAAAAGCTAAGATAAAATAAATGACTGACTGAAAATGAAAACTCCAACATTTCAGCCAGCTTTAAATATATGAGTACTTGGAAAGGCATAAAAGCACATTGTTCTGAAAAGAAAAAAGTCTGTCACTTTAAACAATTTGACAATGTTAGTTAGCTTATCCAGAATGCATGCCATGATCTATCATTATAAGCTCTACTTTAAAATTCTTACTCCTTGGATGCCTAATAAACCCAACTCTTCCCCTTTAAAGAAATGTTAAGAAAGAAAATGGAAACAAAATAGCTAAAAACACATTTCTAAATAACAAATACTGAACTACACTGACCTTTCACTTGTTCCTTGAAAAATTCCATATATATTGGAAGATATATTCCACATATATCCATATATATGAGTATATTCCATATATCTTCCAAGATATTCCTACATCTTGTTTCTGACTGCAAGTTCTTTGGGGACAAAGATCATGTCTGGAAAGCACATAGCATGGTTTTGGTACTATGTACATAAAAATAAGGACAAGAATGTGATACAGCTGAGCCCTTACTATGCATAAAATATGCTTTTACTTTGTAGTATTCAGAAGTCTCTACCTGCATACACTCCTAATATATTTAAAAGTGTATCACATTTGAATTTCCCCAAATAGCTAAGAAATAAAATGCTGAGCACTAAATATGGGGATCCAGTGCATTTAATGTTTCTCTCTCACATGTATTTCTTGCACAGTTACAGAAGTAACACACCTGCAGCTAGTTCAATATGTCCTGAATGAAATGGTAAGGTGACAAAAATAGGGTTGCCAACTTTCTACTTTCACAGAACTGAACACACTTGCCCTACCCCCTCCAAGGGCCTGCCCATGCCCTTTCCATGTTCACTCCATTCCCCTACCCCCCAAACTTTGCTTGCCCTCCACTAACTCACTTACTCACTCACTCATTCACTTTCAGCGGGCTGGTCAGGGACTGGGGTGCAGGAGGGGATGTAAGCTCTGGGGTGGGGCTGGGGTGTATGACCGTGGTTTACTGCTAATGGGAATGGAAGAGGCAGCACATGGAGCAAGGGCAACATGTGGCACTTCCTGCCTGCCTCTAGGTATAGGAGCCAGAGGGGAGAGGGATGGTGCGGAGGCTAGGAGCCTGCCAGCCCCACTGCATGGCATTACCAACCAGTCAATGGCCTGTTCAGTAGTGCTGACTGGTACTACCCAATCCCTTTTCAATCCGAACAACACCAGACACCTTGTCACCAATGTTTTAATTTTTTTCATCCATGTGTGGACTTTTTACATGCGCCAAGGCATGTATGAATGTGCACCTCAATACCTAGCTGTCTGCTAGTCATTGGAAGCTCTCCTGAGTGGCCACACAAGCACCCAGCTTACAGGGAACACTGGTTGTTACCTTAATGACAAATCCAAATGTGTTTAAAAGAAAATACTTTGTAAGATTCAGTGAGGGGTTTCATCATTCAGTGCAATTACTAAAAAGTAAGTTTTTGGAAGGGATATTAAACCTTCTCATTCAGCGCTTATATTAATCTTTTCATATTACGGATTAGGAAGTAGGGATGTTAGATAGTGGTCCAAGCTCCTGTCCACGTGGGGTCCAGGCTCTTTTAAACAAGCCCATTATTCTGAAATCTGCAGCAGCCCCGTCGACAGGGAGCTCAGACCCCCCCCCACGGACAAGTGTTGCTGTCACAGAGCAGCCTTTGTCCATGGCAGGCCCAGGCTTGCCACAGACAGAGGCTGCTCCATGGGATACCAGAGCAGTCTCTGTCCATGGGGGACTTAGACCCTTATGGATAGAGGCTGCTTCATGGTAGCCTTACCTGCCATTCCTGCCCCCCTGCAATGCTGCCTCTTATAGAGGCAGCAACGGAGGTAGGGGCAGGTGGCACTTTGGAACTGGTGCTGGGAGGAACAGGCTTTTAAGCTGACTCCCCCCCAGCACTGGCTCCTGCCTGTCTCCCCCCCCCCCTTGCTGCCTCTGTACGACACAGCTAGGGGAGTGGGGCAGACGGGTCTGGGGAGCTGGCACACATGGGGAGCCTGCTTGAAAACCATAGGCATCCTGCCTGTCCCCCTCACTGTCTCCCCTGCTGCCTCTCTGTTAGAGGCAGCAGCTTGGGAGTGGAAATGGAGCATGCGGATCTGGTGCTCACAGGGAGCCAACTTTTAAGCCAGCTCCTCATTGGCACCACTCCCGCTCCCCACACCTTGCTACCTCTGATACAGAGGCAACAAGGGAGGGGGGCCAGTGTGTGCAGTTCACAAGATTGTTGCTGACCCCAGTGCCTGCCTTCCCTGTGCTCCTGGCTGGGGAGGCTGGAGCTGTGTGCCCTCCTCCCTCCTTGCTGCTCTGGGGCAGGGTTCATGCCCTCTGTCCTCCCCATACTCCGGCTCCCCCAGCCCTGACTTCACCAACAGCCCATGTAGTCAACTACACATTGACATTCCTATTAGGAAAGGGACTCCCTCCCTTGGTGAGCAGAGAATCATAGATGTGCCTACTCCAGGGTTTCTTGTACCTTGTTTTGAACCATCTGGTGCAAGTGAATGTTGAAGACAGGTTCTTGGACCATAGTTTGATCAAGAATGGCAATTCCTATATTCCTGTTTCCTACAGTGAGTGAAGGATTTGTATCCCATTGTATTTTATTCTAGTGGTCTGTTTACTGCAGGATGTGTCATGAGACTTGCCTCTGTCTTCTCTTTTACTTTGGTCTTGCAAAGCTGTTTCCCAGCACATTGCTCTGCAGCTGAGGAATGAGGAGTCAACACTTCTTCTGCAGTGTCATTGCAAGAGAATGTCTGTGTAAAATGTGCAGTCTCCCAGCTTTATTCTCTGGTTTCACCTCATCCACTGGTATTTCTGTCCTCTGATCCCCATCACTAAATCTCCTAGAAACATTAACTCCCCAAATCTGTATTCTAGACAACAACAGTGAGATCACGTCTTAGGTACATCCACACTGCGGCGCTATTTCAGGATACGTCTGGTATCCTCAAATCGTTATTCCACATCTTTTAAACAAGCCCATTATTCTGAAATTGCTTTTGAAATAATGGGCTTGTTATTCTGACATCCCTGTAAACCTCTTTCCACGAGAATCGAGGGGTGTTTCGAAACAAGCTATTTCGAAACACACTTGAAATAAGTGATGCAGTTTGCATAGTTCAAATTGGATAGCTTATTTTGAGCTACAGATGCAATGTAGATGTCCATCCCCCCCACACCACCACTGGGATTAGGTGTCAGAAAAGAACTATAAGAAATCATACCATGTGGGTGTATTGTTCAATCACATAGGTGACACATTTTCTGCTTCAATCAGTCCAGGAGCATGCTTGGCATTAAAGGGAAGTGAGCTGTTAGAGACGCAATATTTTGGGCTACATTAGGGAAACTGAGATCCTGATCATCCTCCCAAAATTCCATAACCCTCTTTCAAGAGGAGAATATCCCACCTGGAATTCTGGGAAAATTTAAATATAGCTAATTATATTCCGGCTACAGTTCCGGCTATATTCCTGCAATTATCTACATTCAGTTGGGCCCCCTGTTCCTCTTCATTCCCTCTCCAAAAATACACAGCATTGTTGTGTGCTGTTAAAATCTGCTATGTTCCTTTCCAGACCCAGCTGCATCTTAATAGTACATGAAGTGATTCATTTGTTTATAGTACATAGCACATAAAGTTTTTTGAGACCCCCTCTGAATGAACAATGCTTTAAAAATGTAATAACTATTAATTGAAAGCTCATTCATCAAAGTAAATGGCAAACACCCTTTGACTTCAGTGGGAACAGGCATGAGCTTTAAATATTTCTCAGAATGAAGCACAAGTATAAAACTCTTAAATCATACTGTTATTCTGAGATGCTGAAAAAATAATCTGACAATTTGACATTTTTTCTTTTTTTCCAGTATACAGTTCTTCGGTTGCATTGTATCAATTTTCAGCAAGAACACACAGATCAAAAGCTACACAACATTTGGAACCATGTATTAAACCAACTGAGATGTCAGAATAATGTAGGAATGGACTCCTGCCAGAGTTTTTTTCATTCAGTCTGTCATAACTTGCTTAAAAAAGCAGTTTGTAGGGACTTTGGAATTTCTTATATGTGGCCTATTTACCCTAGGTGCCCTATGCAGTACTTTGTATCAATAAATGCACAAGATTGTCAAGGCTTAGATAGCTGCAACGGATACTGAATGTTGGAAATAACTCTTTGGATTTATAAATTAGCCCACAAAAGGCAATGAAATCTTTAAAGCATAGCATTCATATTGTACATTGGATCTATACTGACTTGACAAGCAACTAACGCCTCTGACTATTCTGTAAATATACAATAACATTTAAGCAAACTACCAGGCTGACCCTAGTCTTAAAAAACTGCCATTACAATTTTTTCCCTTTTTGTATCCAGGCTATTTGTCATCATGGTCTTGTGCTCGAATTAGGGTTGCCAACCCTTCAGGATTGTCTTGGCGTCTACAGGAATTAATCTTTAATTAAAATTAATCTGTATATGGTGTGACGAAACCTCCAGGAATCTGGCCAACCAAAACTGGCAACCTTAGTTTGAATACGTGTTACTCGAAGGCATAAACCAGCCTGTTATCCAGAGCTGTGTTTGTTCTTCCCCACTGATGGATGGACCACTTGTATGCGGCTCCCATTGGAACAGAAATGGTGTTCACCTTTCGGTGTGAATGTTTCCAGTGAAATAAACAGGGTCTCTCATATGCCACAGTATGTTTAAGATTAAGGTTTTGTTTAATTACATTGAATTGCATTCCTTCTGAAAAAGGAGGCAGCTCCCCAGGAAACTTTATACACTTTATTTCATAATACCCAGGTGCTCTCTTGCTGAGGTGTGTGTTTATATTCCAGTGTACATAGTTACCTACATAAATGTTCTATAGGTACTTTGTATGCACATGCAATAGAAAAGACCTATACTTCCCACTGCTCCCCAAACAGGCAACCCTATAAGGTTCTCCCTGCAGCCTAAAGGAACTATGGTGTCCTTGGAGGGAGCACAGCCTATAACTCTATAACTATCACTTATAAGTGTAAGGTACAGAGGTGGTCAGATTTTTTTTTCTCTAAAATGTTTTCTGTTGGAACAAACTAGTTCAGCAAAAACTTTGTGTGAAAATGCATTCATTTTTGACAAAATAGCCCACCAAAAATGTGAAATGATTTTTTTCCAGAATTTTCATTTCTTGGAAAATCGTGATTTTTTTTCTTCTAATGAATGTTTAAATTTCCTACAAAACAAATTCCAATTTTCATCCAGCTTTAATGAGGGGTAGAAGTACCTGGCAGTAGAAACTATTTAGTGTCTAGCAATCTGTTAAATTAGGAAGTGTTTGGGCTGGTACTTTTTTTAGCCTCAGCGTTTTCAAATATGAACCAGCCCATCCCTTAAAGTAAATGTCTATTTTGAAGGTTGATGCTTCATGCCCATAGTATGTTGGAAATTTTTTGATGCTTCATATTTGGCATCTGGCAGTAGGGGGAGACATAAGACCAGCAGCTGCTGCTGAGAGACTGGCAAGGAATCTAAAAGAAGTGGCCACACAATGTGAGAGAGACGTGGCTGGAAAAGTTTTAAGAAAGTTTCTTTTAAAAAATGTATGGATTCACAGAGAGGCTGGGTAGCCAAAAACCAAAAGCAGCCAAAAAGCTAAATACATGCAGCTGAAGAACTTAAAAAATTCAAGAGGAAGACATGAGAGGTGGCCAGAATGGTATTAATGGAACAGACTCTCCCTTTCCCTTCCCTGATCATCTTTCATCCTGCTACATCCGTCTCCTCAAGACTTGGCTTCCCTTTCTTTCCTCCTGCTATTGTCAAGAATGGCTACCTCAGAACTGTCAGTTCATCCTAGTCCAGCAGAAGAAGAGAATAGTGTCTGCAGACAGAAGAAAAGGAAAAACTATGTAGCACTTTAAAGACTAACAAGATAGTTGATGAGCTTTTAAACCATTAAAAGCTATTAAACCATCTTGTTTAGTCTTTAAAGTGCTACATAGTTTTTCCTTTTGTTTTAGCAAGATCAGACTAACACGGTTACCTCTCTATTACTATGCAGATAGAAGAGTGAGGGGATTTGGGAAAAAAGACACTCCAAGATCAAGTTAGAGAGCTTTATATGTAAGAATAGGGAATAGCCATCTCTTCTCAAGACAGTGGCATCTCCATGTGTAATTATGAGGGAATGATGCAGTTGCTTTGCATAGAGAGAGAGATCATAGCTTCTGCAGAGTCATGGTCCAATATTTATTTTACTCATTCAGTTGAGCCCTACAGCCCTTTTACATATAGTACTCCTGACAAAACCAGTTGGAAGTGTGCGCTCTCCGTCTGCAGAATCAGAATAATCTACTGATACTCTTGGTGGAGCTGTCTAGAATGAACCTTGTTTACCTTTAATATTATGGGATCACAGCAGCTATTTCAAAACCTGCCTCTGCACAAAACAAAGCAAAGCAAAACCCACCACCCCACTTGCTAAACAAGGGATTTTTTTTCCTGCATGACAGCTCATGTGTTCTTGTTTAAACACCCATGTTTCCAAAAGCAGGAGTCTGCAGATGAAACCTATGTTTTTCTGGATTGTGTCAGAAAGAAGATGATAAAGGAAAACAGGCAGTGTTGATTCACTTCCAAAGAAACCCTTTTGAGATACAACAAAATAGATCTTGGGAGGTCAGAGGAATTATTGCCTGTTGGGGAAGGCTGCTGGAGGCCCCATGGAAAATACTGATTTAAACTGAAAAGAAATCACCAGACTAATGCTATTTATTTTACTTGTTACAATAGTGCCCATAAGCCCCACCTAAGATCAGACCTTGTAGGAGGCATTCCACACCTACATAATAAGAGACAGTCTCTGGCACAAAGTTTATTACTGGAGACAAAGTAGATGGAAGTAAGAAAATGTTATTTGTCACCATTTGGAGGTGGTGTACTAAGATTAAGGGCAAGATTTTTCAAATGTCCTCACTGGAACTTTTACCATTGACGTAAATGGGAGCCCCCTAAGAATGTGTCTATACCGCACAAAAAAACAACCCACAGCAGTGTATCTCTCAGCCTGAGTCGGCTGTCTTGGGTTTGAGGGAGGCCCGGACTCTACACCGCTATTTTTAGCCCTGGAAAATGAACCTGAGTCAATTGAACTGGGCTCTGAGACTCTGTGCCATGGGTCTTTTTGTTGTTGTTTTTTTGTTGTGTAGGCATACCCTAAGGGTACATTTATGCTGCAATTAGACACCTGCAGCTGGCCTGTGCTGGCTGACTCAAGCTTAGGCCAGATTTACACCAGAGGTGAAAGAAAGGGGGTGTGCCCGGATGTGCAGCTCTGGCAAGAACTGACTGACCTGCGACAAAAGCCAGCAGGGAGCTATTTAAAGAGCTAGAAGGGACCTGGGTTGCAATAGGACAGTACTGGTAAGGAATGTAAGTTCCTTTCACTGCTGGTCTCTCCACTAGCTGGAGCTGGCTTACCTTAAGCCAAGTTTGACACTATCTTCATAGAGGGACTGCAAGGAGTAGCAGAGCTGCCTTCTGCATTCGATTTAGTGGGTCTTAAGTAGATCTCCTAAATTAAATGCCAGAAGATTGATCTCTGGAGCGGCAAGTGAAGATGTGGCCTTAGGGGCTGTCTGATTGCAGTGTAGACATTTGGGCTTGGGCTGGAGCCTGGGCTCTGGAACAATCGTAGGTGTCTGCCCTGATAATGGATTTTTGTTTTGTGTTTGAGTGAGATTGTGATCAGTTTGGATTTTGCAAAACCAAAAGGCCCCAGTAAGGCAGAAAGACTTAGCTGTGCTAGTGGCTGATACATCTGACCGTTGGGGTGAGAATGTGGAGCAGTGGGCATTCCTACACTGTGAATGCTTTGAATATTTTGCAATCATGAATGTCCTAGTGGGATATGAGACTGTAGCGGCTCACCTGGTTGGTAAAGCTTCACTGTGTAGCACAGTCTGATGCAGACTATAAACAAAGTACATGCTGAAATCAAGCAAATTATGTCAGTCATATTTTGATCTGAAGCAGTTAGTGAATACTTAGAAATACTTTGTGGCAGAAATCAAGAAATGAGGGAAATGACAGAACAATATGAAGTTGTTTTGGAATAGTCTGTAAGACTGTGAAGTTGCTGCTCTGATAAATGATAGCCTTCAGGCTATACTGGGTTATGCACCTATAAGGGGGCAAGTTATCCCAGAACAGATTGCAAAATTCCCACATTGATTTATTGGTCAGGTATTTTTAGCAAAGAGTTCCTAGTCTCAAGATTGTTTGAATTCCCAGTTCAAGCTATGTAGCTTAGTTACACACATTGTATGATATTCTTTATGGGCCTGATTCAATGCCACTGAAGTTAAGGGAAAGATTTCCACTGATTTTAATGAGCTTTGGATGAAGTCTTGATTGAATGACTCATGTAATTGAGCAACATGAATGTGGCATGAAATTGGAAGAGTAGAATGAAACATACAATTTAAAATTTGCTTCTGGTGAATATTTGTGCAATCAAGCCGAATGTTTGCTTTTTGTTAAAATTTGCAGTACAGGCAGTCCCCGGGTTACATGGATCCAACTTACATCGGATCCCTAC
>CM057847.1:43521277-43540822 GCA_030068395.1 Apalone spinifera
ATCTTAAAAATGGTTACAAAGAAAATAAAGATAAAAAAATAGAAATAATGGTACTAAGTGACAACTTAATCTTTAAAGAGCTCTAATTCTATGTATATATACTTAAGCAAAGGACACATACAGGTACAATTTTTACCCCCTTCTGTGCCTCTCCACTCCAGCGTATCAGGCCTGGGCCGGTCCTTCAATTCCTAGGAAAGACGAATATGAGGTGGGCATCCCCGTGGAACCTCGGGAGGCCAATCACCTAACCCGACCAGCAGATAGATGGTAGATTGACGCTCAGAGTAAGTGTGCTGCTGGACCCATCTTTATACCCATAGGGGCCTGTATCCTCTTTCTTATCTATGGTCCCAAATTGTGTTGGTCCGTCTTTGTGATGCCAGTTCTTACAAGGGAGTTTCAACTTAATTTACACTTGCAAGAGAGATAACTAAATTGTGAGTACTGGGCATTCTTTACTGGGTGGGAGATTCCTCCCCCTGGATGAGTGTGTGTGTTCGTATCAATATGGTGTTTCAGTCAAGGGCACTCCTCTGCAGCCTCTTGGTCAGCAATTAGTTTGACCACCCTCTTATCTCTGCTTACAGTTGTCCAGGGTCACTGTGAGCTGGCATATCTGGGCCTCCTGTCAAGGCTTCCAAGACTATGCTGATTTTACTGCTCTGTGTGTGCCCTGTGTACTCCAGGCATCTCAGAGAGGGGCAAGCAAAAATGGATGTTACAGGGGGGTTCCTGTCTGGCTACACTCAGTCTGATTCCTAATTCACTGGAGAATAGCACTGCCTCATCTATAAAATGGGGTTGGTGGTAATGAGAGTCATTAACTCTCACCGACAGTATTTTTTTTATAAACCAAAGCACTGTTAAGATCGGGGCATTGATTTCTGCAATTAGCTGGCCCAAGCTAAGCGAAATGCAATAATCGCTTCCAAAACAAACAACTGAAAGGGTGACAACTAAATTAGATTGTACAAATTCCTTTGGTTTGAATAATCTCAGTTGGCACGGGCCCCCACAGGTAAAAAGACAAGTTTTATATTGACAGTTTTCCTTGTAGTTCAGTATTTAAGAGAAAAGAGTGCTGCTGTTTGTAGTTAAAAGTTGCTAGAATCTTTTAACCACTCACCAACACTATATAATAAAGTACAGGCTCTAAAGTTTTTAGTAATTCTTTTTTTTCATATCAAGCATATAGACTTCAAATGTATAATATTGTATCAGTCAACACTTTAATCTACTCTGGCATGAACCTATGCATTCATTCAAGATCTCATCCAAAAATATATGATCAAATCATATTTTGTCATTTTGCTAGCTGCATCACAGTAGCATAGCGAGGGAAGAGGGAGGGGGCAGTTGCCCCTAGGCACCACACTAGAAGGGCGCCAATATAGCTGCCGAGCCACTTGCTCCCTGCAGACAAGCTGCCGAGGCAGGACCGGGCAGCAGGAGTGGGCACTTCAAAGGCCTGCCCAGGAGCCCAGCACCCCTAGCTTGGGAGCCACTTGCCCCTGATGAGCAATTCGGCGCAGTTTTGCCTTTTCCGCCCTTCCCACTCCGGGTGCATAACACCCTCGCTACAGCACTGCCACACCACAGTTGGTATTTTCCTAAGGATGCCTGTTAAGAGCACAGAGAAACCTGGAAAACTTTTTAGTCAGAGTTTAAAGTCAGAAGGGAGCATCATGATAATTTAAACTGACCTCCTGCATATCACAGGCCACCTCTCTTGAAATAGGTCCATAAACTCTGGCTCAACACTGAAGTCCTCAAATCTTGATTTAAACACTACAAATCACAGACAATAAATCATTCATTCTAGTTCAAACCAGCAAGTGACCTGTACCCCATGTTGTGAAGAAAGGAAAAAAAACCCAAACCAGCCACATAACCCAGAGTCTCTGCCAATTTAATCTAGGTGAAAACTTCTTCCCAAACCCAAATATTGCAGTCAGATCTCAAGCATATGAGAAAGACTCAGCAGACAACCACATAGGAAAGTACTTTCTGTAGTAACTCAGAGCTCTTCTCATCTAGGTTGTGTCTACACTGTACCCTTACCTCGAAATAAGCTACTTATTTCAAGGTAATTTTGAAATAAAGTGCTATTCCGACAAGTCCCTTAACCCTCATGGAATGAGGGTTATAGGGATGCTGGAATAGTGTGGCCCGTTATTTCAAAATCTATTTCAAAATAACAGGCGCATTTAAAATGTGGAATTACTACTTCAGGATACTTCCAATATCCCAAAATAGGCCTGCTGTTTAGATGTAGCCCTACTGTCCCAATTCTGTTCATTTGAGATCATTGCTAATAGCAGTGACAGATCATTTGTATGTCATTGCAGAGACAATTTTATCATCCTATCTCCTCCATACATTTTTCAAACAGTCCTGAGTTGTGTTTTGCCTTCAATTCTCCCTTGAAAGGCTACTCCAAAACGTTTTGGTTCTGATGGTTAGAAGCCATTATCTAATTTCAAGGCAAAACTTATTGATGGCCAGTTTATATCCATTTGTTCTTGTGACAACACTGTCCTTCACTTAAATTACTTTCCTCCCTCCTCGTGTTTATCCATGTGATATACGTATAGACAGCAATCATCTTCATTCAACTCTCATTTAGTTACACTAAACAAGCCAAGGTCTTTAAGTCTCTTCTCATAAAGTTCTCCATTTCACTCATTATCCTAGTAGCTCTTCTTTGCACCTGTTCCAGTTGATTTCATCTTTCTTAAACACGGGAGACCAGAATGGTACACAGCATTCCAGATGAGATCTCACCAGTGCCGCCTTCTAACACCTCCCTATCTCTACTGGAAAATATCTTGCCTGATACATTTTAGGATTGCATTAGCCTTTTTCATGGCTGCATCACATTGGCAGCTTATAGTCATCCTGTAATTTTGCTAATACACCCAAGTCTTTCTCCTCTTCTGTCACTTCCAACTGATATGGCTCCAGCTTATATAAAAGATTCTTGTTGTTAGTCCCTAAGGCTATGTCTATACTGTGCATTGTTGCACAAGAAGATATGCAAATGAGGCACTGGAATGAATATCACCGTGCCTCATTTGCATACCTAATGAGCTGCCATTTTGCGAAGGGGGATTTTGTGCAAGAAGGAGCTATCCACATTGCTCCTTCTTGTGCAAAAAACCCCTCTTGCGCATAAGCCATTCTGCTGCTTATTTTCATTCCCGCACCTCATTTTCATATCTTCTTGTACAACAATGCACAGTATAGACATAGACAAAATGTTTAACATTGCATTTCTCACTAGTAAATTTCACCCATTTCTATTACTCCAGTTTTCAAGGCTATACAAATGTTTTTGTATGATATTTTGATCCTCCTTTGTGGAAATATTGCTGCTATGGAAAGTTATCACAGAAACCAGAACCAATGTTACAGTGGGTGACAAAATGTAGGCTCCTAAATCTATGTTTAAACATCTAAGGCCACGTCTTCACTACCAGGAAAATTGACACTGTGGCAGTTGATCTTCAGGAGTTTGATTTAGCTGGCCTAGTAAAGACCCATTAAATCGAATGCTGAGGGCATCCCCTTTCACTTCGGAACTCCCACTCCTTGTGATGAGTAAGGGAAGTTGAGAGCATTTCTTGTGTCGACCTCCCAAACGTTGTCAAAGGTTGAATTAACATAGCTGGAGTTGCATATCTTAATTAGACCTCCAGGTAAATATAGACAAGACCTAAACGAGTGGTCTTATTTTCAGATGCACTAAACAGGTCCCATTTTGTCTACTTATATGGCCCTCATCTTGCTAGTGTCTTAAATCTATCTACATACAAGACTGAAGCACAGGCAATGAAATGACCTGCTGATGGTGACATAATGAGTCCATGGCAGAGAAAATAATAAAAACTATTTCTCTTGATTTCCATGCATATGTCTGTCTAGTGGTCGTCATTTGTCAAACCATTCCGATAGCTTTTTCTGATAAGATATCAAGCCTTGTGGATAAAGGAAAAGCAGCGGACTTGGTATACCTAGCCTTTAGTAAGGCATTTGATATGGTCTTGCATAACCTTCTTATCAATAAACTAGGGAAATGCAACCTAAATGGAGCTACCGTAAGGTAGGTGCATAGCTGGCTGGATAACTGTTCTCAGAAAGTAGTTATTAACAGTTTGCAATCTTGCTGGAAGGGCATAACAAGTGGGGTTCCACAGGCAATGTTCCCTCTAAGCTGCACGGCAGCCTAGCTTCACAGGTGATTAATCAGCCCCACCCAGTCAGAGGCTCAGGGATCCATGCACTGAGCTGACTGACTGGGCGGGGCTAATTAATCATCTGTGAAGCTGTGCTGCCCCATAGCTTAGAGGGAATACTGTCCACAGGGTTCTGTTTTGGGGCCAGTTCTGTTCAATATTTTCATCAATGATTTAGATAATGGCATAGAGAGGACACTTATTAAGTTTGCAGATAATACCAAGCTGGAAGGTGTTACAACTGCTTTGGGAGACAGGATCATAATTCAAAATGATCTGGACAAACTGGAGAAATGGTCTGAGGTAAAAAGGATGAAGTTTAATAAGGACAAATGCAAAGTCCACTTAGGAAGGAATAAATACAAAGTCCACTTAGGAAGGAACAATCAGTTTCACACATACAAAATGGGAAGCGACTGTCTAGGAAGGAGTACTACTGAAAGGGATTTAGGAGTCATAGTGGATCTCAAGTTAAACATGAGTCAACGGTGTAATACTGTTGCAAAAAAAGCAAACATGATTCTGGAATGCATTAACAGGAGTGTTGTGAACAAGACATGAACAGTCATTCTTCTGCTCTACTCTGCACCGATTAGGCCTCAGTTGGAGTATTGTGTATTGTGTCTGGGCACCACACTTCAAGAAAGATGTGCAGAAATTGGAGAAGGTCCAGAGAAGAGCAACAAAATGATTAAAGGTCTAGAGAACATGAGCTATAAGCAAAGACTGAAAGAAATGGGTTTGTTTAGTTTAGAAAAGAGAAGACTGAGAGGGGACATGGTAGCAGTTTTCAAATATCTACAAGGGTGTCACAGGGAGGAGGGAGAAAAATAGTTCCCCTTGGTCTCTGAGGATAGGACAAGAAGCAATGGGCTTAAAGTGCAGCAAAGGCGGTTTAGGTTGGACATTAGGAAAAACTTCTTAACTGTCAGAGTGGTGAAGCACTGGAATAAATTGCCTAGGGAAGTTGTGGAATCTCCATCACTGGAGATATTTAAGAGCAGCTTGGATAGATTTCTCCCAGGGATGATCTACACCATGAGTGGCAAACCTATGGCTCCAGAGCCACATGAGGCACTTCAGAAGTTAATATATGGCTCCTTACATAGGTACCAAATCCAGGGCAGGAGCTGCAGGTGCCAACTTTCCACTGGGCCAGAGGGTGCTCACTGTTCAACCCCCAGCTCAGCCTTAGGCGCTGTCCCCCTCCACCCTTTCCCCCTAGGATCCTGCCACTTCCCACCCTCTCCACTGAGCCTGTCACACCCATGCTCCCTCCCACCCCCCAGTGTCTCCCATTGAGAGAGCTGATCACAGTGGGCAGGAGGAAAAGGAGAAGGAGGTGCTGACAGGTGGGGCTGCCAGTGCATGGGATCTGCTGAAAGTGGTCAGGGCTGGTGACATAGAACTGTTGCTCTTTGGCAATTCTAGTTCCTTCTCAGGTTTAGGTTGGCCATCCCGATCTAGACCAGGGGTCTCCAACCTTTTTAAGCACAAGATCACTTTTTGAATTGAAGTCAGTCCAGGATCTACCTCAAACCCAAATACCCCTGCCCAGCCCCTTCTCTGAGGCCCTGCCCTCCTCACTCTGTGAGGTGGGGTACAGGAGAGGGGCTGCTCCTGCCCATAGCCTTAGAGCCATTCCCTGGGGCCCCTGCCTCTATCTCCCGCACCCTTCACAACAAGTAGGAGGCTCCCAGGGAACAGCTCTAGAGCTCTGAGCAGGAGCAACAGAGCAGTGCAGGAGGGGCAACTGAAGTGCCAGCACTTAATAGCCTCCCAGCCAAACCAGTCAGGATCACCTGCCAGGAACCCCAAGATCTACTGGTAGATCCTGATAGACTGGTTGGTGACCACTGATCTAGACAGTATTTGGTCCTGCTGTGAGGGCAGGGAACCGGACTAGATGACCTCTCGAGTTCCCTTCCAGTTTCTAGGATTCTATGATTGAATATATGGGCTTCCCTATGTAAATATGACTTGACAGTTCCACCTTTCCAGGGTGCCACGCTGCTTCATACTCTCTTACTTCATGAAGAGTGTGAAGCGCAGAGTTAATCCATCTGTGGGCTGGAGACTGTTCCTGTCCTAACATGTCTCTTAATGTCCACAATCTAAGATAAAACCACCCTCATTTCTCACACACCACAGGTTAATTGGCACTAATATTATATGCTGAGATATTTGCAAAATGTTTCTGAGACCCCAGTGAGACTAGTATTACCGGCATAGTGTCAGTGCTGAAGAACAAATTTATTCTTTTGGGAAAAAAACACCACCCCACTTATCAAAATACCAGAAATCTCTTCACAAATGCCATTGCAGTGGGCTAAGTTCAATACTGTTGGGCTGTATAGATTTCCTATCAGCCACGTTTTGTGTTTGGGCTCTCTACAAGCTAGTGATTCTAAAAGTATCTGGCTCTTCTGGCATCTTGGAGAGGATTTTGCCTTCAGATAGAGTAAGGTGGAGAAGCAAGCCAGTAGCCATTTACAAATCTTCACATATGCAGGTAGTATTCAGTAGTCTTAAACATGGGGGCGGGGGGGGGGGAGGAGGGGGAATTAGACATCTATCGTGGAGTTGTTCCATTCAAATCTATTAGCAGACAACTCTTAGCAATATTTCTGTTTTGAATTAAAAAGCTTTTGACCCAGCACTGTCAATGCAACATGTTGCCAAAAGGTGGCAATACTCATCCACCATTCATTTCCTATGGAGTACTTAATGTTGCTGTAATATTCACCTGTTTGCAATATCAATATCATGTGCTCCTCCATGAAATATTTTTATTTACAACAGCTAGTATACATTTTTCATGCTTCTGTTGTGTTGTGGTATGCTTCATTTATACAGACAATGGGTATTAATATTGTGGATTACCTGGATTTTCGGCACATGCTGGCAGTACAGTATACTTCTACAATCTCTGCTAAACAACATAGTGCATCGTGCTGCAAAATGCTCCACAAATGAATATAAGGTTTTAATTTGGCCAAGGAGTATGCTTCTCTCAAAGTCATAAACCATGAACACACAGCTGGAGCAGTTTATGAACTGCAGAAAAGCTCTGACTATTTTAGCCTAAGTATTAAATCAAAGAGCTTGCTTTGTTATTTCCTGTTTCATTGTCGTTTGCAAAATAGTTTAATGGTAGTGAGCAGTAAACTGTTTAAAATCTGCCATCCACATGGATGTGATTTTATATGGTCAGAAAGGGAAGGTTCATTCTGCTTTGGGTGTGAGGAGAAAGGAAGATCACACTGATAATTAAAACCACAACTAACACATTTGCTTTGGAACATGTGTCTCAGTTACATTACTATGTAAATATTTTAATCAGGGAAAAAAAGTGGTAATCCCCAAATATAAGCTAACAATTTAAGCCACCGCATATTTAAAAAAAAGGAGCTAAGCTACTGGCAATAGTTTTCAAATACAGCCAAGGAGAAATATTCAAAATCCTTGCATAAACAAAGTAACCCAATTTTTAAATAAATAATGATTAATAATGAACAGATTGTCTGTGGTGTAGAACAAAATGGCCACAATACATCAGAACAGTAGCCCACTATACTTGTAAAGGTTGCATCATAGAACATTGATTTTAAAAATCTTTTTTGTACAAAGTTTTCTTTTCTGATAAATACTTATGCTTTGCTTCATCCCCCTAATAAACTCTGTTTCTTTCCTGTAAGTTTTATGATTTGGTACTCTGTGCTTATCTATATGTGTATACAATAGCTTTGTGACTAATGATGCTTGTCTATTTGTGAACGAGGAAAGATTATCTTCAATATGCTATTTGCTTGATCAAGCATTTGTAAAGTGCATGTGTTGAGTAGGCTGTGTGACACATGAAGGTCAGCATCAGAGCACCACGGTACAATTAGAAAAAAAAGACTGTCGTTACCAGTGATAAGATACTGTTAATGATGGATGAATGAAGTTGCTCCAAAATTAGTTTTGCCTTTAGGGAGTTTAAAAAACAACAAAACTATAGGGAAATTAAAAAAATTGAAGTGATATATGTTCAAAAGTGGAGCAAATATGCTTTATTTTTTATTTTATATTTAGCCTTTATTCAAGTCTCTACAGAAAACATGCCAAGGAAGTTTGTTCTAAATTTGCCTCTTACTTTGACTTTCATGTCTTTCCAAAGGTTATTTTTGTAGTTTCTTTTTGTAAGGGTTTAAAAAAAACATCTTAACTTACCAATAGCTACTCTCAACCTGAACTAAAGCTTAACAACATATTTTTCTGGCAATGTCCTTAGGGTTGGTTGTGGTGAAGATTATTAGTTATTAAATTTTTGAAATGTTTGTGATGGACAGTGGGGAGCTGTGTGAAACAGCAAGCACATACCTTGCATGGTTTTAGATTTTAAGAGACTGGGCCTAGTGAAACAAGGGGATAGGGATCTCTGCAGGATGCTGATAGTCCTGGGGAGGCAGGACACAGAATCTTGTGAGACACAGGCCTTCCACATGGAAGATTTCCCTTGCTCCTCTCATCTCCATCTTTTGATTTCAGCTACTACCCTTATTTGCTTCTCCCAGTGGCACTGCCTGGAATAACATTGAAGCTTGGAGTAGACATCAAAGGGAGTCCACCTGAAATCTACTATTGCGCAGAGGTGTTTTGCATCAGCTATGCTGGTACAAAAGGACTGCAGAAGGGCTCTGAGATCCTTTTTACTAAGTGAAAACTGGGTCAAGAGCTCCTCTGTGTCTAGTGCTAGATTTTAGAAACCTGTACTGGTCTGAAGCTGTACCTAATTAACTTGGTTCTGTCTTCATTGTACTTCCCTTCAAAAACTTGTGTGTGTGTCTGTGGGCATTTTACCTTTTTCTGAACTTGGAAAACTTTTGCTCCTGGACTTCAAACAAATGTTTAGCTTTAAGAAAATCTAATATACAACGACAGAGTCTGATTCCAATCTCATTTATATTGTTACTGTTGCAATACTCAGTTGACTTCCCTGGAATCACTCCTTAGTGAGATGAGAATAATTTCCCTAGGCCTTTAGGAGGAAATTTTCAAATGTAGAAAAGACAGTTCAGTGTATAACTCTCACTGAAAGTTAAACTCTGGAAAAGGTCCCAAGAAAAGCTGTTAAAGTGAGCCTAGGAGGATTCTCTTGGCTAGGGTGAGGAAACCTTCCCCGTGTGGAGAAGAGTAAGCTACAGGGAGCTGCTCTATCAATGTCTGTATCTAAAATGGGAACAAATTGACTATGTGAGAGATCCATTCAAACTTAACAGTCAGAGAGCTACTGGTGCTACTGGAAAATACCAACACTTTGGTTAAAATAATGAGTAGTCCTGTGGCACCTTGGCCCTAGTAGACACTAGGACTTTGTTTCAAAATAACCCTCTTCCCCCTAAGGTCAAATTTATAAGCGAAGCGTCCACACTACCAAGCCCGCTATCTT
The DNA here is from genome assembly GCA_030068395.1 of Apalone spinifera. Classification (NCBI taxonomy): domain Eukaryota; kingdom Metazoa; phylum Chordata; order Testudines; family Trionychidae; genus Apalone; species Apalone spinifera. The sequence continues at coordinate 43,530,950 of CM057847.1, forward strand.
GAAATAACGGCCTGCAGAATTTGAAATCTGTACTCCTGCTTTTCATCAGGAGTAATGTTAGTTCTGAAATAGTTATTTCAAATAATGGTAGTGTGTATGCTCTGGTGTCTGTATTTAAAAATAATTACTCTCCAGAGCAATTCTAACTAATTATTCTCCAGTGCTTCATGGGGCTCTAGGTCCAAGGTAGTGTGTCCACATTAACAGAGCCTGCCTCGGACTAATTTCGATGCTTCCCCATAGTGAGGACACACTAGTTCAAATTTGTTAAACTGGGAGTTCTTAAGTTCTATTTAGTAATTTTGAAATAGTTAATTTTATATATATATATATATATATAAAATTAACTAACTATCACAAGCTTTCATGGACAAAACCCACTTCATCAGATGAGTTGGAGTGGAAATTACAGAATTTAGGGTATATATAACAGCAAAAGAAGTTACCTATCAATTGTAGGACCAGTGTTAATGAAGCTAATTAAGTCTAGCTGGATGTGTCTCATTTACAGCATTTGTTGTAAAGATGCAAACATTTTGGTTAAACCTAGAGAGGGGCTTCTCTTCAGCTTCTGGAATTTTCTGTTTCCAAGGGTAGTTGCAGTCTCTGAGGATTCAAGAATGAAAATGACGAGGGAAAGAGATTTTGCCAGAAAGAATGTCTTGGTGTACCAATGGGAATAAATGATGAACTACATTGTTTACTTTCCATATGCTAACATTTATTGAAAAATGTGTGGAGAACCAAAGCAAACCAACTTCACATAGAAACTAGGGGCAGGGTGCTCTACTTGATGGGTAATAGATAGAGCAATGAACTAGTGTATTTTATCCCCTGATTTGCCACTCACCTGTTGAATGAGAACTCTAAACCCCACCCTCCTTGCTGTTTGTCTTATCTATTTAGAGTGCAAGCTCTCCAGGGCAGGAGCTCTTTTATATCATGTATTTGTACAGCTGTCCAGCGCTATGGGGCCCTGACTTTAGTTAAGGTCTCAAAGTGTTCCAGTAATATAAATAACAGAGATAATAGCATATTAGTAGGAGTCTTGAAAGTTTTTCCAATCATTCCTGAGATATACCAAATCCTGATCAAATTCCTATAATTGCAGAAGGTAGATATAGGAAGAATGGTGGTTTGATTAAAAGGCTTAATAAAATTCTGGAAACCTTGTCGAATTCCTGGCTTTGCCAACATCCTAGGTGTTTTTGGACCTTGGATGACCTTGAGCAAATCATTGAAAGCCCAATTTTCATAAATGCCAGGCCACCCTTCATTTGAAGCCAGTGCAGGATGCATCTGCTCAGCACTTCTGGTAATCAGACCATTTAATCTCCCTAAGGCTCAGTAAGGAGTGATTTTGAAGGAGAGGGGAAAGACTTTATGAATTCATTCAGGAGGCTATTTCATGACAGACAGTGTAAAAGAAAGCTAAGAGAGATTTGTGAGGGAAGCAGAAATGGGAGTTCATGGCTGATATGTGTAGAGTGATGGGAGTAAGGCCTAGTGAACTCATAGATAAGAGCAGATAAGCAAGGAGAGGCAGAAAAGTAAAGAGCTTTTTAAAATACTTTGTAGCTAGCCAGCCCTGTAGCATGCTTATGAATATTTATGGAAATAGCTTAAAATGATCAAGTGTGTCGGTCTCTTACAACTATCAAATTATATGAGGAAGATTCTTTATCCTGTTTATAAAATTGTACATCTGGATTAACAGCATGAATTCAGATGAGGTATTCCAGATTTACAGCACAATAACTAAGGTGAAAACTTTACCCATGCATTGTAACAAAGCCAAGAGAAACCTGCTACCTCAAGTTTGTGTACTTGGCTTCCAGAGCTTAGCCTTCTTCCAGACCAAATATTCCATGAAAACTACTTTCCCTGAGGCTTTTTATTATTTATTTTATATTACTTGAAACCAGAAAGGGCAGAGATCTGCATTAATTAATTACAGTGCTGCTAGTTCACATAATGGTTTTGATTAGCTCTAGAACCAGTTTTTGATGCTATAAGAAGCTCTGGCCCCTTTAAGAAATTTGAGCCATCTGATTGGCTGCCTAACCCACCTGCCCACTTCCCAGGGCACAACAACCATTCAGGGCTGCTACAGGAAGTGTTCTTCTCCCCTTCTGCTCCTCCAAGCAATTAAAAGCCATTCACACAGTGGGAAGATGGGTGGCAGGCTAGGGTGGGGAGAGAGAGCATCAAGAACTCAGCTGCTCAGGGAAGCTCTGCTCCCTTTTCCTGCCTCCCCTTCTGTGAGCAATGGAAAAGGGACACGACTTCTATTGCTCCCACCTCCCTCCCTGCAGTGTTTGGCCTGGAGAGGGACAGAAGAGGAGGCCCTTTCCCTCCTCCCCAAGATTTTGGGCTCTCTGGAATTTGGTAATACTGTTATGTACCAACATAACTATAGATAGGAACCAACCCCAAACCCCTGTATTTTGGAGGACTTTGTGGCTTAGGCTTAGTTTTAATGATTGGACATTTTAGTTAGTTTAGAACAATGACCTTTGATAAGATTAGAAACTCCGTTGTGGTGGGAGCCTGTTAAATGACTCTGACTCCTAAGCCATGTGGCTGAGAGTACCTTGCTTGCCTGCCATGTGGCCTGAATCCCTTTGTTTCCTTCCACAGTCTCTGAGAAGGCTAGAATTACCTCCCAAATAAGGATGGCACTTAGCTATAAACCATCATCTTAGCAAAGACAAAAACATCATATTGTACAAGGCTCCTAACTCCAACACAAGATACTGAGTCTTCAACAGTGTCCCCTGTAAGTGGTCACCCAGGAGAGATTCAAATGCTGCCCATCTGATTAGCAGAACGTTCATGGCCAGCAGCGTGGTTTCAACTGCTGCCATATCCTCACGTGCCTTGGTGCACCTAACAAAATTTATTCCTTGCATGTGTGGAAAAAATTAGAAGGGCTGTTGGGCTCCAATGCTGATATACCCAAACGAACACTCTCTAACTCAAGTAAGAGTCCAAGCAGTCTTTTCATCACAGTGGTGTCATTGATGCTTGGGTGTGGTGTGAGCTCAGAGTGGTGAGTCTTAGTCTGTTACATTGCCTGGTGTCAGTCCCCATTGCTGTCTTGCTGGACAAGACTCTTCCACTAGGTCTGTGCCCTTCCCAGCCCAGCATGTTATCAGGGCCATTCACCTAGCTCCAGGCCCAGGATGCATTTGGGCATGCTCCTGACAGCAGCCACATATGTCCTTGTCTCAGCCATGTCGCCCACTCTTTCTGGCCCCAGCCCTGCATTATCCAGTTGGCCCAGCATCATCAGGTAGTCTCCAACTAAGGCTTTGTCCCAGATTGGCCAGGGAGGAACTCCTGGTCTGGAGTGGCTGTCCTTTACTTCAGTGATGTTAAGGCTGGCAACTGGAAGTCAGTGGTTGGATTTTCTCCAGTCCTCTAGCCAGATAGGACTCTGTAGTCAGCTCCTGTCTCCATTAGCCCCCTAAAGTATCAGGACGGGTGGGGGTAAAGGCTGGCCGTTGGGCATTGCTGATGTGGGTGTGTGTAGCAGGAGCTCCCCATGATCTGGAACTGTGACATTTTTCTTGTCCCATCTTTCATCCTTTCCCCCGTCTTGATATAGAAGTCCAGTGCCATCATATACAGTTCACTCTGTGTGTGTGTGCATGACACAGCTGGAGTCATCTTTTGTAGTCAACCACATAAGCATACATGCCATGTGCTGTATGAGGACTAAAGAATCCATAACTTTCCAATAAGACTGAGGTTGGTTCCAGTGTTCATGACACATCCCATCAGAAGTATTCAGTTTGACTGGCAACCATACTCCCTCTAAGGCTGTTGCAGTATCTCAAAAGTATCCTAGTTTGGAAAGTGCATTACGAGTCTTTCTGCTGATTGGTATTTTTAAAATGATACTGTTCTTCTATTGCCCTCGGTATATGGAGTTCTGCTTAAACCTAAATCCTGGATCTGAGCTAGCAATGGGCAACCTACTGAGTGGGCTACATGAGTGGCCCTCCATCTCAGAGGGCCACAAGACTGTTGTAACCAAGACAGTCTCCCAGGATAGGGTAGTTTCGCTAACTGTGCTGGTGGTGGGCTAATTAAATTATAGCAGCACTTTGATTGGAGGCAGAGGGGCACACAGCTCTGCCAGTCAATGTTGTGTGCAATCATCTTGGACCTCACATCATCTGCCCTTGCTTTAAGTGTGTGTCACTTTAGCAATACCAGTAGAAAAAAACTATGCAAATGGAAAACAACAGAACCTTAAACAAAATGTCTTGCGGGCCACTCCTAGATCTGCAATGGGATATAGGTTGCCCACCTCTATTCCGAACAGTTGTCAATCAGGCTGGTCTCATTGTCAGTCCATCACCACAATAGAGTACCTGAATATCCTGCAAAAATGATCTGTTGCTTTATTATCAAAATGTAGCTGAACAGCCAGTTTGTCTTGTCCAGTTGATCTGTGCTCAGCACAGATCAGAAATATGAGGGAAAAGATGGAGAAAAATCACTTTAATGCTGCCTTGATCCAGAGATTACTGGGGACTGTGCTGGTCTTTGGTTTCAGTCCAGCTGCCTATGGGTCCAAAGGTATCTCGGGAATCTGGACGTCACACCCTCACTTTTCTCCTGGAAATGCCCTCTTTTACCCAGGAGAATCCTCACAAGGTCAGTTAAATTGGCTTTGTGGCTGTTTTGCACAAGCCAGACAGAGAATCAAGCTCAGTTGCAAGACCCTAGATTGGTGCTTTTGAATGGACCCTGAGTTTTTTTTAATTTACTTATTATCTCATAATTGTGTGGGAAAACATTTCTCTGCAATCTGGTCCTTGATTGAACCTTGGCCAAGAAATCTGGACCTTGACAAGAATAATTGATTGCCTCTGCCCTAAAAGTATGCACTTACAAAATTAAGGGGCTAATCCGTAGCTGGTATAAATTTTGGTAGCTATATTGAGGTTGCTAGGGCTATGACAATACACATGCACACACCAGCTGAGAATCGGCCCCTTAGGAAAATTGGAGAATCAGCCCCTTTATACCTTTGGAATATCAGATTTCAGGGAGATTAAAAAAGCACACAATAGGAATGTTATGAATATTTCTTTCACTCATAGGTCAGGGAAGAGTAATTTCCTCCATTGCAGGAATCACTGGGTGCAATTCTATAGCCTGTTACATAGGAGGTTCTCAAAAGGGCGCTTCTCTCCTTAACATTTAGGACTATCTAACAACTCCTGCAATTAAGACAGAAGGGTAAATCTGCCATCACGTTTGATCTTGCCATTTTGATGTCCAACAGAAATGACTCAAAGCCAAATGAATCAGTGAGGCTGGGGTACCTGTCAGCATCTCTTCCCAGTCTCCTTTCCCTCACCATGAAAGGATTCTCCCCATAGAAAAGTGAAATTCTCTGTTTAAATGGAGATGGCATGAACTGACACCTCCTCCTCTCCCCCTGCCCCATCTCACCTCCCACAGATTGATTTCTTCTCAACTTGTTTAGCTTGAGACCTTCGCCACCTGTGCAGGAGCTGTCAGGAAACATGGTGCTTTCATTTAAACAGCAGGCAGCTATCAAAACAGCAATGAGAGAGGCTATCAGGCATAATACTGGCATGCATTAAAAGTAAAATAACTCTCTGAGGTACGGTAATGTTGCTTTTACCATTCGTCAGGTGTATAATCACCCTAGAGAATAAGAATAGAGAGGCCTTTGTAAAACCATGAATCAACGCTCCAAACAATTCAACTACTGTGCTCAGGTTAGGCCAGTACCCTCCTGTTTCAAAAAACGATTTAAGCCCTCCTGTCTCCTGAGGCCATTATATCAATAGATACATCCAGTCCTATGGAAAATGGCAGCTTGCAATGTAATACCAGGAGATTTTAACAGCAGTTGGAAGCTACTCTGGATGTTTATCCTTCCCCCCAAAAAAAACTATGCCATAGAATCTTGTATTTTTATGCAAGAAGAGCTCTTATTGTTGTTAGGGGTTAGTGTTTTTTTCTGAATCCAGTGAAATGAAATGAACAGCCACACAGCAAGGAAAAATTTGCTTCCAGGAATTCAAACTAGATTGTATACAATATTAATTCACTTTTAAGATGCTATTAATTCTCTCACTTGCTAGCATAGAGTAAAATCTCGAACCCATGAACTTCAATGGGCAAAGATTTTACCCAGGGAGTTGAAAATTAGGGGTATGTCAGTCCCACACTAACCAGCAGCAAAGCCGTAGCCATAATTTTTGGTGTTACTTTTACTTTGCCATCTCTAAAAACTAAATTCTCCTCATTCTCTACTTTTTTAAGTTTCTACTTCCTATCACCCATCTTGACTGGGGTTGATTTAGTTGGGATTGGTCCTCCCTAGGGGATGGACTTGATGACCTTCTGAGGTCTCTTCCAGCTCTATGATTCTATGATTTTATGACTGTTAAAACTTGAAACTGAATACTAATGAAAACATTGCCACTGCAAGTGAATACTTAGAAAGAAAGTAGGAAATGTAAATAAAACCATGAGTGTAGAAGCCAGAATTACAGCAAGTCAAATTTTCATCACAAAACTTTCTCAGTGAATAATCTGCTATTTTCACTAAAATTTAAAATTCTCTTTCCAACAAAAATGTTTGAAAATATTGTTTCATTTGGGGCCTGATCAAAAGTCTATTGAAGCCAATGGAAAGACACCCCATTGACTTTGATAGGCTTTGATGGAGGCCTGGTATGTATAATTATCATCCACCTCTCTCTTTTTTACATTTCTTTTGCAGAGCAGGTCGGTGCTTATCCTCTCAATATGTTTGAACGATTCTCTTCTATTCTCCTCCTTGTTCTGCACCCATCATTGTGGCACCTCATTTGTATTTGTTTTCCACTAATGTTTGAGCAGTCAAGGTTTGCTCACATGAATGCATGCACAAAACTAATGCTTGGCTCAGAGATGTAAGTATCCACATGGAGATGATCTATTTTTTAGGGGATTGGATGTGGTTTGACCTACTAAGGGGACAGGGTTGTCATAAACCCTTACCAGAGGCCCAAGACAAGAGCAATTAAACATGCGCCTGCAGTTAGTTTTTGTCAATAACAACAAGGAAAATCAAGTGAGTCTCAAACAGCAATTTCATTTATTTGTAAACTATAGAGATGAGCATGTCAGGACTGTAGGAATCAGAAATGGAAAAATCCTACCACAGTCAGTCATCTAGTCCATTCCCCTGCAAGTGCAGGGTATAGCTCCCCTAACTGATTTTATGCGTGGCTCTTAACCAGACTATCAGGAAACTGTAAGTTGCTGAAGGGATGAGAAGGGGAAAAAATCTATTCTTCAGTCTTCTTTCTCCCCCATCCTCCTCCCAAAAGCTCCGGGCATTCTTCATAAAGCTTCTACCTCTTTCAACGTCTAATAATAAGTCAAAATCTTCCTTTGTTGCTTCTGTTCTGTACCTAATGATTTGATTGCTGAGGGTTCTTTATAGTCATGGAGCCTTAGGTGACTGCTCAGTGTCTCTAAATCCCTATATATGTCCGTGATAAGAGGCACTAATTATTAGTTTTGAAATATCAGACTGATGATATCATGACCATGAGCTTTCTTGGCAGATTCTTCGCACTTCCACCTTTTTGGTTGGTTGCTAATATGATGCAAACAACACTTTTCTCACTTTGTCCTTACCAATTATCCCAAAGGCACAGAGCCACATTGCATTAATAAATGGGAGAAAATATGTAATCCAATCTCTTTCTGAATCTCAAAAGTTTTCATGATAATTTTGTCGGTGCTTAGATGGTTCTTGTGTAAAGAATAGATTTTGCTCATGCCAGTAGTAGAAAGTAATACAGAGGTTCTTAAAGCGCTGGCCTGATCCACCTAGGCTGGCATAATGACATTCAGATTTCACCTACCTGTGTCAGAAAGAGTCCCCTTCGCTGGATGGAGCAAGCAATATTGCTGTAAGAGCTCTTCTAGTGGAAGGCTCCTGATGAGACATGCTGGCTACCACACCAGTGGCTGACCTGTGAGACCTACCTTCAGGTTATGATGGCCTTTGGAAACAAAAAGAGGAGGTTACAGCCATTTTCTGTCATTGCAATTTCCTCCATTGTGGGACTTTCCATTGCTATGAGGGGTGGGGGGATCCTGTGCTTTGGTTGAAGCCAGTAGAAGCCCATATAAGCTGCCATGGGAGTAGGACCCACTTATTAGCAGTTTTTATTTATTATTTAATATTTGAAGGGTAGCCTTTAAATCAGGGCGCTAGATAATCACTAGTGAATTTGCAACATATTGGGGAATTTAGAAAAGGATTTCTGCTGGCTCGAACTTGTTTTAGTGTTCAAGTAATTTACAGTATTTAAAGTTTTAAAGTATATTCCTTCAGTGATCCTAAGCATAAAAAAGCTTATTTTTATATGAAAATCATTATGTGAAATGTTCCCCTCCTAACACAGATTCGTCTAATTACAAAGGAAATGTTGAAGGTGATAAGTAACTGACCTGTCTTTGTTTCTACAAGTATTTTCTTTTCTTTACGTGCCATTTTAGTTATTTATTAAATGTTGAGACCCGTGAATGCCTCATAAAAGGTGTAATCAGTTTTCTGAATGGCTGAATAGAACAATAAGATTTTGTAACAACTGAGGCATCCTAGACCACGTCAGTGACTAATGTAAGCTATAGAAAATCCTTTTAATCTTTTAGCAAGGGTCCATTATTTCTATGTATCTCTCTTCTGCGCTTTATGAAAAGGTTTCCAGTAAATAATGACTGACTATGTAGTAGTCCTTTCTTCTTTTGCCAAGCTCTTTTTAGCTTTGGCAACAATTCTGTTTTCCTTGTCATCATCTAATGTCTATTTATTTTACATTGCTACAAAGCCAGTGAAATTCCCTCATAAATCCCAGGTCATGAAGATGAAGAAGCAATTCAATTTCTTTTAATAAAACACTCAGTGTCCTCTCTCCTTTCCCTCCACCCCCTACTCAGGTTCAGAGAGGCCACGGATTTGAAAACCCTCTGGAAAGGAAGCAACTAAGTTAACAGATTGCATACTGAATGCCTTGCATTTTTTGAGTATTGAAGATGGAGAGGTAATTCTATGTCTAAGGGTATGTCTACACTGCAGAGTTTTTCTGGAAAAACGGCCATTTTTCCGGAAAAACTACACTTACATCCACACTGCTATTACATTCTTTTGACAGAAAGTCGAAAGAATGGAGGGGTTTTTCCAACAGCGGTAAACCTCTTTCTACGAGGAAGAAGTCTTTTTCTGAAAAACCTTTTTCAGAAAAAGGCATGTGTGGACGCGGAAGAGAGTGGTTTTTTTTTAAAGAAGAGGCCTCCAGGAAAAAGCACAGGTGCCCTGGTTGCCACTCCGTCCACAGTAATCACAACTGAAATGTGAGATAGTATCCAATCAATGTGGAAGCTATCTTTTGGAAAAGCATATTGCTTTTTCGTTGCCCTTTTCCTATGTAGACGCTCTCTTTTGAAATTTTTTTTTCTAGAAGATCTCTTCTGAAAAGCTTCTTTTGAAAGAAGCTTGCAGTCTAAATGAAGCCAAACTGATCTGGGTAGCCACATGTACCACCAAATGCTTTTTACTCACTCTTGATTCAAGCAACCTTATAACCTTTCTTCCCTTTCTCTCTCTTGCACATATAAAATACACACATCCCTCCTTCTATTTCTTTATACCCACATAGAGATATCTGCGAACAAGTGTCTTCCAGGATGATTTTCTAGGATGCACAATTTTGGCTCATTAGCATTGACCAACCTCTGCCAAAACACGAAGGTGAGAATAACAATACAGAAAGGCTACGTCTACACAGGCATGATTTTCCGGAAAAGCTTAAAACGGAA
>CM057847.1:43548544-43580728 GCA_030068395.1 Apalone spinifera
TATTTTACAGTTCCCACATTTAGGGGTAGCATGATTTGTGACCCCCACAACAGTTACAATACACCACACTCCATTCCAACACTGATCCTCCATCAGCCCTGGCTGAATTGGATTTACATAACCACACCTTAGATTCCTTCCCCCTCCTGGCATGAGGTGTATGTACATATCAACAGTTAATTATCTTGCAGAGCTAAACAATTGGAGTGAGCATACCCACCCCCAGGGCAGCTTTCTCCTTTTAGCTGGCTGATAGCAAGCAGTAATTCAGCCCCTACTTACACTATAAATGAATGAGTTTGCAGATCCTTGCTGCATTTTCTCTCTTTAATATTTCTAACCAATGGACGTTTATGCATTTGCCCTTATATCCCTGTCTGTGTACCTTTATATAGTCATCGTTCGCCAAATATGTCATTTTTGAGCCATGCTAGTTAAATGTTTCTCAATCTGAGGGGAATCTACTACATGGCTAATGATCAGAGATTGTGCCTACTCACAAATTTTGTCTCTAGTTGTCAGTTGGCACTAGAGTGATTGTTTTCAGAAATGTCCAAATATGTGGAGTGGAATCAGCAGCCATTATCCCGGGGCTTTGGGGCATTTTCTCCTGATACTCATTTGCACATCTGTAAGTCTACACAGAAGAGTTCATGCCTCTAGCTTTTCAGGGTTTAAGCATGGATCTGCTTGCAGAGAGTGAGGACAGACATAGTTTAGATTTCATCACAAACTCATCAGATTTTCTGGATCTGAAACCACTGCTGCCTTTGGCCAGCTGGAAAATACCTGCTTGTTGCAAAGAAACTCTAACCCACTAATTATCTTAAAAAAAATTGTAGGAACTCTTTCTTGACCCACTTTTTTCTGCTTCCTTTTTTTTCCCCTTGAATTCATGGATCAATTATTTTCTTAGAAAATGAAGCGTTTCCCAACCCCCCCCCAATTATCTTTTGTTGAGGTTCAGTCATCACAAAGTTAACAATGCAGCATGACTATCACAAATTAACAAAGCAATAAGGGACTGTATACCTTGCTTGTATGGGTGTATGTGTCTGTCTGGAAAAAAGTAAATGTTCACTAAGCCTTTGCCTCATTTTAAGTACGACTTTGAACCAAACTTTTAGGATCTGAAATATTCAGTTAATTATGTTTTTATATTTTTCAATTTCACATGCCTCTGCACTTTTGGTTTCCAGCAGGGACAGAAACCACGAGAAGCCAAAATGCCTAGACAGAAACAAAAAGTAGCCAAAATACTGAGACAGGAACTGATCAAGGTCAAAATACTGAGACAGGAACAGAGAGAAGCCAAATATTAACCAGAAGCAGGAAGTTCTGACATCTCACAAGACAGCCTCCATGTTCTTGTGAGAGTTCCAACCAGTGGTTCCGATTAAAGAGGCTCAACTTGGTTGGATAAACTTGTTAATACACATCTAAATAGGTACTTATTTTTAGCAAACTAAACCCCTGGATCTCTTGAAATTTGCCTCTCATTCACAGAAATGGTCATTTCTTAGAGATTAAAAGGGTTCTTGGAGAAAAGAGGAAACAAAAAAACCCCTAACAATAGCTTACATAGCAAATGCTATCATTCTGATTTCTAGAATACTAGGACAAATAGCGGCGAGGAGTCCTGTGGCACCTTATAGACTAACCGAAGTATTGGAGCTTATGCTCCAATACTTCGGTTAGTCTATAAGGTGCCACAGGACTCCTCGCCGCTTTTGCAGATTCAGACTAACACGGCTACCCCTCTGATACTAGGACAAATAGATAAGGTGAAATAGGTGGGAACTTGCCATTAATTCAAAAATAACATTCTGTAATAACAAATTAAAATATGGCCTAAAATCTTATTAATTCTGTGAATTTGAATCCTTGTCAAGGTTTCTTGATGAACTTAAAGAGCCTGTAAATTTTTCTCGTCGGGGACTTAGGCCCAGATTCTCAAAGGTATTTAGGTTTCTAACTTCTACTGGAGATACAAGCTTAAATACTTTTGAGGATCAGGGCCTCTTGGCTCTTCTTTCTCATTTACAGTAATTATACGCCACTGTGATTCATTGCCTTAAATGGAGTTTCATGAAATTACACCAGTATAAGTGAGAATACTCTCAGTACCTTCCTCTTTTAATTTGTTCAGTAAACGTCTTACAACACTTTTAAGTGATGTAAAAATAAATAATAAGAATAATAATTTATTGAGTTGTGCATCACTGCCATACCAGTAAAGTTATTGGAGATGAACTGGGTACCTCTATTTGCATTATATTATAATGACTTTGTAGTGCATTTTAATGTATGAAAAAGAATGTATCAAGAAAGTTTCTTAGCTTTAATGGACGGATTGTAAGGTTTGGTTTCTTTTGTATTTTGATGCCTTTTTTTTCCTCTTAGGACATGTCTACATAGCATTATTATTTTGGAATAACTAATGTTATTCCAGAATAACATAGTGCGTGTCTACAATACAAACCTTTATTTTGAAATAACGGAGACTTCTTACTCCAACTCAAGGTAACCCTCATTTTATGAGGGGTAAGGGAAGTTGAAGGAAGAGTGTTCTTCCTTTGACTTCCTACTGCTAGAAAGCATCAAAGGCAGAAATAAGCTATTTTGAGTTAAGCTACACAATTGATGTAGCTGAACTTGCATATCATATTCCGACTATAGCCCTGTAGTATAGATGCACCCTTAGAGAATACCAAATATCTGGAATGAACTTCTGCACAACAGAAAGAAGTATTTAGAGGCTGTCCCAGGACAAACCATGTATTGGACAAGAATGGGCAAGCTGACCTTCTCTCGTTTCCTGTGTTCCTTGCATTTGTATGAATCATGAGTGAATATCAAACCTCTGTACACAGCAGAATAGCTCATACTGATCTGTGTTTTTCATTTGCTGTCTCCATATGACATAATTATGCTCAAACATTTAAATATCAGGCCAACATCTCCTCATTTTGGTGAGGGAGTACAATGGGTTTAGGTAACTAAAGGTCTGTGAAATGGTCTGAAAATTCATTTCCTTTAAAAATCTGAAATGGGGCTCAGAGTTCCCTTCATGATTTTCTACCCATGAGTGGAGTGAGTTTTGGCTTGTGCACCAGTATTGAGGTCATGTGCACTGGTTTGGATGTGTGCCACCGTGGCACTCAATGTATTAGCACACACGTTCCCAATGCCAGAGCTGATCCCACTCCCTCGCCCTCAGCCCTGAAGCATGTCCCATTCCCGGCCACTGGAAAAGATCCCAGCCCCACCCCTGCCATGCAGCATGTCCCTTCCCAGCCCTAGCTGCCAGAACAGACTCCAGCTCCCCTGCCATGTGGCAGCCCCGGCGACTGGAGCAGGCCTCCCCCGCACATGACTGCAGCAGGCCTCCCTCCGCACATGGCTGCAGCAGGCCTCCCCCCCAAATGGCTGCAGCAGGTCCCCACCCCAGCAGCTCCCTCACCATGCCATCCCAGCTGGCCCTATCTGCTGGAGCAGCCGCCTGTCATGCGAGTGCTGCTGCACAGCTCTGCAGTGGAGGTGGACAGGGGAAGAATTTTTTTGTGTGCAGCTGCGCAGGCACACACCATAGCAGGAACTATCATGGGGCTCACCAAACAACCTAGGTTTTAAAGACCAGTCTTCAAGTCCCTTCACTTCCACAGATTTCCTATGTGTCCTTGGAGAAGTCACTCAGCCGCTCTGTGTCTTGATTTCCACATCCATAAATAAGGGTAATAATACTTCCCTACCTTGCAGATGTGATAAGAAAGTAAATGCAATGAAACATTTTTTTGATGCCCAAATATGTAAGCTGAGTCATATAAGTACCTCTGACAAATAAATAAGTAGGGCCCCATAAATACCTTAAACAGATACACATGGGCTACGTCTAGACTACATCCCTCTGTTGGAAGAGGGATGTAAATGAAGCACTTCAAAAGTGCAAATGAAACCGGGATTTAAATATCCAACGCTTCATTTGCATAATCAGGTAATGGCGCTCTTTCGAAAAAGCGCTATTTCGAAATTGAAACCGCAGTCTAGACACGGTTCTTAATGAGGTTTAGAGGATCTTTTGAAAAAGTGCCCCATTTTTTGAAAGAACCGCATCTAGACTGCGGTTTCAATTTCAAAAAAGCGCTTTTTCGAAAAAGTGCCATTACCTGATTATGCAAATGAAGCATTTAAATCCCGGCTTCATTTGCACTTTTGAAGTGCTTCATTTACATCCCTCTGCCGATGAAGGGATGTAGTCTAGACGTAGACATGGTGTGGAAAAAGTAGTGATGGAACTTGGCTGTGTAGAAGACATGGAAGCTGGTAATGCTTCCATCTTGTTAAAATCTGGTGAAACAGTAACCTTAGAAATAAGCTCAACCAAACTCTGGATCCAAGCAGGGAGGGTTGACCTCTGCCTTAATTTTTCAGCTGGATCTTGTACATGTGATGGACCACAGTCCTCCATTTTGAAACTCTGAGGTGTTTGGGAATCTGAGTTTGTGGCTTGGACCCATGTCTACTTCAAATGATGTTTTATTACTGTAACAATTTCTACCTCACCCAACCAGTGTGGTAGACTTAGTATTACTGAACCATTTGGCTTTCAACAGGAGTATCAAAAAAACCTGAGGAGATAAAATGCCACCTGAAAAATGTTTATTTCACCATCCTTAGTGTGCACAAAACAGACACTTCCCTAAAGTGTTTCAATATTGTAACACCAGGGGTAACTGAAGGAATGAGGCCAGACCACATTGTGTCAACATTAGTTGTCGGGGCAGGCCTTACATTTCTGTCCTAGTCACTAAAATGCACATGGAATAACTTTGTGGGATGGTGGCAACAAGCATGAGGCAAAAGTATTGCTGTTACAATATGGGAACAATGAGGAAGAGACCCTTTGGCAACAGGTCAGTGCACATTGTTCTCAAAGTGATTACTCCATTTCAAAATGTTTTGGAAAAAAAATTAGGGAAAACATTTTCAAAAGACCCTAGATGGTTTAGGGACATAAATCCCCTGCAACCCAGTATGGAGTTAGGTTTGAAACAATGATTGAAAACACGAACCCTACACATTCTTCTCTTCTTTGTTGTTTACAAGAGTCCATGGGTAACATACTACTCATGTGGTGAGTTATAATAGATGCCTAGTTGATACATGCATTAGAACTACTTCGAACAATAGAAGTTCATTGAGTTTCTATTTAAATGGAACGGCTTGTGCAAGTAAAACTAAGTAGTGGGAGGTAAGTCAGGGTATAGATGTGCACTCTCATTGTCTTCAGAGTTGAAAAGTTTAATATAAACTAAAAAGTTTGAGGCAATTTTCAAAGCTGGTTAGGGGTTTCATTAGCTAATTCCTATTCATTTCAAGTATTCCCAGTTGCGTTTGATAATCTCAAACGCTTTCTTCCACTGTGTACGCTTGTCAATGAGGAGTCTCTCTGGAGTTTCCTTGGTCTCTGAACCATTTCTAGTTTTGGAGAGTATTACATTTTAATAGCTCATGTGAATAGTCCAGTAGCTCAGAGCAGAGATCTGGAATAGTCTAAAGCATGGCACTATGGCTTCCTATGGATCCCTGTGGATGATTTGAAAGAGATAAGAGCTGAGAAAATAATATATTCAACAAGACAGGTGATGTGATCAAAATTACATTCTAATGGCTCTGTGTTTTTTGGCTGAATACCCCAAACCGAAGAATAGTGCATTTTAAAACCATTATTTCCAATGCCTAGCACATCAGGAAAGGAACCTCTAGAGATGCTACTTAATTTTTACTTTGTTTTGATAAACTCAGGAATGTTACAACATTCATTTAATGTAATAACACATCAAAACATTTGCTTTTTTTGGTTCTTCATAATATTTTATAGCTGTGGAGTGTAATAAATGTCAGTTATGTGCCAATATTCCTAAAATGGTCATTGCTAAAACATTACAGTTGAAATACTACATTTGTCCAGTAAATTAAAATGACTGATGAATATCCCAATTTTTAAAATAGACATTTGCATTCCCTGTGCTTGATGATGTGCTTGATGGCATATTTAACTTCACTAGCTATAGAGAGTAGGCATTTGAGGTCTGCACATGGAGGAGGGAGGAGAGATCAACAATGAGAATAGTTCCCCTAAAAACATTTCAGTTGTATAGCCAGATGTGGTTTCCTTGAGATGGATCTGACCTAAAGCCCATTCACTTCAGTGGGCTTTTGATCACACCCTACTTGCAGTATTTGATCACATCCTATTTAGTATACTTTTGGGAAAGGAGAACCCCTAAATCAAACCATGGGTAGCAATATTGTATAGTGGCTTAAGAAATACTCAGTAGAGGAATAAGTCAATTCATGCACCGAGTTGGAAGAATAATAATTTTTTAAAAAATTCTCCATGAAATAGAGTGGCAGCTCCAGGGCAGCTTGCCTGGTGGGCTGTCCCGGAGCCAAGGAACATGGGAGCTGTGGTTGCTGAGCAACTGAGTGCCTGGGAACTGGGTACCAGGCTTACAGGCTTTTGGCACCCCGTCAGCCCACTAAGCCTACAGAGTGGCCCTGGCAGCCGTGTTCTGTTGAAACCCTTCCCTAATTTCTGTCACAGTTTCATCAAAGTCAGCACATCTCCCCGGAATGTTTCATTTTTGAAGAATTGTTGAATTTCAACAAAAAATATATTTGTCCAAACTTTTCTGTCCAGCTCCATTGATTATTTTCATCACTCGGCCACAGGGGCGGTTGGTTTGTATAATTTCTGATGGTGTCCAGAACAAGTCCAAATCTTGCCTTCTGACACTTGCCTTCCAAGTATGTATATGTGTTTGTGTGTGTGTGTGTTTGTGTGTGTGTGTGTGTGTATTTTAGAAATGTGCATTTGTCTGTGCAGCCTTCTGTGAATCTGTTTGTTCATAAGTACACAAGAACAGCCATACTGGGTCAGACCAAAGGTCCACCTAGCTCAGTATCCTGTCTGCCGACAGTGGCCAATCCAGATGCCACAGAGGGTGTGAACAGAACAGGGAATCATCAAGTGATCCCTCTCCTGTCACCCATTTCCATCCTCTGAAAAACAGAGGCTAGGGACACCATTCCTACACATCCTGGCTAATAGCAATTGATGGACCTAACCTCAATGAATTGATCTAGTTCTTTTTTTAACCCTGTTGACAAAATCCTCCTAACGGTACACAGCTTCCTCTTCTTAAAGCAAGGTCAGGGTTTGGTTGTACCAGGAAAATGGGAAGTGCCTGGAATAGACTTGTTTTCCATATCAGGGAAATGGAAGGGGTCTAACCCCAGTGCAGTGTGGCCACTGGGGGCAGCCGCACCATCAAGAGCAAGAGTGGCAATTATTTTTAAAGGGGGGGTCACTTCACGAATTTTGGAGTGGTCCTGGGCTGCCTCGCAGGGCCTCTAGTGGAAGGGGACAGTTTCCTCTATGTGGGCCCACCCCAGGTGCATGCTCTCCGACCTCCAGATCCTGATTGGCCTGGGGATAGGGGACTGCTTGAAGTCTTTGCAGTGTTTTGAACAGCTGGAAGTTCCCTCTAGGCATTGCATACCCCTAGCAGGGGGAGGAGAGTTTGCATGCTCCCCATGCCAATCAGGTCCTGGGGGTGGGGAAGCACATAAAGTCTCTCATGCCCCTGCTTGGGGTGTGTGATGCCTAGAATGAGTCACTAGCCATCTTGAACAGCTGGTGGTTTCCTCTAGTGCTGTGCATCCCTGGCAACAGGAGGAGACTTTGTGTGCAATCCCTGCCCGCAGGCCACACAGGGCCTGGATACAGGCAAGCATGAAGTCTCTTGCCCCCTCCCACTCCATCCTGCCAGGGGCGCAGGGCACAGGGTGTTCAGAGGAAACCACCAGCCATTTTGAACGGCTGGCACTTCCAGGCACTGCGTGCCCCTGGAAGTGGGAAGAGATTTTGCATGCTCCCCCATCTCCAGGTCTTGATTGGCTTGGTGGAGAGGGAGCATCAGGGTGGCCACGGGCTGGATCAAACAGGTTAGTGGCCAGATTCAGCCCATGGACCCTATCTTGCCTACCCCTGACCAAGAGAGTGGCCAGCTGGGATTGGGGCTCGCCCTCTTGCTGGCCACTGGACCAAGTAAATGGCCCTCCTGCCCAAAACCTCACCCCATCCCAAAGTGCTTGGTTGTAGTACCAAAGTGTGTGTGGGGAGTGCTAGCCAGATGGATGGAAGGGGGAAGCCCCACCAACTACCCCCTGGCCAGCCTACGTGAGCCCCCCTATGTTCTGGCCTGTGCCTAGGGAACACCTGCGATGAATCTCCCTCCCCTGAGCTATCCCTCTGACCAACCCCCTTCCTTGATTCATGCACCCTCTATCCCATGACCCCTGCTCTGAGCTCCTCTTCACCCCCTTCCCTGACACTTGCACCATTTACCCTCTGCCTTGAGCCCCTCCTCACTTCCCCAAACTTCACTCTTGCCCCCACATCCGCAGTCCCTTGCTAGAAGCACCTCTTCAACCTCCCACCCCCTACCCCTGACTCCTTCAACCCCCCATGCCTCCAGCCTCCTGCCCTGAATCCCCATGTCCTCAAGGCCCTGCCCTGACTCCTGTACTTCCCCCCCCCACCGCCAGTCCCTATACAATATATAAATGGATTAGCAACAGTACATTTTTAAGTGTTTCTCTATATTGCACAATGTGCGGTATGTGGGGGATGAGGGCTCTAGAGAGTGGGAGGGGGCTCAGAGATAGGACAGAGGGTTGCAGGCTGCCCTGGCTTGGGGCCAGAGAAGACTGGCAGCAGCAGTAAACTCTGGTGCAGACCCCCCTGTTTCTTCCCCAGAAATACACTCACTCTGCACCACCATCACTACATGTGTCCCTCTCAGCTCTGTGGGTTGGTGGTGGGGTGAGGGAGCAAGAAGTCCTTATTGGAAAAAAAAAGTGAAACAAACAATGAATAAACTGGAGAGAGATTACTGGCAGGGTGTGTGTGTGTGTGAGACTTCATGCTGAACCCTGGGACAAGCCCTAAAAGGAGTTGCTGATGTGCAGGCGGAGCAGCGAGATGTCCTGCTGGGCATTGGGGAGCAGAAAGCTACATTGCACCCAGAGGCTGGGGAAGAAGCTAACTTAGCAGAAGCGGGAAGGAGGAAAGGTGGTGAGGTTTGCAGCAAGGAGTCGGGAAAACAGCCCGAATTTCTCACCCCAAAGTGGAGATGGGGAAGAGAAAACGTGTGTGTGGAGTCAGAGTGTGTGTGGAGTCTTTATGGCTATAGCCATAAAGAAGTGACACTAGCAAAAGAGAAGGAAACCTGAGGAGAGGAAGGGAAAGACAAATCCCAAAGCAGGCTGAACAGCCACATGGGGCCCCCGGAGTGGCTGCCATCAATCTCTCCCCCCCTCATGCCTCTGAACCTCCACTTAAGCTCCTGAAACTGCTGCTGGGGCTAGCGCCACTCCCTTTTGTAGCTGGCAGCAGCAGCAGCTGAGAGAGCCCAGAGGAGCTACAGGGCAGTCACCTGCTCCGCAAGGTGTAGGCGGGACACTCTGGGTGGGGCAGGTTGGGGTGGCAGGCAGGGGCATGGGAGAGAGACCTGGCCCCAAACATTTGGTGGAGTTGGGCCCCTGTGCCCGGATTATTCCTGTAGGCCAGGCACCACCGGCCCATAAAACTTGCTGCGTCCACTACCATGGCCACACTCCATCATTTATTTATTTTTCAAGATGGAGTGATCAGAACTAAGCAGAATAGTCTAAATAAGGGTGATGAAGTGGTATCAGTCATAGCATCACAAAGTCAGCATCATTCTGTATTTCAGCCCTTATTCATGTCACCATTTTGTTTATTTTTTTACCTCTGTTGCACATTGAGTAGAGGTAATTGTTGAATTGTCTACGATGATGCCCAGATCTATTTTTTGGATTGCTACTGTTAACATAGAACCCATTAACTTACTTATATTGCAAACCACAAATCATATGTTCTTCAGGCAATAGTCCCATTAATTCCCATTGGAACTTCATATGTGATGTAGGTGCAGAAAATGAAATGGAAAACCAGATTGTGGCTTAGTTACAAAATTACTTTTCTGAATATTAGAGAGATTTTCCACAGGCAAGACATTATATCCATGAAAGAACCCAATGATCTGAGTGTTAAGATTCAGTATTTGCAAGGTTTTCTAACAAGGACAATGCAGAATACTCCTCTATATGGGATGGCAAATTACCATGGAAGAGTGAATTTGTAAACTTAAATTGAATTCTTAAGGGTAAAGCACTGATTTCAGATCCTCCGGCAAGAGTGAGGAAATAACTGGAGTCTTTGTGTTTTACAGGTTATCAGGAATATCTTTTTAACCTTCTGAGTAATGGTCTTTCCAACACTGAAAATGTGCATGACAAATTCACACTAGCAATGAATTATGATGGTTCTTTGGCACATCACTATCCACTATGGTACAATCATATTAATTTAAGGGGGGATAGTGAGATGAGTTAAAATGGATCATTGAGGCTATTCCCCCGATGTAGATTAAGATATAAAGTGAAATAAGGTTGTCTCTTGCCTCTGCTTTTATTTCTCACAATCAAATCAGATTGAAAGAGATTTTGTTCCTTTGTATGAAGCACATATGAGAATTGAAAATTTAAAGTAACCCAGTGGTCATTTAGGCCATGTCTTGACTTGCTGCGCCGGAAAACCATCTTCTGGAATTCGATTTAGTGGATCTAGTAAAGACCCGCTAAATCAAATGCTGAGAGCGCCCCTGGTTGGTGCCAGTACTCCTCGCAATCACAAGGGGTAAGGGAAGTCAACAGAAGCATTTGCTCCCATCAACTTCCCACTGTGAAGATGGCGCCAAGCTTGGATTAAGATATGTCGACTTCAGCTATGTTATTTACATAGCTGAAGTTGCATACTTTAACCAACCTTCCGGGTCTAGTATCGACCTGGCCTTAGATACCGTAGAAATCAGAAGGTGGATGTTCTTTCTGTTTCCTGTCTGGAAATATAATTCCCCTTTATTTGTTTTTTATGGTGCTTTCTCATATTAATTCTCCATGTGATCACTACATGGCCTCTCCAAGAAGACCAGAAATTCAAGCGGTCGTTCAGAGACTGCATGTGTCTTGGCAGCTGTGATCTGTGTCTATTAATATATAATGTGTTTGCTCAAAAGTCCATTTTGGTCAGAGTTATGTAGTTTATACTGCAGGCCTTACAGCCTTTTCTGGAAGTCCTATGTGAATCCTTAATCACAGAATGTCCATTCCAAATGATGGACTCTGCACCAGGAAAATTCAGCTCCCAGAGCCCATGTGGTTAACTTCCCTCAGCCCATCTCTGCTCTCCAAAAATTCAGCAGTGACTCTTTATTTTAAAAGATAAACTCTGTAGGCAGTGTTTAATTTTTAATGGAAGAGGTGCAGGGGCTCAATCTATTTTTTAAGTGAGGCAGTAAGTCCAGAGGTGCTGGGGCTATGAACTGTTACGCTTGGAGGTGCTGGACTCATCTCTGGCAAGCCCTCGTACAAATTCAAGACTGACCTGGGCAAGTAAACGCAGGAGAAAGCATCTGTTTATGTTCTTGTACAAAAGTAAACAGTACCAGACTGAAGCCAGAGGAAAAGAGAGGCTTTCTGATCAGTTAGTATATTGCTTACTTCACTACTCTGTTTGGAGCAGACTGCATTAGTACTGATGTGTGGGTTGAAGCATTGTTCCTCCCTCTGTAATAACATGACTACCCGCAAGCAATTACTTAGAGATTTTCAGTGAGACCTCATCTACCAATTAATACTAGTGAACATGTACAATTCTACAACCACTGAGTCTAATTCTAATCTCAGTTATAGCAATGACAAAATCACATTATCTCCCTAGTTGCACAATAGTTAACATCCTTGTAAATGAATTCTGGATGTAACCCAATATATCTATTACCTACATTTAGGGTGGAAATAATTTAATAGCCTCAAGATTAATGCAGACATCATGCCAGACAGGGAATGTTTTTCATTTATATTTGATCTGAAACATCAGAGTTCCTAGTAGGCTAGAAACACAGCTGACGAAATTAGAAGTGAAAGGGCAGAATTAGTATTACATGGAATTAGTTTAAAAGTAACGGGTCACTGTTAGAAGCAGCAAATGTACTACAATCTCTTTGAACAGATTGTAGAAGTTCTGCATGTTCTGCCTTTTTGGTACAGGACAAGCCCATGAAACCAAGACTCATGCTAACAGATCACTCTTGGGAGAGGCTTTCTTTTTGAGTCACCTCTTTCTCTCTCCTCAGGCATGCATTGCAGATGTGTGCTCTAGTTTTAAGGCCTATCATCTTAAAAATTACTCTCAGAGGGTTTAATTTTAGCAGTTCTCTCTAGAAACATGGGCAGCCAGATTGGCTTGAAGAACAACATATTACTGATCATAATAAATAAGCTGAGTTGAAGGCTTATTTGTAAAAGGTATGTTTTTAATGATTGTGCGGTTTCAAAGCAGGGAAATGTATTGTTAAGGAAGGGAAATTGTACAAGGATATAAAACTGAACTTTGCTGGTTTTAGTTGCAGGGTTGTTCTTATTCAAGTTTCAGATAACAATATTATTGAAAATACTGTATCTGTTTTTTTCTTCATAAATGTTGTGGGATATAGCGTCGTGTCTTCCAACATGCAGAGTACAGCATTACAATTGCCTTCAGGGGGATTTTGACAAAAAAAGTTAGTGTGTTCCTAACTATGAAACCTCTAGATCATTCCTTCTCCAAGAACAGACTGAATGTGTATTAGTCAAGTATGATAATAAAACACAGATTATCCTTGGCCTTCATGGTAATACATTGAGTTGAGAGGCTAGCCTTTGTTTCCACTGGCAATACACTGCATACCTTCCCCTGCATTAGACAACTAAGTAGTAAATTTGTTTGGAAGAGATAGTAAGTAAAATGATAAATTTTGGCTTGAATTTAGAATTAGTGCTATTCAATTAATCAGATTACGGGAACATGCCATAGCTGAGAGGGAAATATATGAAGCCAACAAACCATTGTGCTATTTAAGTGGCAGCTTTTGAGGCAAGAACCTTAAAAAAAAAGACTGGAGTGACGCTGAGGCTGTGAGAATTATATGTGGCTTAGTACACTCCTTTTTCTAGCTTACTTCAGTCTTGGTTGGCTCGTGGCTCCTACTTGCTGCTGATTTAGAAAAGAAGATGGCCAATCATTTCCATCAGCAAGGTAAATAAAAAGAACTTTAGAGAGACAGAAAAAAGTCCATTATGCTTTTCCAGTACTTTTGTAGGGATCCCAGGATGATAATGAAACTTATGCAACAGATTGGGAAAATTATGATCCACTTCACTAATAGCCTTTTTAAAAACATGCCATAGAAACAAGGGCTGATATGAAAGATTTAACCAGAAGAGAGCTGCTGTTTCTTAAATCAATCTGTCTATCATGGCCGCTAACGTCTTTCTTTCTTTCTTTCTTTCTTTCTTTTTTTCTTTCTTTCTTTCTTTCAAGAACTACATAACCACAGAGTTCCTGTTTACTGTATTTCTTAAGGATAAAGTTTGCTGTGGTAAAAGACACCTAAGACTATTAGGCACGCAGAGTACAGATCTAAAGGAAGTCTGTTTACCAAAGATTCCAGGAAAAATATTGACTAGGCAGTAAAAATACTTTCCTTGATTACTCAGGCTCATATTTTAAACCTGAAATTACAGGAACTTTTTTCTTTTAGCAATTTATTTTTAGCTTCTGTGTTTTTTTCTTTTTCTTTTTTTTCTCATCTTTTAAAACATGGCACATTTCCATTGATTTTGCAAACCAGAGTGTTTGGGGATGAGGCTTCTAAAGTGTTTTTATCACTGTTTTCCAATAGTTTTTTTTCAAGTCATTAGGAAATAAAGGAGCGAGTAAATTACCTTTCTTTAGGCACTCTCCCAATAGTGACAGGGATCAAAGTATTATGGTGTATTTTAAAAAAAATGTTCTGTGCTGTACTCCTGCTTCAAGGTATATATTTATATCAAATAGTTGGTGATGAGATCCATGTGGAGCATTCCTTTATATCTGCTGCTTAACCTATCTGATTTTGGATGTCCACATTTAAAGAATGAGCTGCCTCCCACCCTGGAGATACACTGCTATGAAAATCCAATTGTAATGGATCTATGGAGAGTAGCACAACTAATAGGAAAGTGTATCTGTGCTTACAGTACATTTTCTTTTCTTCAACAAATAAGATTCATGTATCCTGGTCACCATGGAAACAAATGGAACATCCTGGTGGAAACTGACATCTAAGGATAGGGATGCTGAAAAATAGTTTGTAGTACAAGTGCTGAAAGCCATGAATAAAACTGTAAACCCTGCATATAATGGAAACCAGTTTAAGCGAGGAATTGTGGTAGCACCTCTAATTCCAGAACTTCTGTCTAAGAATGTGTTTTTTGTCATGAGGTGGAATTTACCATGCTTTGCACTTCAAGAAACGGTGGGGCTTTTCCTTCAAAGTACGTACTCTGTAATTCAGGATAGTAGATTTGAATGGTCTTGTCTGTGTAAAATGTACCTTTCAGAGCTGGGATATTCCTATGCTGCTGGTGACCAATGGGTCTGATTCTGCCCCCAAGCGGCAAGCAGGCTGAAGTGTTCATGGTAAAAGATCTGTGAGTCTCATCCCTTGAAGGATGGACATGATGAGGTAAATGTAGATACACTTTACTATTATTCTAATTTCCCAGATTGGAAATTAGGACACAGAGAGTAAGGGTGAAATCCTGGGCCAACTGAAGTCAAAGCAACATTTCATACTTCAGTAGGGGCAAGATTTCACCATAAATGACTTGTCCAAAGTCATATAGGAAGTATGTGGCACAGATGACGACAGAATCCAATCTTTTATGTTCCAGTCCAGAGCCCTAAAAACAACTCCATCCTTCCTTTCTCACGTGTACAATCGTGTGAGAAATTTTTGCATATTTAACAACCTTGCCTGCCTTCTGTCTACTAATCAATATACATTAAGACTATTTTGAACACTCCAAAATTTGGATCATCTTCATATAGCTGTAATTAAAAAAAATGCTACAAAAATGTTCTTTCCCAATGGGAATTCCCCATTCCAATGCACAAGGCCCAGGGTGCACAATATTCACTCTTGGAACAGTGTCAGGTTTAAGGGCCTTATCTTGGATCCTACAAGCCTAAACATGGAAGATTTATACTGTTGGAAAGGTGGTATTCCCATGTGAGATGCAAAACTCCAGCTGTGGAAAGTCCAGAGAGAAAGAACCTTAATTTTTGGATGTGTAGGGAAGCTATTCAAAGTACATTTTTAGAGTGTTGTTGTAGCCATTTTGGTCCCAGGATATTTGAGAGACGAGGTGGGTGAGTTAATATCTTTTATTGAACTAAATTCTACTGGGGAAAGAGACAAGAGATTGAGCTTACAAAGAGCTCTCCTTCAGGTCAAGTCAGGTCAGAGCTCTGTGTAAGTTTAAAAGCTTTTCTCTTGCACCTACAGACCTTGGCACAATAAAATATATTACTTCACCCACATTGTCATTTTTAGACTTTTTATAGTTACTGCTGAGTCTCATATCAGGTAGACTCATAGTCCACTACTGCACATAACTTTTTAAGCAAATGAATACACACAAAAAAGGCCCAAATAAAACACTCAAAAACATTTGTAAGATAGCTTCCCTCTTGCATAATGTATTGTATACAGCATATACAGAATACATGCTCGAAGGTGTGAAGGTGAACCTGAAATCAAGGTTTGTTTTCCTGGTGTGAGTTTTTGATGATTGTTACCTACAAGTGGTAAATCTTATAGCATTTCAAATGAATCTTTGTATTATACCACACCACACCATTATGCATTTTGTATAGAGCTGGGTGATCTACTTGCCATGCCATTCAATGACAACAATGGCTTTTTCATTTCCTGGATTACCTGTGAACAGATTTCAATTCAAATGAAATCTCAATTCCTGTGGTTCCCCTTGGCTGAAAATGGTGAACTGGAGCCATTAGGAGCTACGAAGCTCTGTGACTATGGATCCTTTAGGTAAACAAAGTGGTGTAGGCCTGCTAACGGCTTTCCCAAAGTGGGCCTATGGCCCACTTTGAGAAACACTGCCATATCACTAAAGACTGTTGAAGGGAGCAAAATGCAAGTTGCATAATCTACCTTGATAGTGCCATGTCTTCAATTTTGAATTATTTTGTAGTCTTTTAATATCTGTGTTTTCTCTGAAATAATATTAATACATGTACTGATCTTAATAAATTGTATTTCAAGGTGTGATATTAATTATTGCTTCACTTGAGTATAGAGAAAACATGAACAATAAGAGAAAATGGAATACACAATGAAGAAAAAATCAGATAAAACATGTCTGTAGAGTGTTATGGCCACACCTCTTTCAATCACTATGAAATTTTCTACATCAATAGACTCCGCATTTTTCCTCCAGATTTCTTAATTTTTAGAGAAGCAGTTCTACCCTCTCCCAGTGTTAGTGTTAAATATTATTAAGGTTCATGGGTAGTTCACTTTAATGCCCTAAAGACTGTACCACCAATGCAGTAAATATGTTTGTGTATGGAGGAATAGCACGCTTATGTGAGGTCATAAACAAATTCATGTCGCGTATCACAGAAATTTTAGAAAGAAACCGAAACCCAAACTCACATCTTAAAACCTCAGTCAGCTATGTTGAAATTCATATTCAGGTTCATCAACCCATATATAAGTTAAGCTGCTTGGTTTTTTTCCCATCCCTTATGCCTGGTTTTAACCAAGGATCTTATGGGATCTTGTCTTCCTAGCTCCCTGCAAAACACTTAACACATGGGGCTGCTGTATTATACTCAATATGGGCTTTGCTTTGGTGAACTGGCTGCTTTAGACTGTACTGCAGACACATTTTGGTCACAGGAATTTGCTAAGAGGCCCAGAGAAGTTCACCCTAGAGCAAATGTGATCTTGTAATAGCATGCAGCTGGCATAGCCTCCATGCAGTCAGAAGAATGAGGCTGTGGTTACTGAAAAGAGGAGTACGTGCCTATTGTAAGTATAGGTTGGGTGTTACCTGCTTCCATTCTCTCATATTGGTCTGACTCCTTGGCGGGACTATATCTTCCATGATGTGCTACACTCTCCCTTTTAACAGAGCTGTCTGGTGCATTGTGGGAGTTCTCTGACTGTGATACATCATGGAACATATACTCCAAGTAGGGTGCCAGACCCTCAGGAAGGAATGGCACCAATCTATAATTTCCATGATGTACTGTGATATCTCATTTTTACAAACTCTGAATTTTTCAGGTTTTCATTAATTTTCTGTCAAACAAACTTCTTTTCAGTTTCCCCTGTAAATTTAAGTTGAAAATATTTGACAATAGAAAATTTGCAGAGAAATTTTGAAATTTCAATAAAATTCTGTAAATAATTTTGCAAAAATCCCATGAAATTTTGTAGTGTATTTTTTTATAGTTACATTAAGGAGTTTTGTTACTTTTAAGGAATTAGTTGCTAAACATGTACAGTAATATTTGGTTGCTAAGATGCCCCTACTGCTTTTCTGGCATATGATTCATTTTTCAAGTGTGTAGATGTAATCCAGGTGATGTATTATGTTATCGTCTGATAGCTTCTGACTATTTAACAGTCTGCTTTTATGTCATTGCTTTCAAAAGATAACAATTAAGCAAAATAAAGAAAAGCGCGGGGAGGGAGGAGTAGGAATAGAATTATGTAAAATACTTTTGTTAGAGATTTTCAAAGCCATGCAGGGGATGTAACCACACAATTTTATTGTAAGTTGGATGGCTAAGTTCCTCGAACTGCTTTGAAAGTCCCAGTCTCTTACGATTGAGCAATGTAACTGCAAAAAATTAAAAAACAAAATAAAAACTGAGCGGTAAGTGAACCAATAATATAAAGTTAGTATGGACCAGAATCTTTATTCAGAATTCTATCTGAATCTGAACAGAACAATTTTTAGGCTAGAAAAAGTCTCATTCAACATTTAAAAAAAACCCTATTTGCCAGTTTTGTACGTCTTTGCTTCTTCATTATTCCCTGTGAAGCCAACAAGCAGAAATTTTGGAATACCACTCGAATTTTGGAGTGCCACTGGCCTATTTTCTCTAGACATAAGCTTCTTTTCAGATCAGTATAGCAGACTTGAAGGTCAATTTGTTTAAGATTCTCATAAATATCCAGGGTTTGATTCTCATTTCATTTGCACCAATTTTATACCAGTGTAACTTCAGTAAACAGTTATTCCTGCTTTACAAAGTGCGACTGAAAGAAGAAGGAGGCCTCATAACTTTAGTATTTATCTGAACCAAACATGTGAATATTTGGTGTATAGTCATCATTAAAATATAATGAAACAAATGTGATAGTGTCGTCAAAACAGATTTTGGAAAATAGAAATGAAAATGAAGTAGTCTCCCATTCTGAACTGCCTTTGAGGCGCCCTCCATTGCTCACGTTTTACATTTTCAAACAAGCACATTCATACTTCCTCCCTCATTGCCTTTCATACTTGGGAGATATTCCTTATAAACATCTTTAAAGCCACCTCATTATCAATCTTTAAATTACTCCTTAAAAATGTCCTTAGTGCAATAACTACAAAAAACTTTTGACACCATATATATACTGAGATTTCTGCCTACTATAATGACCAAAATCTTCTCATTTGTTTTTCTCATCTGGTTTTCTGTATCCATTTGCTGTGTCTTGGTTAATATTTAGCTCTTTGGGGGCAGGGACTGTCTTTAGTTCTGTGTTTGTTCTGTGCTAGGCATTGTAAGATTTGGCTCCATGATCATGGTTCATAGACACTGATGTTAATATTAATAAAGAAAAGACACTTGATGGCATTTGGGAACTGGAAGTACATTAGATCAGAGTAGATAGAGATGGATCAGAAATGGATTAGTATTAATTAAATTAGAGTATTAGGGTTTTAAAATTTTCAAGAGATCAAAAGGAATATGTAGGGATCAACCTACCTTATATCAGGAACTCTCAATTCCTAGTTCTGTGCTACTTATCCAAAAGAGGTAAAACATTGAATGTGATAGTTTTTAAATATCTATGTTTCAGTTTATTTTTAGAGCAGTTTATGGTGTTCATCTAAAACCCACTGGAGACATTGGAAGTTTTTTCATTGCCTCCAATGGGCTTTGGATCAAGCCCTACAAAAGCAACACTTCTAAAGGATGGTGCCAATAAACCTTTGCTTTCCAATCTGCAATTCAGATAGCTCAGCTGTATATTTTGCACACCCTTTAGGCAGGAATCAAACAGAGACTATGTGGTAGATATTTGCATTGCAAACTGAGTGAAGACTTGTGCCAGAGTTAGACATAAAAGTTGATTATTTTGATTTTAGCTCCTGGGACCAAATATTTCTCTCTGATATGCATACACAGCCCCATTTGACTTTATTATTGATATTGTTTAATATAGTGCTGCTAATGAGCCCAGTGCTATCAAAGCTAGTCAGAAGGGAGGGAGGGTATGGGGATGTGAAGGCAGAATTTAATTCATGAATTTACTAGATTAAATTGTGTTTCTAAACTGTGATTTAAAATGCTGCTAATGTAGGGCCCAATCCTCATGGGTAATGAGTCTCCTGAAGAGTTTTGAGTGCCTGCCACTTACATTTACATAATTGGAGTTGAGGCCCTTATGAATTGGGCCCTTAGATAAGATTCATAAAAGCATTAGTTCCAGCAACTGAAGAAAATATAGCTTGGCGTATGCAAGATTACTGAGGCTCTATTCTAGTATGCCAAACATAGCAAAATAAAGCAGAGGGAGTTTCAGACACTCAGCCAGATTGTCATATAGGCTTTTCTTGTCAGGGAGCTTGTGTTTATTGAGCAGCAAATTTTCCTGGTGTGGGTGGGCATGTGGGCGGGGGAAGAGAAATGGCAGACTGGAGGGCACCAGGTAAAGGTTTATAGGAGCCATGTAGAAAGACCTTGTTGGTTTTTCAGTTTTCTGACTCTGCTAGGGTTCTGAAGTCGGAAAAGTAGGAAAAGCTCTGATTATCAAATGTAATATTCACACACGATTTTTGTGGTGCAGTCTGATCTTTGGCTGTATACAGGCTTTCAGTGTTCCTTAATAAATTACCTCTTCTTGTAGCAATTAACCCCCTTCTATGAGGATTCAGAGTTTACTTGGGACTGTGCCAGTGCTAACAGTTATGGTTTAACATTCTTTTTAATGAGTTGCAATTACGACTGAGAGTGGGAGCAACATAAAATATTAACACTTAAGCATCTTTTACTCTCCTTTGAACATGAGATTGTCTCTAATATCAGTGACTTTTCATTCTTACAGCCCTGTTATTTATTTAGAATTCCACTGGACCCATGAAAATGTTGCATTTAAGTGGTTTCTGTTGATTTATTAACTTCTGTCAAAGTCTGAGGGAAGTGGTTCCATACAATATATTAAGAGTATTTTGTTTTTTACACAGTTTAATAGTATTGCCATTAGAATAAAAGATTCCACATTTTTAAGGGAGGTAAAGTGACTTTGATAATAACATCCAGTGTGTTTCAATTTTTCTCCTACTGTGCTACCCATTAAAGAAAATAATTCAGAATATAGCAGCCATATATGTGGGATGAGTCCCAAAATTGCAGATTATGTACAAAGTGTCACAGCAGTGCAAAGTGGAATGGATAGTAGATTAGAGATAGGCTAAAACTCTGTATCCAAACATCCACAGACATCACTCAGATTCAGTTGTGGATTTGGATCCAAGTTTTGTATTCAGATCTCATCTTTATAAAGGAGCAAACCAAAATCCTGGATCTGGTTATCCTCCAAAGTCTGGATCTGGTTTGAATGGATAGAGCGTATGATGCTTGCGCTTTTCTTTGTCCCTCCACAATGCAGAGGCTACCCTTGGTCTCAATACAAATCCCACCTGGCCTCTTAGGGTGTGTCTACACTGCACCATCGGTCAAAATAAGATACCCAGTTTGAGCTATGCTAATTGCATATCTTATTTCAATCTTATTTTGAAATAGCTTATTTTACAATTTGGTACTGTTTACACAGGTGGAAAATAGCTCAAAGAATCTTTTTCCAGCTCATCTTTTTAAGAATTAAGGAATAAGTGGACCTCCTCCCCACCACAACAAAAACAAAACAAAACAAAAAACCCTGTGTAAGATAGGAGTATTCCTACAAAAATATTTCTCAGATTTCCATGAAGCACCAGCAATTCTTCAGAGTGTTTACGTATGTGCTTAAGTACGTCCCTGCAATACAAACCTCTTAAGCATGTGGTTAGCTTTGATGACAATGCAATTTAAACCAAAGATAAGTCTGTGTTAAAGTGCTATGCTTAGTTCAAGCCCAAATGATCCTGTATGGTATATACTTCACGCCCTGCAGACATGCTACAATTTCTACAGAAATTGTGATAGTAAGAGGAAAAGCCAATTCTTTTCTGAAATTGGTAAGGCAAATATAGTTGAAAGGAATATAAATATAGACAAATGATACAGGTATAATTTTGCAATTGGGGTACACCTTCTATCTCTATTACATGCTAATAAAATGGTATCCTATTGCCTGTGAGTTCACATTTAAAGATGTAGTTGCATCCATGGCAAATCTGTTATTTCACAACCTCCAGCTCAATAAATCTGCTGTTGCCAACAGAAACAGCCATTTGAATGATTTTATATTCTTTTTTTAAAGGCTCTGTGTTCAGTGCTATTATTTCTTTAGCTGCAGGTTAAGACAACATACTTGGTGGTTTCTCCTGTCAGTAAGAGATACCATGCCTGGCCTATTACTCCCTCTGTAGTCACTGCAGCTCAAATGGAAGGAGGAAAAGGAAAATATCATAAGGAAAGAGGGGTGAGGAATCATACCCAGAGGAGGGAGGAGACCCAGTGAGACTATCTAGAGAGGAAAGTCCAACAGCTATTCACATTTAGGCAGTCAGTTGTGGAATTCTTACGACCACATTCACCTTTAAGAATAATCTAGCAAATAAATAGGTCTAAGAGCTAAACTGTAGTTGCTTTTCATATTGTGACTACTTTAATCTTCAAGTTTGCAATGATAATTACTTTTGCCCCATGCCCATTAAAAAAACCAACCAAACATATCTGGAACCCATTGTAATCCACTGTGGTATTAGCAAGAAAAAAAATGGATGAAATTCCACAGCACAGGAATATGGTGAATCTAGATTTTTTTAGCAAAAGAGATTAGTATTTTTGATTGTGTACATCTGTAAGTTGAAACATGTACCGCTAGGTAAGGCTCTGTTCTAGCCTAAATCTAAGTGCTTAATTTTATGCATTAGGACAACTCACTTACATTAAACTAAGCACGTGCACAAGTGTTTGCAGGACTAAAGCCTCAATGATATTTGCAGTCAGTGTGCACATTACATTCTCATAAGCCAAAGCAATATATATGTAAACAAATAATTGTTTTATTCAATAAAGTAAAGAGGACAGGAATTTGATCCTGCAGTTAAGGCACAAGCCAGGAGATGTGTCTTCTATCCCTGGCTGTGCCATGGCCTTGGTGAGTTATGTGGGCTAACCACATAACCAATCAGTGCTTCTGTTTCCCCATGTGTAAAATGGGGTCAATAATTGAGAGTGTTTTAAAATTTTCTATCTAAACTGTTTTTCAACAGAAATTTGGGTATTCAATGAAACAAAGCTTTTCATGGAATGTTTGCTTTCAGGAGAAAATTTTGTTTTTTCGTCATTTGTTGACAAACCAAACACCCAAACACCAAAATATTTTGATTTAGACTCCCCCTTCAGGGATGGATTAAGGGTATTTGTCTTTTGTGGGCCAGACTCCAGTGATGCAACCTGACCAGGGACTCTCATGTTACAACCACTTTCCTTTGTCATGAGGGGAGATCACGTAACATGTAGTCTGATCAGGTACAAAGCCTTTAAGTCATGCCTTTAGCTTGGGAGGTTCTCTCTTTCATCCTCCATATCAGTCAGACATATAAGACATATGTGATGACCATAACCCTGACTGATATGGACTGACTGCTAAATACTGACTCAGTATGATTCAAACGAGACATCTCAAACTGCTGAAGGCCCAAGCTTTGCAAAATCCATGTTATAACAGAGAGTTGTATTTAGTTAGCCATTTTTTAGCTAAAAGTAAGTGATTAATTTCTTCTATGTTAAAAAAAACCTATGAAACCTCCAAATTATATGCATAGGTCCTGATCCAAACTCTATTACAATTAACAGAAAGACTCTTTTTGATATTGAGGCATTGGATCAGGCCCTTCATTAGTATATTCAGCTGTTACTATAATAACTATCACCTTTTTCTTTCCTCCCTCACACCTCCACTGAGTTCTTCACCCATTATTTGCACCTTGTCCTTATACAAAGGGTCTATTATTTAAGGGAAAGGATTGTTATTTGTTTTATGTTCAGTGCCCAAATCATGGGGCCTGATTCTCATTGGGTTCTACGTTAGTAGCAATAGTTCTTCATTGTACAAGTTATTTTATTCCATAAACAGTAAAAAAAGAGACTGTCACATATTCAAAACAAGGGAATATGAAAAATATGGGGCATTGATATGCATCTGCCATCTCATTCTGCAGTCATTTAGCTAGCTTGTTTATAGAGTGAGCCTTCTAGACTGACTTCTTTGTGTTAGTTTCATTGTTGGGTTTTAGAATAAAGCTGTCCTCTTAGGAACTTGTCCCAGCACCTAGGAATGATAATCAAGAGCCTGCTTAGTTGTGTCAGGAATGTGCACACCTACTGAGTACAATGGTCTTGATTCTGCAAACCACTCAAACCCATGTTTTGATTTCATGCATGTGTTTACAGCCCATTAAAACTGACCACATGTTTAAATGCTGAGCAGAATGGGTGTGTCTACACAGCAAAGTTATTTTGGAATAACAGCTGTTATTCCGAAATAACTATGCTAGTGTCTACACAGCAATTCCGTTATTTTGAAATAATTTTGAAATAGAGGATTGCTTATTCTGACTTCTGTAAACCTCATTCTACAAAGAATAATGCCTATTCTGAAATAGCTATTTCAAAATAAGGTGTGTAGATGCTCGACTTCTGCTATTTCAAAATAGCCCCTCCCCAGGGCCATTCTAAGTTATTCTTCCCCAAATGCTTCCTGCGGCTCTAAATCGAGATAGCACATCTACATTAGGGAAACCTGCCTCGGACTAATTTTGAGGCTTCCCTGCAGTGTAGAAGTGCTATTTCGAAATAAGCTATTTCGGAATAACTATTCCGAAATAGTTTATTCCGAAATAACTGCAGTGTACATGTAGCCAATCAAACCCGTGAGTCAAATCAAGGCCTTTCTGCCTTTAGCTGCCACTGAAGTCTATGGGAGCTGAACACATGCGGTATCCGTCAGGTTCGGACCCTATATCAAAAATATATCATGCAGATATAATATATAGCATTCACAGAGTAAGATAATTAATTAAAGTAACTGAGATAAAGATTAGCTCATCAGTTTCCCACCTTTTGCAGGGGAACTGGGGCTATTTTGTGGGAGTAGAGAGTTTGCACTTTTGGTAATAAATATTTTTAAAAGCTCTTTTGCATTCCCCAAAATTATTTTATAAATATAGAGTTGGGAGTCTGCTACTTCAAGAAAGCTCAGAGAAAAACTCATGTACTGAAAAAAACCAAACGGTTGCGTATTTTAATGAGGATCTTGCACTTAAATTTTTCTCCCTTGTTCTGTGATTTAACCCTGTTGTACAATGAGCTTGCTGAAAGGGAAATTGAAGATTTTTTTTCCTCATAGACACAATGATGTTTTCTCAGTACAATAACAAGTAGGCAAACAAATACAGAATTCCCCCTCGCCCCCTCCAAAAAAGCCCTACACTGACTATATTAATAAAGCAAGGAACAAGAATCAGATGAAATGAAGACAAGGGATGGATTTATAGGCGTTCCTGGGGTATCTTCCTCCAGGAATGTCTAGGGAAATTTCTGACACTTGGTTAAACTCTAGTCCATTCCAAAGGCAAATATTTGCTCTTCAGAAGTATTTTTATGAGCCTAGGGCCACATCTGTCAAAGTTGATTTAGCAATATCCAAGAGGAGGTGAACTTCATCAGAGAGAGGGGATTCACTGGAATTTTCACAGTAAGTCCCCACCAGCCTCTGCCAGTTCCCTCCAGTGTAGCACTGAAAAATACCATGTTGAGAAGAAAGGGGGTGATTTGTACCTCTATAAAATCCCTCTCTGCTACTTGGAAATACTGTAAACACGGTAATATAGGGGCATTCAGAGTGCTGCAAGAGTGGCTTTTCAGAGATTTGTTCAGTCACCTGGAGGTGTGCCAGGAAAAATGCATGCTATATGACAGTTTGAGATAGACACTTCATACTAGGACATATAGTCTTTGTGGACCACATTATTTATTGTGGTCTTCTAGCTTCTGGAAAGTTGCCATGTGATCCTCCATTGGCCTTAGCTGGGACACCCTGTACACATACAAAATGGGAAGTGAGTATCTAGAAAGGTGTATGGTGGAAAGGAATCTAGAGGTTCCTTTCAGTTCTAGCATTCAATGATTCCATGTATGATAATGTCCAGTAAAATGCAATGTGCTGCCAATGCAGAAGATGGCACACAGACCTGCGGTGGCTTTCACTAGGAACACCATGAGATGGTGTAGGCTGTGTATATTATGTTTTAACATTTTAAAAATATAAAATGTTCAGGGTTTACATATGGTCGTAAGATGTGTCTTCATTTTCTGAACATAAACATGGATTTTTTCCCTTTGAACATGTGAAATCATGCAACCATAGCACTTAACGGAATAAACTTTTAAAAACCCTATTGGGGACCAAAGAGCTATGTTGATTATTTTTATGCAGGACGTAAAAATACCAGACATGGATTTTTTTTATCTCCCTGTGAAGGAATCTGTGGCCCAGAGGGCAGGCTATAATATTTTCAAAGAATCTTGGAAAGTGAGAATTATAGGCACTTGAGAGAATTACCCATATTCCTTTAATAAATTCCCCGGAGGGCTGTCTGAAGATGGTGGTGGTTCTCTGAGAAGGCTGTAAAGCTGCCGAGGGGACATCAGACCAACACTTACTTTCCCTGCAGCATGCAAGTGGTGGGGTGGGGTGAGATTGCAGCCGTAATGGCACATATTAGGTAATACTCCCCCCATCAGACTGCAGATGTGTGAATTAGTTTAAAACTTTTATTAGGGTTTTTATTAGCCTATGATACAGTCCCAGCCTCTTTGCAGTTGCTAATTTAGCCAATTCCTCACAAGTCATAACAAATTAAGAATACCTAATGCTTAAGCTATTCTACACTTTGGGGGCAAAGTACCAAACAAATAATATTCTGTGTGCTTATGTATCCATGCTCTCCCACCTAGTGATCATGCTTATGAGAACAATGGCATTTCAGATAGGGCGTCTTTACTGTTTTGGAATAGCAATGGAGTTTAAACTTTGGGACTATATAACCTCAAATCCCTGATTGTTCTCTGCTTGGCTTGAAATCCTTGCTTTCTAAAGCCCTTGATAACAATCCAATCTTGCTTGTTTTGTTTCATGCTAGGTTTTATTTATGTTAATGTAATTGATAACTTTGATATCTGAAGTCTCTTTATCCAAAGAGCTCATGCAAAGCCGGGGTTGCTTACTGATGCTATCCAACAAATGTACCTTGTCACTAATCAATCAGGCCATCAATAAGATCTAGCGATCTTCATGTCCATCTGTAGTGTCTGTGAATAGACTGTTGATTAGAATGCCCTGGCAGTGCTACCTATGTTGCTGATGTATGTGATATTAACATGCATTTGATGGCGATTGAACTGAGAGACCCCCAAATGGTGCTTAAACTGCAATAACTTCATGTGGAATGATTGCAGGACTGGATGAAAAGGAGACTGAGTATGGAGAACCAAATCTAACTTGCTGGACCCTCCATAAAATCTGGGGAGTGTTCTGTCCTCTGAAATCTAGACATTTTATCTGGACAGCTAGATATAGATTAAGCTGCCCAACTTTATGCAGAAAGTTTGAAAATCTTGCTTTATAGTTTTTAGTTTACGCAGTAGAGATAAAATGTGCTTCTAACCCCCCAATTCTCATTTCTACTAATTCCCCTTTTCACTGCCAAAGTGGCCTGGCTGCAAATGAGAATTCAGCCCAATGTATGTAGTTATGAAAAATAGATGTGGCTTACAATGAAAGTTGACTTAATATGTTTTAGGAATAAATTAAAACAGGTCACTTTACACATTTGTTGTCTCTTTCATAACTGTAAATACTGTACAGTGCTACAGAAATGCAGCTGCTCCTGGGTCAATCATGTAGGATCAGGGAAGTTTTGTCCAGGAGAATGAGGCAAATGCTAATTTTTACAAAAAAGAAAATTATGATCTTTGCTCTACAAGGAAAGGTGACAAGACTTTGGATTTTGAGATCTTATCTGAAAACCCTCACCCCATTTTCATACACTAAAACTGGCGGGACCCCAATTAATCTATCTGGTGGTTAAATCAGCCTTGCCAGCATTTGAACCTATGTTTCCAAGAAGCATAAGTATTTCAAATGTGAGGCTTTGACTATTAAGTCATTCTTCCAGTAATACATAACTTTGTATATCTGAGGGTATTCAGTGAGCATGGCTAGGAGATTTATTTGGCAATAAGCTTTCATGGGCAAAATCCCACTTTCTCAGTTGCAGCTGGGTTTTTGCCCACAAAGCTTATGCCCAAATCAATCTGTTATTCTTTAAGGTGCCACAGGACTCCTCACTGTTTTTGCGGTTACAGACTAACACGATTACTCCTGATACTTGAGCGTGACCATGTTTGCAAGTAATCTTTAAATATTGCACATTCAAGTTCTGTTTCACATCTTGGAATGAGTATTTATTTTTACTTCATAAAAATTTTTTAAAAATCACATTTGGTATTTGAAAATGTCTGTTCTGACTAAAACCAAAAATGTTCTCCATCCGCAAACACTAGGAGAGATTCTGCTCCCTTCCTTATTGAAATCAGTGAGGTTACTGATATGAGTAAAAGTATGCAAATGGTTTTAGGGGTTACATTCAGATTGGGTTATATAACTATCATATGTGTGCATAACCAAACGGCAGAGGCTGCATAATTCTTCTAATAGCTTCACTTTATGGAATGAATAATTTAGTCAAGGAAAAAAAGAAAAAAAAAACAAGCAAGAATGGAACTTCCTGAATGAACGGGACACTGATGTCATTTCCATCAATACAGCTGGAGGGACATTTATCTGGTGATAGAAAACCTGGCTTTTAAAGAAGGTAGTTGAGTTGATTATGAATGTTCTGGGTACCTTGGACATGCTTCTTTTTAAAATTTAAGATGGCCCCTACAAGACTGAATTCCTCATATTTCAATGGAAACATGAACATCTCTTACATGCAGGCAAAGACTTTGCATTTCCTCATGTTGGTACACACTGGTCATCCCCATTAATCGGCTCAATTTCAAACCAAAGAGGCTGTTCAGTGTAGGGATATATATATTCTACATGCATCGGCTTTTCTAATTCCAGTGGCCCCAGGTCAGCAGGTATGTGGGAATAAGGAGATAGACTGAAAAACAAATACAAGCAATGGGTGACATGGTAAGCCCAGTGGAATACTGAAAGTGAAATCCTGTTTCCATGGTAGCTATTCCTGGAGAGACCATAACTCCCACTGACATCACTTCAGTGAGACTGCTGAGTACACAGATTCAGAATTGGGCTTTGTGTTTGTGTACTGATTTTGGCTACTGTACTCAGGCCCGGCCTTAGGGCAAGGCGAGCAAGGAAGTTGCCTTGGCCCCCGCGCATTCAGTGCCCTGTGACCCTGCGCATTCAGGGCCCCACAATACCCGACTCCTAGCCCCGCTCACCTGGCTGCTCACTCATTGCCCTGCCTGGGAGCCGCGTGACCTCTTGGGCTGGGCCTGATTGTACTGACATTTTGAACTGCAAGGAAAACACTCTTTTTAAAATAAACCATTTCATTGGTGACCACCTATGGGTCAGCGATTAATATAATAATTGACCTTGAGGCTGGATATTTCTGGTCAGTCAATGGTTTGTGCCTGCAATGCCTTCACTTGATCAGTAACGTCCAGGAAAAGACCCCCTTCCCTCCATCACATATTATCGCTTAAGAGTGTAGTTAAGTGATCACTGAGACCAACATCCAGCTTTCCCATTGGATAGTGACCTGCAAGGGAAAAGCCTCTATTTTTTTGTGGCATCTTGTGGTTTGAATTTGTAAGTTTTCAACACACAGAACAGGTCTTATTTTATATCATATTTTTATTTTCACAGCTCAGAGAGTGAGCTAGATTCTATTTCTTCTTGGGCATCATTAGCAGAATTGTTTATAATATTCCAAGCACTTGCACATACTTAACCCTATTTACAGTAGTGAAATTACACACGTCACTGTTAATGTAATTTGACAACAATGGGATTAAACAGTGTATGTGAGGGTCTTATTTGGGTCACAGAACCTGTATTTGCTGATGATGCACAAAAAGGAAAGCCCACAGCTTGATTTAGTTGAATTGGCAGCACCTGAAATTAGAGGAGATATCTTTTTAGTGGTGCACTGAGCACATTAGATGCAGAAATAAACCCAGGATATTATTTATACAATCACTTTCTAGAACATCACTTTCTCTCTCCCATTGTTTAAAGGGTCTTTCCTCACATTCACAATT
Source organism: Apalone spinifera (assembly GCA_030068395.1). Taxonomy (NCBI): domain Eukaryota; kingdom Metazoa; phylum Chordata; order Testudines; family Trionychidae; genus Apalone; species Apalone spinifera. Next base: position 43,578,345 of record CM057847.1, read on the forward strand.
TTGGGTGCTAATTCACAATGAACCTCCTAATGAGTGTCTCTAATAAATGAAGAACCATATTTAAAACAGGACATTGAGTGGAAGTGTACTGTTAAAAGTAACATTAATGTGAATAGTTAGATTAAAGTGTGGGAGATGACAGGCATGAGGAGATGTATATGTGGACCAGCAGAAAGAAGCATTGCAATTCGGTGGGGTTTTCACAGTGGGATTAGAACCAGAATCTGGAAGGAGTGCCAGTAGCTTCGTGGCATGGTGGGGAAGAAAAGCTGCCTCTGTCTGGAACTTCATGCGCTAAAGGCAGAGCTGTGGAGAATAGAAGAAGATATGGAGGAGGAGCATATGCGAACATCGTGTCAGCTATGCGAACATCGTGTCAAAGCTTGGTGAATGAACACAGAAGTTGCATATCTGAGCTAAAGGGTTAGCATTAATGAATTTTACCTGCTGTGTATGCTCTATACAAACATTTCAAGTGTCTATAACTACAGCTGACCGTGAAACTTTCACAATAAAATGCTAACTGGGCAAAGTGTGGGCAGTTTGGGTTCAAAAATGGAAATGAAGTCAACTGTGTGTTATGCAAAACTGTGAACATATCATACGACAAGGGGAAAACTTCTGCTCTCTCTGAAGAGGCAAAAATAAAATCAAGTTTTGTGGGTTTGCTTTGGTTTTGTAACAAATTTGACAGTTGGTTAGTCCTCAAACAAACCCTCATCAATGTATACACAATCTACTGAATTGACAGTCACTTTTAACCTTTAGAATTTTAGTAAGCCTGAAAATAAAAGCTTAATTAATGGGTATGGACACCTTATGAGTCCAAAGTAAAATTATCAAAGGTTAATTGAAACTTGTGTTCACTGAGAAGAGAGCTACAATTGAGATAATAATTAGAGTGAATAATTTGTGGCAATATTCAACCTTTTCTAATAAAGTGTCCATAAATGTCTCAGAGGGGTAACCGTGTCAGTCTGTAACTGAAAAAACTTAAAAAACAACTAATGGTCCTGCAGTACCTTAGGGTATGTCTACATTACAAAGTTAATTTGAACTAACAGCCGTTAGTTCAAATTAACTTTCACAGGCGCTACACATACAAACCGCTAGTTCAAACTTAATTCGAACAAGCAGAGAGCTTAATTCGAACTAGGTAAACTTCATTCTACGAGGACTAACGCCTAGTTTGAATTAAGTAGTTCGAATTAAGGGCTGTGTAGCCATTGAATTCGAACTAGGTGGAGGCTAGCCCTTCCCAGCTTGCCCTGGTGGCCACTCTGGGCCAAGCCAGGGAAACTCTTCTGCCCCCTCCTGGCCCCAGATCCCTTAAAGGGCCACGGTCTGGCTACGGTGCCCGTGCCAGGTGCAAGCCTGCCAGCACCCAGCCAGCAGACCCTGCACCTGGCACGGCATGAGTCAGCCACCCGCTGCCACCTAGCCCTCTGCCTCTTCCTGGGACTAGGCTGGCGGATCCCAGGAGCCAGCCCGGGGCCGCAAGAGGCGGGCGCACGCCTGATCTAGTGTGGAGATTGTGGACCTCATCCAGGTTTGGAGGGAGGCCTCCAACATCCACAATCTCCGCACTAGGCACAGGAAAGCGGCCGTCTAGGGCAGGATAGCTGCCAGCCTGGCCACCAAAGGCCACATGTGAACCCAGGAGCAGGTTTGCATGAAAATCAAGTTGGTCCAGTGAGAACCCCAACCCTGAGCCTTAGCTTAGAACATAAGAACATAAGAATGGCTGTACTGGGTCAGACCAAAGGTCCATCTAGCCCAGTAGCCTGTCTGCCAACAGTGGCCTACACCAGGTACCCCGGAGGGGATGGACCGAAGATAATGACAAAGCCATTTGTCTCGTGACATCCATCTCCAGCCTTTCACAAACAGAGGCCAGGGACACCGTTCCTACCCCTGGTTAATAGCACTCCATGGACCCAACCTCCATGACTTTATCTAACTTCTCTTTAAACTCTGTTATAGTTCTAGCCTTCACAGACTCCTGTGGCAAGGAGTTCCGCAGATTGACTATTTGCTTTGTGAAGAAGAACTTTCTTTTATTAGTTTGGAGCCTGCTACCCATTAATTTCATCTGGTGTCCTCTAGTCCTTATATTATGGGAACTAATGAAGAACTTTACTTTATGCACCCTCTCCACACCATTCATGATTTTATAGACCTCTATCATACCCCCCCTCAGTCTCCTCTTTTCTAAGCTGAAAAGTCCCAGTCTCTTTAGCCTCTCTTCATATGGGATCTGTTCCAAACCCCTAATCATTTTAGTTGCCCTTTTCTGAACCCTTTCCAAGGCCAAAACATTTGCGGTGAGAAGACCACATCTGTACACAGTACTGAAGATATGGCGAACCATAGTTTTATACTTC
>CM057847.1:43580828-43613892 GCA_030068395.1 Apalone spinifera
GCACTCAGGGCACTCCAAGACAGGACTGCTTTACTGTCCCTCATCGAGGTAGACCAGCAAGCGAGGAACCCTGAGAACTGTCTGTCCAGGGTGGGGGTTAGGTCCCTTTAAGCTCAGCCCTTGGCTAGCCTGAGGCAGCAGCTCCACACTCTAAGTCCTGGTTCCGGCCGCCTTAGCTTCGGTTCAGGGTCCATTCAATGTGGACATGCTAGTTTGAATTAGCAAAACACTAATTCGAATTAGTTTTTAGATCTAGATGCACTAATTCGAATTAGCTTAGTTCGAATTAACTAATTCAAATTAAGTTAGTTTGAATTAGTGCTGTAGTGTAGACATACCCTTAGAGACTAACAAAAAAAGTAGATAGTATCATGAGGTTTCATGGGCACAATCCACTTCTTCAGCTGAATGGAGCAAGGGGTCCAGAGGTACAAATAAACAGCAGAAAAAAAGGGAATAGGGAGGGGAAGAAAAGGGAAAAAATCTTGTCAATTAGAAGTGTCCGTGCTCAATGAGGCTAATAGAGCAGGCTGTTAGTGCCCAATATTTAATTTTTGATGTGATTAGAGTGTTGAATGTGGAGGCCTATCCAGTTCATGTCTTTGTTCAAATCTTGATTAAAGGCATCAAATTTGCAGATGAAGGCAAGTTCCGCAGCTTCTCTTTCCAGCTGATTTTTGAAATTGCTTTGTAATAGTGTAGTCACTTTTAGATCCATTAATAAGTGCTGCGGCAGGTTAAAATGTTCCCCCAACGGGTTGTATGTCTGCCTGTTCAAGAACTCCTCCTAAATGGCAAGAGCCAGGACCACCAAATCTGGTATGTGGCTTCCTCTTATCATAAATTGAAGCAAGGCAAGGGTCTGGTGGTGCCCAACAGGTTTCTCTGTGTTATCATTTTGAATATCTGATTTGTGTTCTTTAACCTAGGTCTGTGGATGCTTTCAGAACAATATAAAATGTTTTGCTATAATTTTTGCAGCAAGGCTTAAGCATGCCAGTGAGTTGAATTTAATTCTTATTGTGTTTATTTGTGGAAATTGGTTTTAGTAGATAGCTCATTACCAACTAGCTTGTTGTGGTGGGACAGAAAAAGAGTCCCCGAGAGAGGACTATTTCTTCTGCTGGGCTAAGAGTGTGGTTGGATAGGTTGACAATGTTGTTAGGTGACTTGAGGGTACTGGAGTTGTAGTATCCTGAACTGGTTAACATATTATAACACAGCTTTTCCTTACATTCAATGCCCTATTGACATCAAAAGCTAAGTAGGGGACACTTCCAGCCTACTCGATTAACCTTATTGACAACACAACTACAATTGAGGTAATTTTTTCTCCCTCTCCCTTCTTATTCTGAGGGTCTTCCTTTTATATATATTTAGAAATGAATAATACATATATATTTGTTAGTCTCTAAGGTGCCACAGGATTACTCATTTTTAAAGTTACATACTAACACGGCTACTCCTCTGAGTCATGTACTTTACTGGTCAGGCAGTTCATTTCTAAACCATAGTCAATGGGACTAGTTGCAGTGGGGTTAGCCTATGGTTGGTCTTTGCAGGACTGGGATTCGGTTTAGCATTTAATTCATTTTCTAAATGAATGAAATGCCAATTGAAAAGAAACAGCATGTATGGGGGAGAGAGGGTGGTGGGCACAAATTTTAGTGTCTGTTACTTTTAATAACTTAGCCTGTGATCCTGTACATACAGTAACTTCTCTCTTAGTCATTCCGGTTAACATTGATTTGTTATTAGGCCGCTGACCTATTAGAGAACATGCTCTTTTCAAGATGTGCAATGTCCTAATGTTATTTGGCTCTCCCCCCTCAGCCTGCCTTGTGTTCCAGCCAGGAGGCAGGCAAGCCTCTGCCGCCACCCCAGGAGCACTGGCAGACAAAGAGGGGCAAGCCCCCACACCCTGACCCCGTTAAACCCGTGCCTCAGTCAAGCTTTATAACCATCACTGCTGAGCTCAGTATTAAATTTTGTTTAAAATTATTTAAAATGTATACTGTATAATGTATATACTACATTTTGTCTGGTGAAAAAAATGTCCCTGAACCCTCTCCCACCCATTTATATAATTTCTTATGGGGAAATTAGAGTAGCTTAACATTGTTTCACTTAAAATGGCATTTTTCAGGAATATAATAAGCAAGGAGTTATTCTGGATATGCTAGGCTGCACCCAGGCACCCAGCATACTTTCCATTATCTTAGCTGGGGTTTGAACCAGACCCAAGAGCTGCATGGGAAAGTAAACATATTGTAAAAAACATTTTTAAATGCAATTTTTGTATTTTAGTGGGAGCAAAAGCAAACCCACAAGAATATGCTATATAAATAACTAATTATAAAACACAATTTACTTTTTGTTCAAAAGTAAAATAAAGAAGGGGTTTTTAAGGAGATTTGGTCATAGCGGAAATGTTTAAGTTGTCCATGTGAGACCAGTTGCTACTTTCCTAGGTTGAACTATAATTAAAGAAAAACAGACTGACTTATAGTCGGCTTATTTGGATAGGTGAGCTCAGTGATTAGATGTCAGTACTCAGAAGAAACCCCAAAGCAGTCATTTGGAATTCATTCTCTGTGTAGTCTCTCATTAAGGTATGTCTACATTACACAGCTTTTTAGTGACACAGCTCTGTTGCTAAAAGGCAGTGTAAACTCTATTTGTTGGCACTTTTGCCAACAAAAAACTTTCAGGGTTTGCTTTGTCAGCAGAAGAGCATTTTTTACATTAGTACTTGCCTCAACAAACATTTTGTATGTGTGTGGGAGATGGGGATTAACCACTTATGAACCACAAAAGATCTGTTGCTTAATTGCCAGTGTAGACAGTAAATTAGAAAAATTACTCTCTTGCATCAGAAAATTGGTTGTATTCTCCTCTCATATAATGAATTATTTCCTACCATTATCAATATTTTGAGTAGTAGATTTGCTTGTATGCCTCAGGAGTGTTTAAGTACTTTTAGAAACATTTTAAATCACTCAAAGTGAAAATATTGTAAAACAAAACAACTCCCCCAGCCTTAAAATACATGTTAAAATAATATGAGCAGTGTTATGGTTGTGTTGGTTGGATGTAGTTAGTGGATATTACAACAAGGAGTCCTGTGACGCCTTAAAAACTAAAAGATTTACTTGGGCATAAGCTTTTGAGGGTAAAAGGGCACTTCATCAGATGTTTTTTACCCATGAAAGCTAATGCCCAAATAAATCTGTTAGTCTTTGAGGTTCCACAGGACTCTTCATTTTTTCAGATACAGACACAGCTACCCCTCTGTAATGGTTGACAATAGAGAGACAAGGTGTATGAGGTAGTAAGCTGGATTGGATCAATTTCTGCTGGTGAGAGACACAAGCTTTTGAGCTTATACACAGCTCTTCTTCAGATATTACCTCATCCACCTTGTTCAGATATTACCTCATAATGATTTTAACCTAAGTTGTTGTTACTCTTTAACTTCAGAGTAAGAATTAACATTATAGAAAACTAAGACCTTTAAAAGAAACAAACTTTTGAAGAGTTCTAAGGTACATAATATAAACTGAAAAGGAAAAAATCCCTTTGAGTCTTTAAAATAATATTAGTTTTGTGTGTTAGTTTTTCTTTAACATCAACTTTTTGGATTGTTTTATTGAAACTTCAACAGACAGTAGCTTATTTTTCCACAGACTTAAGCACCTGAGATTTTTGGCTGATGGATATAAGACCAGTAAAATTTCCTATAAAATGTAACTTTATACAAGAATTTACACAATGTTTATAAAATATGTTCCAACATTTGCTTTTCCAAAGTCAAACTTCTCAGTATCCATAGAAAGAAAATTAGTTGTATTGCAACAGAAAACTGAAAATTGATCAGTCTGCCCTTTGCTTGATGTGTAGCTTAGTTTCCACCCAAAAAAATCATAAGTACCTGATCCAAAATTTATTGATATCCTGATTACTTCAGTGAGCTTTGGATCAGGTCCTACATTTCAATGAAAATACAAATTATATATCAGATTTTTATACTGGAATATCCTGTTGGAAATGCCTGGAAAATTGCAACTGTTATACTTCATTGTTCATAATTCTAGGTGAAAACACCAGTGGTCATTAGCTAATTAATATTATACCATTGGATGGCTAAAGGCAAGAGTACAGTTTTCAACTAATATGTATTTGAGAGAGTTTATCTGTCTGTTTGTGTGTCTGTCTGTTCAAGAACTCCTCCGAAACAGAAAGAGCTAGGACCAACAAAATCTGGTATGCAGTTTCCTCTTATCATAAATTAAAGCAAGGCAAGGGGTCTGGTGGCACCAGGAAACCGGGATGTGCCTGGAATGGGATTGCTCCAGAAAAGAAACAGGTGAAAGGGATTGTCAGGGGGTGCCCCCCCCCATCTGGAACTTCACTAGCGTTGAACTCCCCCCCCCCCCACCTCATTCATAGGCAAACATTGCTGGCTGTTCCTCTTTGTTAGGGAGTGAAAGGAAAATGCACAGTTTGCTGCATCATTCCACATTCTGGCTGGGGCATGCAGGGGCTAGATGAACCTGGACCAGCCACAGCTGAGGGACATATGCTCCTCTCCCAGCTGTGTTTGTTGGAGCTGCAGCAGCTGTGGAGAGGCATTTCTCACCTGGCCTCAAGCTGCTGCCCTGAGTGAGGGCTGGGTGTAGTCCTCTCTCTCCCCAGGGACACCTGCATAACAAACCCCAAATCCCAGCCCCACTCCAAAGCAATTATGTAAATGAATTAAAGACTGGAGCAACCCCGGATAAATCTCTTAATTTTATATAAAATGAAGAATATGTATAATGGTGTTTTCAAACTCTAATATGACAAAATCAGAGATGTGTAGGCAGGGAGCCCATCAGACTTGTCAGGTCCCTGGGCAAGATGTGGGGACAACTCCTTGCTCCTTGAAGGAGTGAGCCTTGGGCGGAAGGGATGGAGCTAGGAGCAGCCAACCCTCAGCACTGCCCAGAGCCGTGCCCCCAGATAGCCTTCAGTGACTCTGTCACGTGGGAAAGGGGCATCCTTGTGCCCAGGACACCCCTTGCCAGTCCTCCCAAAGTACAGCTTCTACTGTTATGGCAAGTATGGCCTCACAGGCCTAGACCCAAAGTCCAGGTCACCCCCACTAGGGTACATACGGCCACTCTGGTCTAGTCAGCTGGTAAGCCTCCCAAGGGCCTGTGAGTTGCGTTACTGCGGGGTTGGGGGGATGGTCAAAGGACCCAGGCCCTTCCTCTCCACCAGGTCCCAGCCCAGGGCCCTATTGGCAAGGGAAAATTCCACAACTGGCTCAGCGGGGATGTTGGCTGAAGTGCACTGAGCTATCGGGTCGACTGGGGTTGCGACTGCTGCTGCCGGGGAGGCTGCTCCTGGGGCATCTGTGGCTGGGGCTGCAACTGCTCACGAGCTTGGTCCTGAGCTCCTTCTCCCCCGGCCATCCACCCCAACTGAGCGGAGTAGCTCTCTTTTATCCTAGAGCAGCATGGCCAGTAAGCTAAAGGAGGTGTGGCCTCCCCTGCCCTTCGGGTTGGGTTAACCCCCATCTGAACAGTGTGCAGGGGGGATACACCCTGTTGCAGACTCCAAGAGTGCTCTACGTGTTGCTCCAGTGGCAATTTAAAGGGTCTGGGGATCTAGGCACTGCCAGTGTCGCGATAGCTGTGGCTGGGAGCCATGGGCCCTTTTGAATCACTGGGTCCCAGGGTAGTTGCCACCTTTGGCCTCCCCTATCATCGGGCCTGTGTGTAGGTACTGAATCCATCCTCCATGGGAAAACAGGACTGGATAATCAAAATAGAATGCAAAATAGCCATCTATTTGTAATAAAACAAACACCTAGATTGTGATGCTTCTCCAGTTTTGCTGTCTCTCTATCAAAATGTGTTTCCAGCAAGGTATTTTAGACAGGAAATGGGGAATTAATTAAAATGGGCTAATAGTGGAATGCCAAAAAATGATGAGCTTCGTCCTCCTTCATATACTTTCCAAGGTACAGAGAAATATTGTGGAGAGAGAAAGAGAGAGAGCAGGAGAAAATGATTGAGAGTTTTTGGCATGCACCCAAATTTGGCTTTACTGTGTCAAGGGGTTTTGATCGATTGGTTCTGAGTAAGATCAGATATTGTGGGGTTTGTGGCTGTAGTAGTAATGCTAACTCCTTTTTTTTCTTTTCCTTCTCCTTTACAACTCTGCTAAGGTACGATATTTACTAAAGTATTAGGAAACAAATAGTAAAGACAACTGGATTTTGAAAAGCATGACTGTGGAAGGTGATTGATCCTTTTACACTTTTTGTAACCTTAATGATTGCAAAATATATACAGACAGTACCTCTGGCCTGCCGCCATCTCTGGGTTGAGGGAGAGCAGCCAATTGAAATATATTTTGTAAGAGGAAAGAAAAAAATTGGTAAAGGACACCAAGGCAAACCCATAGCCTTGTAAAACTTCCATGGAATTTCAATGTCCATTCAGAGAAAACAGGCCCCAGTTTTTAAGGTCTCATCAAAAGACACAACTTTAGTTAACTTCCTGGGGTGAAATCCTTGTCTCATGGAAATCAATGGCAAAATTCTCATTGATTGTATTGAAACCAGGAATTAACTCATTGTACTTCATTAATCTGCCTTGGGATAGTACAGGGTCAAGTCATGTCTACTGCAATATTGAATCTGTGAATCCAGGAGTCTAAGTACATCAAATCATATGGTTGGACACCTAAACAATCCTTTCTCATTAGAAAACATGCAAGGTTTAATTTGTAAGTGATTAGCCATCTGGTATTTTGTGTTTCATAAATTGGGTTGATTTTTAGAGAGCATTGCCCTTCAAAGTTCTTTCAAACTGCACACCTGTGTCACTAGTCACTTTTGATACTGAGCATAAGGTAGTGAGCGGTCCTGGAAAAAGCAAGGGATCATAGAAAAATGACCCAAGTGATTGTTTCTGACCTTATTATCCACTGGCCTAATCCTACCAGGTGCTGAGCACTCAATCTGAAATTGGAAATCCTGAAACTTCTATTGAAATGAATAGCAGTGAAGGCCCTGATCATGCAAAGATCTACACATATGTTTAACTTTACTTGCTGATAGTGGTCTCTTTCACTTCAATGGAGCATTAGAAAAGATAAAAACAGCCCAGCATTTGCTTCCAAGACTTAAAAATGTGATTGGACACAAAGAAAAAAGAAAAGAAAAGAAAAGAAAAGAAGTTGTAAGACCGTGTAACAGCACCATCTGGTGAGCTCCAAACATGATGTATCAGGAACTAGACCCGTGAGTGCTAAAATGGAGGGAAGGGTAAAAGGTTATATGCCACCTAGAACCGCCTCAGGAATGCTCAAATTTGTGCCCCACTGAAATGTCCCCTGCCTTCCACCCTTGCGGTTGTTCCAGAAATTCTTCTATGTGCATTTTAATATTTCACTTGCTTCATTTCCTTCTACCTCACAGAGCATGTTTAATGGGATTTAAAGTCTGTTCCAATCTGTTTCTGCAGGACAGATCAATAAAATATGGAACTTCATTTCAATATGGGAGGAGGACTGGCCCCATACATTCTGTGTAAGTATCTTTCTCGACTCTGTATAGAGGGATATGTATGAATTCTACACACTCAATAACAAATAATGCAAATAAATAAACATAAACACAGTAATTTAACCTCCAGACAAAGTCTGAAAGTTGATCTAGCTACAGAATCAGCAGTATATCATAATTTTGTATCCTTCCCCAGTTCCGCTATCTTCATTACAACTAGACACGCTGTTTAGAGTCAGTGTGAGTTTCTGTTGAAGAGTAGCACCATGAAACAAATTCCCTGTGTTGGTCTTTAAAGGGGATTTAAACAAAGTAATGGAAAAAGCAGATCCCATGAGATTGATTAAAATAGAGTTACATTCTTCTCATTTAGTATTCAAAGCATGGTGATTAGAGCCTTATCTGGCGTGGTAACAATAATCCAGTTTATCACACATTCACATACATGGACTTTTTGTTTGTTGGTTAACTAACTACAAAAATGTTCCTTTCATCTGGTGGAAAAAGAATGACTACATCAGGAACCAAAGACGCTTCATACTGAATTCATATACGTTCATTCTCCTTCTTTACTGTAAACTGCTATTAATATGGAGCACGTCATACCCTGTTGAAAATTGATCCAATGAGTCCATATTTTATGTTTGAGCAGGCCACAGTGATTAAACTCATCTATGCTTCAGTTCTTTCCCACTGAAAACCATTCATCTAACCACTGTCTGAATGAAAGTGTAGAGGTGAGACATACACACAATTACCCCTTTCCTCCAGACTGGGAAAGTTGATCCAGCAGCATTATGCAAGAGCCAGACCTTTCCCACATTTATTGTCACACCCATTGTAGCCAGTAACTTTTTTTTAACAATGGCCGATTACAAAAAGCTGCCATTCCATGGAAAGATTTACGAACAGCCTTAAGTGGAGACTCCAAAATAAAACCAACATGTTCATGGAAATATTACTCCAAAGACTTAAAAATAATGTAAAAAAGTGACTCAGTAATGCAGTAATTGTAAAATCAGGAGCTGTAAAAAAATCACTAAATGTACTTTTTGTTTTCATTCTTCATACACAGAAGTGACTTAATGGATTATAGTCTAAAAAAGCCATATTGTGATTGCAGCAAGCAGTATTTTCACATTTTGCCTTTCCAAAGCTCAACTCGATTTCAGTTCCACAAAACAGAATTCTATCTGGCAGTGTAATGAAAACCAGAAAACAGTAAGAGAAAGAAAGAGAGAGAAAAATCATCAGGGGTGAATAATACTGACTGATTTTCTGTCATTCTCCCTGCTCCAGTTGCTGAATGCTAAAATACTAAAAGAAAACACACAGATGTCTCCAGAGATGCTGTGTCAACAAAACCTCCTTCTGCTGGTGCTTTACAATATCTGTTTAACTAATCATAGGGAAATTTATCATACAGGATTTGGTGGGGTTGTTTATGGAGTCTTTAGCACAATGGTGCTGGACTTTCAGATGTCAGTTATGCTCCTCAGAAGGTGAAACACCACAGCTGGTTGGGAAATGAGTGCCAAAAGTGGAATTTCAAAATAGAGGGATTTATATGAAAAATACTATTTCTAACATTTTGTAGGAAGGTTGGTTTTCTTTTTTAACCCCAACATATAGAGCAGGTGCTGAAAAATATTAAGATGCAGTTGATAATCTTGAAACGGCTGGTGTCATTTCTTTTACTCTGAGTTCTGGAGGTGTAAGAACCTGAGTATTGGTTCTAAGAGCACTCCCAAAGAATGTGAATTATAAAAATCCAGTCTGGACCTGGTGAATTTGTTGTTCACTGTGCCACAATTTGGCATAAGCAGATGGGATAAAATCTCCTACAAATGGGGCCATAAAAAGACCATTGATAGTAACTTGGCATCTGGGAATAGTAAATGCAGCAGATTCTGGATGAGGTCAAAGGCCTTTAATGACAGAAAAAGTTCTGACTTGGCTAGTTAAAATGGTTCTCCTTTCCTGTTACCACCACTTAGGGTTTGCCTGGATTCAGTTTAAGCAAGCTGTTTTTCATCCGGGTGCTGTAGTAACTGGTACAACTCTGTGACGATCTTCACTGCACCGACTGAGAGAGAAGTATGTCAATGGCACGCAGTTGCGTATTAGTGGTTGGGAAGCCCACGGGGCTGCCAATAGAATTGCTGGGCCCCTGGGCAAGAGATGGGCAGAAGCTCCAGGCCCGCAGGAGGGGCAGTGCTGAGGACTAGCCTCCCCCAGACAGCCCTTCAATGCTGCTCAGCCCAGTTGTCCAGAGCTCTGGTGGTGATTTAAATGGCCTCTTTTGCACTCTTCTCCTCCCCACTTCCCGGATGGCAGCCCCGGAAATCCAGGTTGCGTATCAGGTGATTTTGAATGGAAAATTAAGTGATCCTTGTGGGGCTGGATAGATGAGTATGAAGCTTCTTATGCATGTTAGCCAGTTAATTACAGAGGATCTGATCATGTCCCCTTTCATCCAATGTGTGGATGCCTTGTGAATCCCAGATCCATCAGGAGAGAGGAGTTCGGCTACTGGTACGTTGGATGATGGATGAACATTTCAACCCACTGCTCCTGTGAGGTACTCCAGGTAAAGGCATTGATAGTCCAAAGCGGTATTAATGTTACTGCAGAGTACACCCTGCAGAGATTATATCTTGAAGCAGTTTCCCATAGTTAGCTGCAGCTTTTGGTATCGTCTTAAGGTGGCTTGAATAGAGCCATACTGCCTGAGAGCTGGAGGGGAGATCTCCAGAACCAGTACAAAGGTGCAGAGCCCATGAATGGCACCCCACATTTCTGCCTTGGGATGTGTAAGATTTAGGTGCTGGCCTGCAGGCTATGGCATGGGTCAGATTGCCCCCTGCCCTAGCGGAACAAAGCAGGAGGGACCCCCTGCTGAGATTTCTTTTCCCCTGTGAGAGGGAAGGAATTCCAGGCACCCAAATGAATACTTCTGAATCAGGAAGCTGAACAGCCCTGGGGAATGTAACTTGCCGCATAACAATTTCTCCAAGTATGTGTCACCACTCAAGTTCAAAGATAAACACGTGATAAATCTTTTTGCATGCTGTCACGTTATTGGATTTTAATATGAGTGGGCAGGTCACTGTTGCACCCATTAGTGGGTGTTTGCCCCAAAGTCTGTACAAAGTGGGCCATGTGTCAAATGAAGGCTTATGCTCTGCTGATCCTATGGCTGCTACTCATGTTCATATGAATTTTGTATGTGAAATTATGAATATGGGTTCTGTTCTCTGTCTGGGAGGGAACAATGGGTCTGGACTGCCTATTGTGAGGAATGATTGTTCAGTGAATGGCTGTGGTAACTAGCACTGCTCCATGACAATGGCTCTCGGAGTGGCCAATACACACCTGATGAATGCGTCTGGAAACTTGCAGACTAGCCAGTGCAAAATGGCTACTTGCATGTGAAAGACAGGTCATGTGACCACGTGACCAGCTTCAGTTTGGGAGACACCAGGAATATAAAAATTCCATGAGGTCATTTCCATCTCGTCTTCAATCCTGCTCCTGATTCCAGATGCATCCTTGGTAGGGACAGAGAGCTGGGACAGATTTGCTGTTCCGTCCTGACATAGGATATACACCAGTGACTTTTAAGCTAGCACTTTGTAACATCTTCGCTAAGAGCCTGCATCAAGAATTTGGTGATTGATGTATGTAAGTATTCCCTTTAACAATCCACTCTCAACCTTTTCTTTCTTTTATTAATACACCTTTAGATTTTAGACTCTAAAGGATTGGCTCAGCATGCTCTTGTGGGTAAGATCTAAAGTGTAAATTGGCCTGGGACTGTGGCTGGTCCTTTGGGATCAGGAAGATCTGTTCTGAGTTGGTGAGATAGGGTTTTATAACCTCTCACCTGTGTAAGGTCTGGTTCTGGCACAGGGAAAGCTGGGGTGTTTAAGGGGTTTTGCTTGTGAGGCTTCCTGCTGGCCAGATTGGCAGCTGAAGTGCTCTGTGTGACTGGTTTGTGGCCTATTTGGGAAAGGTCTTCAGTCGAGGGCTGTATGTAGCCCTGGTTTTGAGCAATTTGCCTTGAGCTGGCTCCCTCAGCGGTGCCCCCTGCTTTAGTAGAACAATGCAGGAGGAACCCCCTGCTGAGATTTCTTCCCCCTGTGAGAGGGAAAGAACTCCAGGCACCCAAATGAATACTTCTGAATCAGGAAGCTGAACAGCCCTGGGGAATGTAACTTACTGCATAACAATTTCTCCAAGTATGTGTCACCACTCAAGTTCAAAGGTAAACACGGGATAAATCTTGTTGCATGCCCATGAGGTCAGCTACCCACTGCATATTGTAAACCCCTCAAAGAAACATGCAATAAAAGAAAGGCCCATCTTGTGGTTATGGTTATGGCATGCTTCCTTTAATAGCTCCTCATTCGGTGATATCAGGAATCCTATCACTGTCTGCAGGGGCAGAGAGAAACATACAAATTGTTGTTCTTCAATCTAGCTCTGTTACCATCCATTGCCTCAGGCTACTCTGTCTGATCCAGTCCAGGTAAGACGGAACACTGGCTTTCTTCCCTCTATGAAACACAGAAAGTACTGAATTTGTACTGCACTCTTTCTCCTTTTTCTCATGCTGTGAAATACAACTAGCTCTTCAACTTCCCAAATACCCTTTATGCTGCTTTGTTAGGGGAAAAACCAGTGTATGGTCCCTTTATTCAAAATGCTGGGGGGCAGATTTTATCCCTGTTGTTATCCCCCCACTAAAGGGCAATGACAATTCACCAGATATGAATTTGGATCATGCTGTTTATGTTAAAATGTGAAAGGTAACACATCTCACGTGTGCCCCATGGCAGTGTTTTCCAAACAGTGTGGTCTAGTTTGTGCTATTAAGGCAGATCTGTAGGACCAAACAGGCATACGATTTGCTTTATCAGCTCAGGCTTGTGGTTTTATTTAGTTCATATCCTGTTTCAAAAGGAGCTATGCTTGTGAAGAAAATGTAAGTACCCTTTTTTGGGACAACTATGCAATGAAATGCCTGTGGGGAATATTTCTTCCTAACTTGAGATAGTTAGCGGTTGGTTTATACTTGGAAGCATGAGGATTTGTGTCCCTTAATAAAAGTTTAATCCAGGCTGCATAACTAGGCATATTTGTATTATTACAGAGGCACGGATTGCAGCTCTCTAGGTAAGG
The DNA here is from genome assembly GCA_030068395.1 of Apalone spinifera. NCBI lineage: Eukaryota > Metazoa > Chordata > Testudines > Trionychidae > Apalone > Apalone spinifera. The sequence continues at coordinate 43,593,571 of CM057847.1, forward strand.
CTATGTTTAATTAGGCATGAAAACAAATATTAATTGAAACCAAAGTTGCCACAATTAGGGCTAGATCTGTTCCACCCATTTTGTGCTTTGCAGCTGGACCAAAGCAGCTGGAAAGTTCTTGGAGGCAGATTGTTGGTACATGGACACACAGCACTGGCCAAGGATCATTTGGTGGAGTAGTGCAAGGGAAGTGCCGCAGCCAGTGGAACCTCAAGCAGCTGTTAGGCCCCAGTCAGCACCAGGATTGGAGGAGCAGAAGGTGGCAGAAAGGCTTTAGCATGACTGCCCTTCTCTTTGTTCTTCACAGCTGGACCAGCTGCAAGTGAAGCGCCTGCAACACCTCCTGCGCCAGCCTCCCGACAGCATGGGAGCTGCCACCACAGACGAGCCTGTGAGGACCTTGAGCGGGAACATGCTGCCTGCCTACGTGGCCTCCAGCACTCTCTGGACAGGCAGGACTAGCAGTGGGAAGCATACCAGGAGCTGTGCCACAACACCTGGTGGGAGCTAGCCCAAGAGGCCCGCAACTTATACATCACATACACAGCTGCCATGGACCGCATGCGGGTCGCTGCCACAGAGCAGACCAAAAGCCGCCCCTCTACTCCTTGTTACTGTTAAATTTATCAATTTGTTCCAAAACCTCCTCTTAATGACACTTCAATCTGGGACAATTCCTCAGATTTGTCACCTAAAAAAAATGGCTCAGGTTTGGGAATCTCCCCAATATCCTCAGCTGTGAAGACTGAAACAAAGAATTCATTTAGCTTCTCTGAAATGACTAATTCTTTTTTTAATCTACTTACCTAATCTTGTTTTAAAGACTTCAGGTGATGGTTACTCTACCATTGTTCTAAGCAATATTTAATCACCCTGACATCTAAGAAATTGTCTTTTTGAAGACTGAATTCATCTAACTTCAATTTTCACTGGATCTTGTTATGCCTTTCTCAGCAAGGTTGAAAAGCATCTCCACTATCAGGTATCTTTTCCATGTGTAGGTACCTAGTCTCAGTGCTCAAGTCACTTCTCAATTTCTCTCAAGTTGAATAAACTGAGCTCTTTAAGCCTCTGTATAAGACTCATTTTTTGTGGCCCTCCTTTAAATGTTCTCCATTATTTCCACATCTTTTCTGAAGTGTAGGGACCAAACCAGATCCAGTATTCTAGTATCGGTCTTACCGATGCCATGTTTAGACGTAAGATTGCTTCCTTCTACTTCATATTCCTCTTTCTGTAGACCCAAGTATAATGTTGCCCTCTTTGAAACTGCCCCAACATGAGCTCTCAGTGCAATGCCATTTTCTGTGCTGACTCCAAGACCTTCTCTGTGTCATTACTTTCCAGCATAGTCTCACACACTGGATATATAACATGCATTCTTAGCTCCCGGATGTATTACCTTACATTTAGTAGTATTAAAACATATTTTGTTGGACTCTGACCATTTAACTAGATGATTGGGATCCTTCCGTGGTCTTTTCCCTCGTTATTTACTACTCCACCAATATTTGTGTCAGCTACAAACTTCACCAGCAAAGATTTTACATCCTTAATTAGATGATTTATAAAAAAATATTAAATAGTGCTGGAGCAAGAACTGAACAGGAACCTGGGGAGTCCTGTTCATTGACCTTTGCACATTAACAACTACATTTGAGATCTGTCATTGAACCATTTTTAATTTATCTAATGTGTGTACTCTGATGTACATTTAATGCAGGCTTTCTGATCAAAAAGTCATGCATTAATAAGGCATGGAGAAATGTGGTGTTCCATGAATTGGAGTAACTAAGTACTCTGTATTTTCACAGTTATCTTTATTAACCACACCTATAATCCTGTGTTCGTTCAAATGAACAAACATCCACAGATTTGCTTGACAAGACTGACTTTCCATGAAACTCACGTTGACTTGCATGAATTATATTTTTTAGCATCTAATTTTTTGTTAGAATCTTGAATGAACCATGCAATTATTTTACATGGGATCAATGTCAAGCTAATCAGCCTATTATTTCCTGCATCAATCCTTTTACTATTTTAAAATATTAGAACTACATTGAATGTCCTCCGAGTTTTGTTAAACATTAACATTTAGTGATTTGGACAACTCCTCAGCTAGCTCCTATAAGATTCTTGGTGTAAGCTAGCTGGATCTGTTTTGAAAATGTTTAATTTTAGCAGATGCTGCTTCACATCTTTTTTTAAAGAGATGATAAACTTTCTGTTTTTAGATACATCCTCCTGCTTCATTCCAAATATACAACAGAAATTTTTGTTGAACATTCCTGCCTTCTGTACATCACCATTTCCAATTTAGCATCTGCATTTAGCAATTGACATATTCCCGAGTTTAGTTATTTCTTGTTCCTAATATGTTTTTTAAAATGACATCTCTAACCCTACTGACCACTGGTATTTCATTGATTCCTTTATCAGTTACCTAGAGTTTTAAACTTGTAATTTTTTTTCTTTCTTTAGTATTTTATTTATTTATTGCTCTTTCCCTATCTCCTTTGCACCAGAATAGCTTTCCCAATGTACCTTTATTATTATTGATTTGGTTTTATTAAACTCTACAGAAAGCTAACACATTCCAGTGACATGTCTTCTCCTATGTGTGCAGAAGCGGAACAAATTTCTCTCCTGAGGACCTTTGGAATCTGTGGAAAAGGACAGCTCCCTTAAAAGGCCTTTGGTGACCTTACAGGTTGTGCAGGAGCAGGGCTCCATTGTCACAGGCCTCCCTAGGTCATCAGAAGAAGAGCTTTAGGCGGGGGATCATTGTGTATAAGTGGCTTCAATGGTGCCATGATTGGGCCTAAAGCTTTTTAAACTAGAAGGTCGAGTGTATTTTGTATAATCTTTTCACAACCCCCTAGCAATGGAATAATCAGTGTTAAATTGGCTATTTATTACACTGGACACAGTGGGAAGATCTCTGTTGTCACTTTGCACGTTCTCTCTCTCTCACTATGACAGAAGAACTCCCCAAGACTGGGTTTCTCCATGATTTGGATTTCTTTTCATCAGTCATCACATCCATCAACCATGCACAGAAACATCTGGGTAGGCCAGTTACTCTACAGCCAACTTCAGTTAATGTTAATAATTAAGCCATGAGACTCAACAAGCCGTGCATTTCTGGGGGATTATCACACACCTCAGGTGCAGTATGAGGCACCAGCCAAAAGTGAAGTGACTTCAGCTACTCACAAAGTGCAATAATCCCTCAGAAATCTATTAACTATGAGTGCCTCATAATTATTATGATATGGAAACACCAAGGTAAAAAGGTCATACCTGAGCTTTCAGTAGGAAATATTAACACATGTATTACATCACTGTCGGCCAATCAGAAATCTCCATTGTTACCCAGCATTCTTGATGATTCTGTAAGAGCCAAATGTTGTAAAGCAGTTTACAGTGTTCTAAAAGTTACAATATTTGAACATTCACTTGACGTTCACAGTGAATAGCATTTTTGTCTTTCAGAGGAGAAAGTTGAATACCATATATCATATCCTGCAAACACTTATGCATATGTACATTATCAGATACACAACCATATCTGATCAATTTTCATGACCATACTGAGATTAATACCGGCCCATTATCTACATATGGTACTCTAATTTTTCATAACAAGTCCTTTACCTTAGAATACTGAGAAAGTACATAACACTCTGGTGGTTATGTGATCTGCCACCATCTCTCTCCATTTTATATGTGAAGTTGGGTTTACTTTTTCCAATCTGTATTACTTGACATTTATCAACATTACATTTCATCTGCCATTTTGTTGCCCCATCATCCAGCTTTGACAGATCCTTTTGTGGCTCTTCATAGCATTTGTAGCATCTTATGGGATGTTAGAAAGTTGGTCAAGCCAAAAGTCTTGAAATGATTAAAATTTGTGTCCCATAGTTTTTCAGTTTCTAAATGTATCCATTCAGAACAAAAATTATAATTTTACCACTGATACATTCATTAAAACTCTGCACCTTCTTTTTATTTGTTGATCCAGCATTCATAAGCTATGTCTGAGAAGCAGTCATCTAGCTAACAGGGGAGCTAACTAGCAAACTCTAAGTCTCCAAACTGGTGTGGTGTTGCTGCTGATATGGATTTATATCCATTGCATCAATGTAGTAACTGGGGGAAAGTCATGTTGGTCTGTGCTCCAGAACAAACAGTGAGATTAAATCAATATTTGTTGCACAAAAAAGGACCAAACCCCAGAAAGAAAAATGTTGCTTATGAGCTCCTAAGAGAGCATCACAAATAGAAGCAGTGAAGGATTTTTAAATATCTAGCTTCCTTTTGGTACCCACAGTTTGTAGACACAGTAATTGTTGGGGCAGTTGTACGTTAATGTGACCCGACATCTAAGTCAATGACAAAATTCCCATTAAATTCAGTGGGACCAGGCTTTCAGTATTTGCATCTGTAATTCTGTGGATTCAAAAAGCAAAATAAGACCTACAAATCAGGCTCTAAACATTTGTATACTTTAAAAAAAAAACTATAATAAGTAATTGACAGTATCTATACCAAGGAATTAAGGTTTAGTGTAAAACTTAGTTTTCCTACCTGTCACCTCATCTAGGGAAAAAAGCTATAAAACCTTGTTCAGTATGGAAGATTAATGTCTGCTCCATGCTGCTGTATTGTTAATATGTGCAACTAAGAGAAATCCTATAAGATCTAAGAGAACTTATTGTGGATGGATAATATTGATGGCACCATTATAAAATGCACAATATGGTTAGTAATCCTTCAGCATATTTCAAGGGTTTCTCTTTGTTTATTTACTAGTTTCCCTCCCTTTTTGACATCTGTTTTGGGTCAACCTTGAATCCCACTTTCTTATCCAGGAAAGGAATAATATACTATGCTCCCCTTCTCCCCCAAAACACGCATTCTCCAAATGATAGATAATCTCCACATATCTTTTGGGAACAATAAAAATCCTTGGATGTGCTCCCAGAACCCTCAGGAAGTTCAGAAATCTTAAGAGGGGGCCTTGGATTGAGGTTTTATCTCCAGAATTTTACATAACCAACTTAGTAAGCATTGTATAACAGTAATGCATATTCAGCAGCAGCAAATGACATTAAAATAACATTGGGGGAAGGTCAAATGAGTCAAAGGCTGACATGTGCTGGAATCAATCCACTCCAACAACTTTTTCTACTACTTCATCACATTCATACCTTGTTGCCTGGTGTTTTGGAATCACTAGTGAGTCTGAATGATAAAGTGCTGCTCATAAGTAAGCTGCTAAGTTTCAGGCATTTATTTATGCAACTGAATGATATTCACACTCCAAGACTGAATATCTTGAACTGAGGGTATGGCTAGACTACAAGTTTTTGTCGGAAAAAGGTACACAAAATGCGCTTCGCATTTTGAGTACCTTTTTCCGATTCTTTTGTTGGAAGAGGGTTTTCCGACATTTGGCCTGTCTATACTGGGCCAAATGTCGGAAAAAAACCCTCTTTCAGAAGCCCCCTTCTTCCTCATAGAACAAGGAATACAGGGGCTTCAGAAAGTGAAGAGCAAACACATTCCCTAGACGTGGAAAAGTTTTTTTCGGATACCTCTGGTATCCCGAAACCCCCCTGCAGTCTAGTCATACCCTGAGTCTTCATCTTATCTTCCTGAAGTTAAATGTCTCAAAGACAGAGATGCTGCGGCTGGACAGGAAAGACATCCTTATACATGACTCCATCTTATATTTCTCCTTCTTTAACTGAGATGTACCTTTAGCCTCCTCTGTCTATGACATTGGCCTCATTCTTTGATTCTGATCATTCCCTGTCCTCCCAAATCCCGTACGTTATACAAACTTGCCTATCACAGCCTCCACAACTTTGTCTGACAATGTTGGCCTTCTTGTCCTTTACACTGGGGCTCCTCCACTTTGGAAGCCCCATGGGCCACAGTGATACTCACAGCACATGCTGAGGGCCGCAACTTAAGTTGAATATATATGCAAATATTTGCAAATAGCTTCTTTCACACTGACCAGCATGAATATAAAGATTAAGGCACAACTACACAACACGCAGGTCCCATTTAAGTCTGTTCTGCTGATATTAATACAATGCAATATTTACCTGCTTTCCACCCATATGACAGCCCTTTTAATGGGCAATGACAGTCCAGGAATTTAACTACTAAAACACATATCAACAGAAGACCATTATATTGACTTGCCGTCCCACCTGTGGGCTGCGTGCTGAGCTCCGTGTAAACCCAAACCACACTGCAGGCCACAAACAAACAGGCTGTGGGCTGCATGCGGCCCATGGGCCGCATGTTGAATAGCCCTACTTTACACCTTTTTCTCACTGAGATTTTGAGACTCTCCCATCACCACTCCAAAATTCCTATAGTGGGTCTGCCTCTTCCTCTTCCATTGCCTCCTGGGTAACCCAGGGCTCTGTTCTTATTTGGCCATTTCTCTTCACAACCTCCTTTCAGGCTACTTTTCCATTGACATAGCTTCAAAAATTCACTCTGTGCTGATTACTCTCAACTTTGTCTCTTGGCTACTACTGAAATGTAATCCTTCTGCCAGGTAGTGCCAGCAGCAGCCAGGGCTGGATTCAATATCTAGGGGTTCCTTTTCATCCATCTCACACAGAACCGGCTCGAGCCCCCACCCACTAGCTTGGGAAAATCACACACCCCTGGACGCCTCTGAGAAGCAATGCTTCCTCACTCGCAAGCACAGAGTCTGAGTGTAGAAAATAAACTTTTAATGAAAGAGGGAGAGACGTTACATGGCATTAGCTTGGAAAAATACCACAAACATAGTTCCTAACCCCCCCACGAGTAACCGTCCCACCTCAAATGGATTGAGCAATGACCTTTGCCCCTTAGACACCCTAGTCCAACAATGTAAGGGTTCCATTCATTTATTCAAACTTTCTCTGTACCCCACTTCAAACTTCTCACTTACAGCTCTGTCCAGTCTGTGCGGACCCTGACACATCACCCTGATGACTCCACTCATGGAGTCTGAGGCCATGCCACCTTTGTGCTGCTCCTGTAATCCACTTCTGCTGCCTGCTGGTCGTTCCCGCCAGCTGCTCCACTGGCCACCTGCCACCGCTCCTACCGGCCACCTGCCAGTTGTTCCCACCATCAATTTTGCTGGCTGAAATGGGTCTGGCTCCAGGCCAAACCAGTGACTTCAGCTCTTAGTGATTTCAACTCTTTAGTCACCACCTAGGCTGGCAAAAGATTCCAGCTTCTACTGGACTATCAAAAAGACTCCTCATGGAGTCTGCTTTAGGTCTATTCTAAAAACAAAGGAGAAAGAGACAGGTTGAACCAGTCTTACAGCTCACACCTGGCAGGCACGAAGCAGGCTGGCTCAAGCCCTTTCCCCCCAGCTCAGTTCACTAAACTCTGGAAGGGGGAGGCTTGTTTATCTGAGACTACTTACAATGATAGTGTCTCTCTTGCAAGTACTGGTGTCATATTTTACAATTCCTACATTTAGGGGTAGCATGGTTTGTGACCCCACAACAGCCCAAATTAGTTACAATACATCACATTCCATTCTAACAACTGATCCTCCATCAGCACTGGCTGAATTGGATTTATATAACCACACCCCAGATTCTTTCCCATCCCAGCATGAGCTGTATTTACATATCAACAGTTGATTGTCTAGCAGGCAAAACAACTTCACTTGGCTGCATTGCAAGCAATCCTTCAGACCCCTGGCTTACAGAAATATCCCACTGTCTGGCCCCCATACACACACATTGCTCCACCTTGAAATCACCAAAGTCAACACAGGATCTCATTGGAGTAACACAGTGATAAATCAAGCCCTTTTGAGTCTTATGTGTTTATTTGTTATGTGAAACTGTTCGGCATACATGTTTATAGGAACATATTGCTCTTTATGGAAGATACCACATCATTAAAAGCATTTTAAAAGTGGTTAGCACCTGATGGGCCTCTAAATGTTGTTGTAATATAACTAGGGTAGGTTGAAATGTTTCCATATTAACTGTTTTTGGCAGAAAATTGGATTTTCAACAACATGATTTTTTCATTAAAAGTGTCTATTTGACACAGGATGAGTTTGATTTTTTTTTTTTTTGAAAACCAAACTCCTGAAAACTAAAAAAATTCCAGCTGAAAATCAAAAAGTTCTAAATATAATTAGGGGTGCCAACTCCCTCAGTTGGATGTACTAGAGGTCATTTGTGGCAATGGTGTCTGGTTTGGGAGTATTGACAACCCTAAATACAACTACTGAATAATATTTCAGACCAGTGTTCATTAAATTTCTCACCTTTAATTATATATTAACCAATTAGCCCGCCATAAGACGTGATTTTCAGGTCTCTCCTCCACGTTGGTCTTCTCTCCTGAGCCTCCTGTCTCTCTCTCTGTCTCTCTCTCTCTCTTCTCCTGCCCCTCCTGCCTCTCACTTGGGGGACTGCGGAGCCCAAACGGTCGCTTACACCACTTGCTCCTGCACAGCGGCCCGGCTGAGCGGCTCAGAAGTCAGCCAAGCGCCACGGCAGGAGGCGAAGGGGGTCAGGGTGGTGACGTTTATGGGTGGGGACGGAGCCTGGATCCGCTGTCAGACCACACATCAACTCCCCGCCCCCCTTCACCTCCCGCCATGGCGCTCAGCTGACTTCTGCGCCGCTCAGCTGGGCCGCCACAGGGGAGCAAGCGGCGCAAGCAGCCATTTGGGCCCCATGCTCCTCATGCAGCACACGAGTGCTGCATGAGGACCACGGTTCCCAAACGGCCACTTGCGCTGCTTGCTCCCCTGTGGCAGCCCGGCTGAGCGACACAGAAGTCAGCCGAGTGCCACGGCGGGAGGTGAAGGACGTGACTCAGGCAACAGCACTGCCCAGAGGCAACAGCCAGGATTTCAGCGTTATAGAGTCACAGACATTGGGCTACTATATATATGATAGTACGAAACCAGCCATCTGACTCACATGGTGCTTTTGCCCCCAGATTGGATAACTGATAGTTTGATAACTCAGAGGAGTTTTCAAGATGGCTTCATAAGCACTTCCAGGGTTAATATTTACACTTCCTGTGTATATGCTCACCCACAAATCTGTGAGATTTTCACGCTGTGAACAAAATAAAATCACTCTGGTGAATTTTCATGGGAAAAGAAATAAAGAGAACAGAATAACAACCCTTTAAAATGGAGTAACACACTGTTGGATCATTTTCCAAAAAGAAAAAAAGGAGCATTTGAAAAGATAATTATTCACTATTGCCATTTCACTTGCTTCTCATTCTAAGCCTACTAGATAAATGGGTTGTCTGTCACAGAAATATCCTGTGGAGAAATTCCAGGAGCCGGTGTGCTATTGGCTATCACCAAAATGACAACTGAGAAATGTTCACTTGGCTGAACAGCATTTTGTATTCAGATAATTTATTATTCATTTTTCCCAGCCTACTCCAAATGTCAGGTTGGATGCATAGTCAGAGGACTGAAGGGCTAAGAGTGAAATCCAATCAAACACTCAAAGAAAATACCCTGGAGTGTCTCTGCCAAGAATTCCTGCCAAGCTGAAACCACCTCTGGTAATAATTATTTCCAACATGCGACAGTCACTATGTGAATTTCTGGTAAACTGTTCTGCACAGTCATGGTCATCTGATGACTGATTCATTTTACAGTAAGTGAAATGAATCACGGTGCTGATAATAGTATTCTGATTGATTTTCCCAAATTAGTGGAGAGTTTCTCACTCTATCCTACCTGAGTCTGTGAGACCATTGGAAAGAGGAAAGCCTGACAAATTGCTAAGGGTGAAATTTACTCCTACAAAAGGGCCAGCTGCAAGACTGAATGGGACTTAAATGATAAGTAGTTCTGTGCCAGCCCTCTGCCTAAGTGTGAATTTCACCCTAAGGGCATGTCTACACTAGGAAATGATTTTGAAATAAATAATAACTCCCAAAATAACTATTTCAAAATAGCATGTTCTCACTACAGGGAAGCCTCAAAATTAGTCTGAGGCAGGCTCCCTTATGTGGATGCGCTACCTCGACTTAGAACCCCAGGAAGCACTGGGGAGTAATTACCCTGAATGATTCGGGAGTAGTTATTTCGAAATAGCAGCAGAGGAGCGTCCACACTGTCGTTGCTTCAAATAACTATTTTGAAATAAGCGTTATTCCTCGTGGAAAGCAGGAGTTATTATTTCAAAATAACGGGCTTAGTAGCGTGGATGCTCCACTTTTTATTTCGAAATATGAGTAGACTAGAGCTAAGAGATTATAAGAAGAATTTGAGGGGAATCTATGGCTGCGTCTAGATTGGCAAGATTTTGCGCAAATACTTTTAACGGAAAAGTTTTTCCATTAAAAGTATTTGCGCAAGAGAGCTCCAATGGCCATTTTAGCCATCAGGTTTTCTTGCACAAGAAATTAAGGTGGCTGTCTACTCTGGCCTCTTGCGCAAGAATACTTGTGCAAGAGGGCTTATCTCTGAGCGGGAGTCTCAAAGTATTTGCGCAAGAACCACTGATTTTGTATATTACAAAGTTAGTGTTCTTGCGCAAATACTAGCGGACAGTGTAGCCAGGCGGCAAGATTTTTGCGCAAAAGCGCTTGCTTTTGTGCAAAATCATGCCAGTCTAGATGCAGCCTATATGTTTAAATTGACAGCTTTGATATTCTTTATTAGCAGCTGAATTAGTTGTGCTGCAGCCTGCTCCATACCTCTCATGTGAATACATCCACTAGGCAATATAGAGAAAGAAAAGGGAAAATGAAACCAGCTATCCCTATTTTCCAATGACAAAAGAGTATTCTACCAGAATATCCTCATGGTTCTTTAACTATAAGGAGATTTCCAGCTCAGTACTGAAATCTCAAAATACCTAATCTGTTCACATAGCAAATGCAGATTTTTTCTTGTGACTTTTGAAAATTAAAATCCTTGGTTTTATGGCTTAAATTTCACACTTTTGGGAACTGTTGCAAAAAAATGTAATATGTAGTGAAAACAGAAGGAATCATGACACTGCCATTGTTTTCACAATGAAAACAATGTTTCTTTTAAAAAATACCTAATTTCACTAACGGTGTGCTCCATTATAGAATGGAGCCTCTCAAAACTGAGTCCAGTTTTAAAATGGCAGAAGTGAAAATGCTCAATTTTAAAGTTCTAATCACAATGAAGGTTGTATGAACATTGCATCATAGTTGTTTGAGTGGAATTGTAAAAAAAAAGTGGCTATGCACTTATTTTTCACGCAGTAAAACTATTAAAGATGAATCATCTAGTCTGGCTAAATTTCCCCTAGTTTATTTTCCTCATCAACTAAATCAGATACCAGCTAGTGGCCTGGCATGGAGTAGCAATTGGACACATTACAAGTACGAGGCTAATGACTTGGGGGTTTATGTTCAGAGGAGATCTTGCAAGAGAAATTCTCTAACCTGACTTCACAGGCAGTAACTGATATTAATTCAACACATATTTTGCACATGAATTACATTACATAGTAATGTAACAGAGCCATGTAAACAAAAGAATCTATAATGAAACTTTGTAAGTGGAACCTTTTATAAGTCTGCTATGTATAGTTTACTTCCGGGGATACAATGTGGGCTACTTTTTATTCTGATGCGTGTTGAATTAAACCAGACAAATATTCCAGGATTAACTCTGAAAAATATACAATTAGAACTACAGACCCTTGGGAATGGAGGTTGGTTGTAACTCTAAAATGTTCATACCTTTAAACCAGGGGTCAGCAACCCCCAGCATGCATGCAGCTTTTCCTTGGCACATGAGGCAGGAGCTCTGCTCCTCTCTCTCCTCCCTCGGCAGCCAGGAGCCTGTGCCACTGTTTTTTTACCATGCTCACATATGTGGCGATGCACAAAAAATCTAAGCCTGCCCACCTACACAGCAGCACTCACTTTGCTCTTGCTCCTGGAAGGTGAGTGTCATGGCTGCTCTCACTGATGGGGGTGAGTCTGGGGACGAGGAGCCGGGGGGAGGAGGTGTTGAAGCTGTGGGCGGGTGGGTTGGGGACCGGAAGGGGGGGAGTTGGGGACCCAAGGGGGGAGTTATTGAAGCCATGGGTGGCTTAGGGACTAGAGGGGGGTGTTGAGGCTGTGGGCGCCAGTGCCATGTTGGGGGTTGCCTGCTGCTGAGGCTGAGGCCGCATTTTGGGGTGGATGGCGATTTGGGCCTAGAACATGTGGTGGCCAGGTGTGTTGCTGCCATGGCATGTTGAAGCCGTGGGCGGCTGGGTTGGGGACTGGAGGGCGGGGAGTGTTGATGTCACAAGCAGCTTGGGGGTATTGAAGCCATGGGTGGTTTAGGGACCAGAGTGGGGGGTGTTGAAGCTGTGGACAGCCTGAGAAGCAGGGGTGGGGGGAAGTGTTACATAAGAAGGTGTTATACTGGGTCAGACCAACAATCCATCTAGCCCAGTATCCTATGTGCTGAATGGTCAATACCAGAGGGAGAGAACACAACAGGTAATCATCACATGTCACCCATTTCCAGAGAAACAGAAGCTAGGGACACCATTCCTACCGATCCTGGCTAATAGCCATCGATGGACCTAAACTCCATGAATCTATGAAGCTCTTTTTTGAACCCTGTTAAAGTCTCCGAGTTTTTACAACATTCTCTTGCAAGGAGTTCCACAGGTTGACTGTGCACTGAGCAAAGAAAAACTTCCTTTTGTTTGTTTTAAGCCTGCTGCCTAGTAATTTCATTTGGTGACTCCTAGTTCTTATATTGAGGGAATAAGTAAATAACTTTTCATAATTTTATAGACCTCTATCATATCCCTCCTTAGTCTCCTCTTTTCTAAGCTGAAAAGTCCAGTATTTTTAATCTCTCTTCATATAGGACCCACTCCAAACCCCTAATCATTTTGTTGCCCTTTTCTGAACCTTTTCCAATGCCACTGTTGAAGCCACAGGTAGCCTGGGGACTGGAGGGGTGTGTGTTTTGAAGATGCAGGCAGCCAGTGCCATGTTGGGGGCCAGCTGCCACTGTGGCTGAGGCTGCATTGGCGGGTGGACGGTGATTCAGGACTTGAACATGTGGCAGCCGGGCAAGTTGCCACCGCGGCATGTTGAAGCCGCACGCAGGCGGGTTGCAGACTGGGGGTGTTGAAGCCATAGGCGGGATGGGGACCAGAGGCAAGGGGTTGTTGAAGCCATGGGCGGCTTAGGGACCAGAGTGGGGGATGCTGAAGCCACAGGCAGCCAGTGCCATGTTGGGGGCTGGCTGTCACTGGGGCTGAGGACGCACTGTTGGGCAGACAGCGGTTCAGGCCTATTACTCATGGCGGTTGGGTGAGTTGCTGCCATGGCATGTTGAAGTTGCAGGCAGGCAGGTTGAGGACCAGGGGTACTGAAGCCATGAGTAGTCTGGAAACCAGAGGTGGAGTGTTGCAGCTGCTGGTGTGCGAGTTGCTGCAATCAGGAGTTGAAGCCGGGGGTTGGATATGAATTGCATATCCTGAAAAAACTATTGCTTTTTGCATATGTATAGTACTGACTGGAAAAACTATTGCTCTTTGATGGTCTCTTACTTCCCCCACATGCACTAGCCTTGTGTTATTCTGAGTCAGCCAAAGCCAGAGGGAGAGAAGAAGCAAAGCCATTAAAATAGTAAATTAAAAAAAAATGTACAAAGATCCTGACAGCATGAAGAATTGATTCTCAGCAACTAAAGACAGTTCCTAAGAAAGCAAAGTTAGATGTCTGCTCATTTCAGTCTTCTTGGACAAACAAATATGGATTTGTTGAACATAAAGATGGTGCTGTTTGTGCTCTGTGTTGTGAGAGCGTTGTTTGCCACACATCAAGTCTCCAATGACATATTCAGACAAAGCATGAGAAACACTTCAAGGATTAGGCGGACAAGACTGAGTCAATCAAACAGGCCATCATGAGGTACAAAAAGCAAAGCAATGTCTTCACAAACTTCTCTGTCATTAAAAATCAAGTCACAAAGGGAAGTTACAAAAATACACCGTGTGTTTCAAAACATGGAAAGCCATTTACAGAAAGAGATCATATAAAAGAGGCTTTTCTCAGTTGTTTGGATGTTTTGTTCAGTGGTGCCCCTACTATGGTCGGAAAACAGAAGGGATTTGTAAGGATCATCGAGGATCACATTGGCCACGTGATGGCAAATTTTCATTGTATTATTTACCAAAAAAATCTTTGTGCCACGATTTCTAACTCTGAGCTTAATAATGTGGTGACTACAGCATTGAAGATCATGAATTTTCTTGTTGCTCAATCTGCCATGACACATCAGCAGATTCGAGCTTTGCTTGAGGAGATGGACAGTGCATACAAGGACATTCCGCTTCCCAGCAATGTTCATTGGCTAAGCCGTGGGGAGGTTTTTGCCATGCTTTGTGGACTGTCTTGATGCAATCAAGATCTTTTTGTCATAAAAAGGTCAAAACTACCCTGAACTGGATGATGATAAATGGCTGATGCAACTAATGTTTGTAACTGACATCACCTAAAGCGCATCTAAAGGAACTCAACTTCCGTCTGTCTGGTGCAGACCAAACTGTTATGGGTCTTTTTGAAAATATGGAAGGCATTTGTTGTGATACTTTCTATTTTTTTCTCAGGACATTGACACCGTAACTTTCTGCTATTTCCATCTTAAAGAACTATTGAAACATCGCACGGTCAGCATTGCTGAGCTTAAAATGGACATGCAAGAACTTGCATCAGAATTTTCTGTCAGATTTCAAGATTTTCAGTGTTTTGGCCCGATGTTTTCCTTTCTAATCACACCAGACAACTTTGCTGCCAGCAACATGGATTCAACAGTGTTTCAGTGGATGGGTGTTGAGGATTTCTAAATGCAATGCTCAGACTTATGGACCTCAAAGTTTAGGGATCGGAGTTGCATACTTGAGGCTACCAAGACAGATCACAGGGTCTCTATCGTAGTCTGTTGGAATTCCCTGCCTGTGAAATTTAGAAATTGGCATTTTCACTGCTCTCAGCCTTTGGATCTACATATCTCTGTGAACAGATAATTTCACATATGAAGACCGTTCTTTGTCCATCCGGGAGCCAGTTAACTACTGATTGCTCAGAGGCTTGTGTGCTGCTTAAACTATCAGAGTACGAGCCCGAGATTGGAGAACTCAGCAAGGAAAAGCAAGGCCATGGATCACAGTAAAAAGTAAGATCTGCATCTTAATTTATTTATTAATGAATCTGCTGTAAGTAGGACTATTATTGACTTTTAAAAGTATCACCGGCACTCGGACCTGTACATAGAGGTGAATAAGGCTATGTCTAAACTACATCCCTCTTTTGAAAGAGGGATGTAAATTAGACAGATTTAAATTGCAAATGAAGCTGGGATTTGAATTTCCCGGGCTTCATTTGCATAATGGTGGCCGCACGTTCTTTCGAAAACGGATATTTTGAAAGTGAAACCACTGTCTAGATCCAGTTCTTTTTTTAAAAAAACCCTTTTTTGAAAGATCCTGTACTCCTCATTCAATTCCTGGCTTCATTTGCAATTTTGATCTGTCTAATTTACATCCCTTTTTTGAAAGAGGGATGTAGTTTAGACATGCCTTAGTCAAATCTCAGCACTCCACCTCTCACAGGTTGCTGATCCCTGAGCTAAACAAAACTTGATTGTTTCTCCAAATCTTTACAACCGAACATTGTCTTAATACAGCTTTGAAACTTTATTATGCAGAGGAAAAATTCTGCTTTTAACCATCAGAATTTAAATGAAACAAGCACAGAAACATATTCCTTATCTTGTCAAATCTTTTTTTAACTTTCCATTTGATTTTTTGCAGTTTACATTTAACACAGCACTGTACTTTATTTTCTCTCTCTCTCTCTCTTGGTCTCTGTTGCTGTTTGTTTGCATAATTCTGGTTCCAAGTGAGCTGTGCATTGACTGGTCAGCTCAAAACTCTGAGAGTTCGACTGTATATTCATTTGGAAGCTACGATGCTTTCTAGTGTCTTAAAAATACTTCATTACTAAATATAGGGTCTTCATTACAAAATGTAATCTGTATGATGAGCTCTGAAAACTTGGAAAAAGAGTCATTTAGGTATGAGAAATACATACTGTAATGGTATAACTACAATGCAAATCCACCAGTGTCAAGGGATCAGTTATGAAATGTTGTCCTGTGTTCTGGTTACAATAGATACCATCTTGTAGAGGGACAGTGTTCCAGTTAGGATGTGCTGAGGATTATAGCCTTCGTTATAGAATATGGTTAAGGCCTCATCTATACTACAAAATAGAATTGTATTGGAACTTGGTCAGGGACAACTGCTTAACCATATGTAAGGCTAAGATTTAGCCATGGGTATTTTTAGTGAAAGTCATGAACAGATCATGTGCAATAAGCAATTTACAGCCTATGATTTGTACTATATACTCCCGACTAAGTGAGCTGGGGGCTGAGGGAGTTGCTGCCCAGGGAAGCAGGGGTGATTGCTAGAGGGGCACAAGCTAGCAGCATCTGCTGCCAGGGCAAAGCTGCTCCTGCCGCCCTTGAGACCTCTGCTCAGGCGCTCCCTGGGACTAGGCACACTGGCTGATGCTTAGTCAGTTTCCAGGGCCAGCTACCTAGAGCTGCCTGAGCAGCAGTTGGTGCGGCTAGGTCCTTGGGCCACTCCAGCAAGGCCGGTGAGCTGCCCTAGGGCCACCATTCATTCCTTACGCCACTTCAGCAGCACCAGTGTGACTGGCTGCACAGCCGTTCCACCAGCAGCGGCCATGGCTGTCCCTGGGGCTAGCTACTTGGGCAGCCCTGGAGTCAGCCACTCTGTGACCTCTGTGACAGATACAAAGCCCTAACCATATGTCTTACTCGCAGGGTAAGGAGTTGCTCAATGTATGGTGTTTTTACAACAACTACATTAATCAGATTATTCTTCATGCCCATTTAGTGCCCAGGCTCCGAGTTAGAAAGGCAAATTTACCAAGAAATTAAAGCAAAACCACCTTGATCAAAAACACTTTAATCCTCAATCGGACTGTACGTCTGCATCTTTAGGTGCCTAAATACTTGGCCTATTAACTTGTTCTCCATGATCCTCTTTTGTAAACACCAGTGATAATCTTTAAAAGTATATTTAATTGATTGTACTAAAGAAGAAATAAGTTAGCATTGTTTTAATTTAAAATATCCAATGAATGATGTTTCTAGCCAAACACTAATCAATGGTCTTTTTAAAAAAAAGTTCTTGTTTTTTTGTTTTAACTGAAAATATGCAGTATGACGGCTGGGGTATTTTTCAAAGTGAAAATATAGGCCACAGTAGTCCTGTTGCTTAAACTTATTTAACATAATTACTGAAGCAGAAATGTATCATGCATGAATGTGAAGCAAAGTCATTTGACTTTGACTGATGCATACCTCTGGACACAGATGAACTGTATGGAGTCATGTGCAGTTTGTTTTTGTAAGCTCTATAACCAGGCTAAAATGTTCCAATTTCTGTCTTTTTCAGAGCTTCACTTTCTTGAAAAGAAGGGAGACTCTATTTTTAATTTTTAAAAATGATTCAAACTGATTTGAATGTGCTGGCCTCAGTTGAAAAGATAGATATTGTCTAATCGCTTTTTTTCATTTCTAAATTATTTTAAAGGCTTAGATGGGGTTTTATCAACCTTAAAGAAAGGGGAAAGCTTGAAACTGACCATTTGGTTGAGAGAAATGAAGAATGGACACTACCCAGTGAGTCTGGAGAGCTGGGGTCAAGTCCATGCTTGATTTCAGTCTGTCTGTGGAATCATTTAATCTCATTAGATATAGGCATATTGCGAAGTCCAACTATTTGGTTTGGGAATTCATGGTGAGCTGAGGCAGTGGTGAATTGTGCAATGGGCGAGGATGGGCTGGTTAAGCATTACAGGTCTCGTGACTGGGATCAGGTGCTGTATGAGAGAATTGTTAGTATTTATCATATTTGGTATGGTAGCTTCTAAGGGTCAACTAAGCCTAGGTAATAAACAAATAGTTGTGTGTGGTTGGTCCCTGCCCGCAACAAGTTAATAATCTGAATAGACAAGACAGAAAAGGTGGGGGCAAGGGCAGAATACACAAGCAGACGTAACAGGGTAATGGTAGATAGTGTGGTGATAGCTTCACAATTTTTTTTGGTTGGTTTAGTTAGAGACTATCAACTAAATGGAAAGAATGGGCAAGGGAGTGAGGGGGCAGGGCAATGAGAAGAGCATAAGAAAGATAAGTGTGGAGTGAGGTAAACAGACTGCGAGGAAGGAGCAAGGAAAGGGGAAGGGGTAGGGTTGGTGTGATGGGGCGTTCCGGCCCCGCACTATAAATCAACCTGTGGGCAGGGCACAGCTGGCTGAGAAGGTCCAGCTGGCTGAGAGCGATCCTCCCTGGTGAGCTGTACTATAAAAGGCCCTGAGCCAGCTCACTCGGGGCTGACAGCTGAAGGGGAAGGACCTGCAGAGCCAACTCCTGAGTCAGAAGAGTCCACACAGTCTGAGCCAACGTCGCAGCCACTACAACCTCAGCAGCAACTGCCACAGCTGCAGCCACAGCCGCCGCGACAGCCCCGGCCCCGGAGACAGGGGAGAGGTACGACTGCAGAGAATCGTGGGGAGGTAGGAAGCATCCCAGGGCAGGGAGTGATAGTCCCCAGAGTGCTTGGCTGATTGAGGGGAGAAGCCCCCTTGCTGAGCAAGCAGTGGAGTGTTCCACTGTCAATAGGGCCCTGGGCTGAGACCCAGTGGAGTGGGAGGGGCCGGGTCCCCCTATTCTCCCCTCCCCCACTGTGGCACTCTGAAGCAGGGAAAGGCCAACAGCCAGAGGACTAGGCCGCAAGAGGGGAGCCTACAAAGAGGGTACGTCTACACTAGCTCGTTAGTTCAAGCTAGGTAGGGTAATGAGGGCAAGTGGAGTTGCAAATGAAGCCCGGGATTTAAATATCCTAATTCGAACTCTGTTATTCTTCATTCCACAAGGAGTGCCGCAAGGCTGTATTTACCCCAGGAAGGGAGCCTATAAAGACTGTGCCGCTGGGCCGCAGATACCCCAAGAGGGGAACCGGATGGAGACTGTGCCGCAAGGCTATAGTGACCCCAAGTGGGGAAACTAGGTAAAGACTGAGTCGCAGAGCCAAAATGAGGGATACCCCGACCGAGGGGCTGTGCCCCTCGACAGTTGGAGAATCCATCTGATCAGCATACAAGTTCAGTCAAAAGTGTCACAAGTTCACTAAATGTCCAAAGATCCTGTATCTGGCTCATGTTCCCACCAGTTGGAGTCCTGGCTAGCTTTCCCTATAGCATTCCCCCAAAGCCATATGGAATAATAGAAATGTGGGACTTGAAGGGATCTTGAAAAGTCATCAAGTTCAGTCCCCAGTGCTGAGAAAGGACCAAATAGACTTTGGCGATCCCTGACAGCTATTTGTCCAACTTGTTCTTGTAAACCCCCATGATGGGGATTCCATAGGAAGCTTTTTCCAGTTCTTAAGTAGCTTAACTAGTTTGCAGGTTTTTCCTAATATCAAGTTTTTCCTCCCTTGCTGCAGATTAAAACCTTTCCTTCTTGTCCCACCTTCATTGGGCACCAGCACAACTGATCCTCTTTAGAAGAGCCCTAAACATTTTTGAAGACTGGTCTCAGGTCCTTTCTAAGTCTTCTTTTCTCAAGACTAACCATGCCCAGTTTTTTAACCTTTCCGCACAGGTCAATTTTTAAACACTTTTATCATTCTTGTTGCTCTTCTCTCCACTCTCGCATCTGTGCATGTCTTTTCTGAAGGGTGGTGCCCAGAACTGGAAGCAATACTATAGCTGAGCTTCAGCAGCTGTGAATAGATCAGGACAGTTATCTCCTGTGTATCACATCCAAACACCTGTTAATGCATTCCAGAATGACATTAATATACAATTTGTAATCCCCAATAACTTCCTGCTCCTTTTTAGCAGTGCTGCTATCTCATGTTGCCTATTTTGTAGCTGTGCATTTGATTTTTCCTTCCTATGTGAAATACCTTTGTATTTACCATTATTGAATTTCATTTCTTAAATTCAGTCTTACTGTCCAATTTGTTTTTAATTCTAATCCTGTCCTCCAAAGTGCTTGCAACCCTTCCAGTTTGATGTCAACTGCAAACTTTATAAAAATACTGTCTACTCCATTATCTAAGCCGTTAATGAAAATATTTCATAGCACTGACCCAGGATTGATGCATGCGGGTCTCCTAGGGTACATCTAAACTACATGGCTCCGTCGACGAAGCCATGTAGATTAGGCAGGACGGCAAA
>CM057847.1:43620731-43651971 GCA_030068395.1 Apalone spinifera
CAGGCTTCATTTGCAAGTTCGAATGCCTACATTAGCCACCCTAGTTCGAACTACAGTGTAGACATACCCTAGGAGACTAGGAGTGCTTTCTTTCAGAGAGAAAGGAAAACTGAGATCCCGACTCAGTGCTGATTGAAAATAATACATGATACCAGCTAGGTAGGATGCTAAAGAAATGACAAAACTGCACTTCAATTATACTGGTCAAACAACCTCATCCTAAAGATTCATTCTTAATAGAAATTGATTGTGTGCACAGGCTCTGCACAAGCCGTATCTTGAGCCCTCAGTACTGGAAAAATATGAATTTCTTCATGTGTTCATTCTGAAATAATTGGCCAAATTTTATCATTGATGTGATTTAATAAATGGAGAAAACAGAGTAACAGCAGGAATAAATTCGAACTTTTTGTTTCTGTCACTCAGCTTCTGCCAAAGTACCAAAATGGAGATGACTAGAGGAGCTGATTAAAATGATGGAGTTAGTTATTAGTATGTAGTCTGAATACATTCCAAGTCTTAAGATAAGCCCTCTTTATAATGCTAATGTATCTTAAGAGTTCATCAGCTGGTTGATCTTGTTCAGCATCAGAATTGTAGTTGACTGTATTGGCTGTTAGTATAAATAAAAAACATATTTCATTTGAACTTCATTTCTATCTCCAGAAAACAAAAACATCTCTAAGAAACAATTCATTGCAAATTTTGATTTTTTTATCAACTCTTCATTAGGCAATGGTTCAGAAAATGCTAGTTTTCTTTAGAACATTTAGCCAAGTTTACGCGTTTTGCCACGTAACATCACAGAAATGCATACACCTAGGCTGTGTCTAGATTGGCCAGTTTTTGCGGAAAATCAGCCACTTTTCCGCAAAAACTGGCCAGCTGTCTACACTGGCTGCTTAAATTTCCGCAAGAACACTGACTTCCTACTGTAGGAAATCAGTGCTTCTTGTGGAAATACTTGGCCCTTCCCGTTCGGGCAAAAGTCCCTTTTGCGCAAATCATTTGCGCAAAAGGGCCAGTGTAGACAGAACGGCATTGTTTTGCGCAAAAGTGCGTCTAGATTGGCACGGACGCTTTTCCGCAAAAAGTGCTTTTGCGGAAAAGTGTCCGTGCCAATCTAGATGCTCTTTTTCCGAAAATGCTTCTAACGGAAAACTTTTCCGTTAAAAGCATTTCCGGAAAATCATGCCAGTGTAGATGTAGCCCTATTGATTGAGTTTTAATGTCACCTTGAAAAAGGTAGCCACTGCTGACAACTACCACACTATAGGACAGTTTCTAGTAAGAAATTATGTGTGATAAATAAATATGAGCCTTGAGGTAGCTGGGATATCTGTGTGAACATCTCTTTGAAATTTACATATGGATGTGCTTTCTCATTCACTTGTTCATTAAACTGTTATATAGTTGTATTAGTTTGTCTCCTCAAGTCTTGGAGTATGTTTTACCATGTGACTTCTGCTCAGTTAATGAAAACTCTAAGGTATGCTCACAAAATTTTCACCAAAGTTCCTTAAGAATATTAGAACATTTTTCATCTTTGACTTCTAAAAGTATAGAAAGATATTTGGTGAGCTCTTGAATTATTTTGTTGTCAGAAAAACTGGAGCCTTTTGGCATGGGTTCTGCCATATTGAAACAATCAAACTTCCAAGTCTTTCTTTTGTATGATTTATTTTCAAGTCAGCTTACTTTAAAACGTTCTTCAGTGGTTCTGTGTCTCTAAGTGAGCCAGCTTATGACACACACAATTCAAGTGTACGTCATTAAAAAAACCCCAAATAGTCAAAGAAGAAACTGACCACAGAGAGGTTGCTATTCAAAAGTACCTTTTGCCAACAGTTACCATACTATTGTTATCTGAGAATCAGCAACAATTCCAACTGGTACTGAATCTCAGATATGAAACAACTACAGTAAAAACCCTGGCATGACAGGGAACTAGGAGGAGACAGTTAATCGAATATTCTGGTTAACTTAGAGTTAAACTTTACCAAGGGAATACCAATTTTCAAAGAATTAGAATACAATAAAATGAATAAACTGTAAAATTGTACACAGGTACTCATCAAACCAGGAGTAGCACTTCACCGCAGAGTGGTTGGTTTCTTGAAACACTTAAGTGTATCAAGGCAACATATTCTGTACAGTAGGTTATTTTATGACAATATATGTCAACACAGGCAGCATCTGGTATACACTGAGATCATTAAAAATATACTTAACACTAAAACTGTACTAAATATAATTTAATCTTTCTTTGATGATTTCAGAAGGTGTTTCAGGATCTTGCAGAACCTCGGGGTCATCATTATTAACTTCAATTACCATTGTAGAGGTATGTCTACACTGCAGAATTTTTTCTTCATTTACATCCACACTGCAATCGCATTCTTTGGAAAAAAATTGAAAGGACAGAGGGGTTTTCTGACATTGGTAAACCTCTTTCTATGAGGAAGAAGCCTTTTTCCGAAAGAGCTCTTTCAGAAAAAGGCATGTGTGGATGGGGAGGAAGGAGTTATTTCGAAAGAAGAGGAAAGAGGAAAAAGCACAGGTGTCCTGGTAGCCGCTCTGTCCATAATAATCACAACTTAAATGCGAGATAGAGTCCAATCAATGTGGCCACTATCTTTTGAAAAAGCAGATTGCTTTTTTGATGAGCTTTTGCTGTGTAGATGCTCTCTTTTGGAAGAAGTTTTTTTGGAAGATCTCTAGACATAGCCTAGAAGTAAAAGGTATAAGACATGGGCTCCCAAACTGCGGGGTTCCCCTGGGGGGGCATGAAGACATTCCGGGGGGGGGGGGCGCGAGGTGACCCAGACTGGCCCATCAATTCCCCCTCTCCCCCCCAAGTTTTGCTGCTATTTTTGTTTCTCGTCCCCAGTCACTTTCTTTTTTTTTCCCTCATCAAGTTTTGCTGCTATTTTTTGTGGGGGAAGAGGGGCGTGAGGGTTTCTCAAAAATCAAAAAGGGGGTGTGATGCCGAAAAGTTTGGGAACCACTGGTATAGGAGATACGCTGAATCCATTATTACCCTATGACACACCCTGGAAGCTGCTTTTTTGAATAAATCCCTGATTTCAACTTGCTTATTTGTCTTCTGCCTCTCTTGCATAAAAGTGAATGCAGAATGCACAACTGCATAATGGGCAGGGCAGTATGCTAGTCCTGGTGGTTTCTAGATTGAACATTTATATTGGGAGATATCAGAAATGCCGGTTAATTGAGTGCTAGATAACAGAGATTTTACTGTATCTAGGATAGGAAAGAGTTGGAGACAGGATGGAGGGGACCCAGTAAAATCACTCGTAAATGTAAGTAGTCAAAATCAGAATGCACTAACTGAAAACTGGATTAAAAATTAGATGATGACCTTGGAGAAGAGAAGCAATTGTCTATTACCACTCTGAGTTCTGCTTGAGCAGAATGACTGGGGACACTGCAGTGCTGGCTCATCTCTTCCTGCTCTATCTTGTAAGTGTGTTATTAATACTCAGCAGTTCAGCATGTCCAAGGCTGTAGAGAGGTCCAATGGTGACACCATGGAGAGCTTCCCTGTCTCTATGCTCATAAGGAGGTTGTCTTTTTGTGCCACTAAAGCTATCTAGAGGGGCCAAACTTAGGCAGATAGTGCAATCTGGTCAGGGATATAATTTTCTTATATGGTTAGCTCCATACCTATTGGGTTGATCTTATCAATCAGCTCCAACAATGTTTCTTTTCATATTCATGAACTGTCTGTTAAGAGACTGAACTTTTTATTTCAGCATTCATCATTGTTCTATATTTTTAATTTTTTTTGTGCCAGTGATATCCTCTTTCTGGGTTTTTCACAAACTGTTTGCTGTGAGTATCTCTTAAAGTGTTTTCTATTTGTGATTCAATGCCTGAGCGGTTTGAGTGGGCACCTTAGTCTCATGGTGGTGTTTCTGTTACCTGATTCCATGACTTTGCACTGCAGATAATTTCCATTCCCTCCCAAAATGAATTTCACCTGTTTAAAAGCAGAATTCTGAGTCCCAATTAAACAATAATGGCTGAAGGCCTGTGTTGCCTTTTACTCTTTACACAACAAAACTAATATGAAGAAATATCACTGGAAGAATGGGGTCCAGGTAGCCATGTTTACTAGCTATATGCCAGTAGAGCTGATTAGAACATTGTTCTGCTGGAAAATGCTGCTTCATTGCAATTGAAACACTTCTCAGAGATGGGTTGATCTTCATGAAGTTGTGACAGAACTTCCTGATTTCCTGCTAGCTCACTTGACTGACTTCTCATTGGACTATCTTGTGGGCTTCTTGGAAGCCCAAACTTCCAGGCTCTCTCCTCTATGGAAGCCCACCTGGTAGAGAGCTGAGAACCTGAAAGTCTCCCAATTCATAAGGTCCCAGGTTGCTTGACTCCTTCACTTTATGGGCTGCTACAGGGTGGGGATCTCAGGGCTTCCAGGTTCACAGATCCCCTTCAGCCCATCAGTCAGGATGGAAGGCAGACTCTTAGGGCTCCCAGGATTCATGGCTCTGAGACAGGTGCTATGTGGTCTGCACCTGACCAGGGACTCTAAGGTGTCCTGGTCTATAGCTCAGGGCAGCCCACAAGGTTGGCTGCTCCAACAACAGGGCTTTATTTCCTTTCACAGAGAATTTAGGGAATCTGAGGGGTTGTTCACAAATCAGAACAAAGACATTTTGAAGCACTGAAATCCTCTGTGAAATGTAAGTGGCTTTGTCTGCATGGCTTCTACTGGGCAAATAGAGTAGATTTCGCCTAATAGCAATCCTGACATTAGCAACATCTTGCTGGGAACCAGTCCTGTCCCATTGTCCTAAATGTTAATGGGATTCAGATATGGGCAACAGCATGCCACTTATTGAGAACTTTGTGGGGGAAGAAAGGTCCCCACTGTAGGCAAGTTTGCCAGAGCCTTGGCAAGCTGTGGGGTGCAGCTGGATGCTGGGGCATGGAAGGCAAGGACACTGTGGGCCTGCAGGGCTGCATGGTTCCTCTCCCTGCACAGTTACCATCACCTGTGAAAGACCTTCTCTGTAGTCTTCTGGCAGCTTGCATGCAGCCTGCAGATAGTCTTATTTGTCCTGTGTTTTAGGAGCAATTATACCATCATTATCTTTTCTGTTCATTATTCTGGTTCTTATCTACTTCCTTTTTTTGGTACAAATTCCTCATCTTAGGCTATTTATAAAGTTCCACTGCAGTTCATTTCATATCTTGCCATTAATGCTTTGGTAAGATATCTCCTAAACAATTTGCAAAGTATCCTAAGGGTAACTGGTAAACTCTGCTCTCTTTAAAGTTAGCTTTATCTGAACAATGAAGAATCATGGGAGTCTTGCTCTGAGTCTTAGGCAAGTCTCAAAATCTTTCTTGGCCTACATTATATGTCCACAACAAAAAGGGCTGCAAATGATGTAGCTGAGGTGAAAAATCTGTGTAGAAGGCACTGAAATTGTTGTGGATCGTATTTCTCATTGCTTGCCCAGCTCTAGTCAGGACCTAACTTTTAAATTTCAAATGAAAGATATGACTAAAAATTCCACTGGTGGTTGCTATAGGGTGATTAACCTATATGCAAGTAGAAATGATAGTCTAAATCATTTCCCTTTCCATAAATTCCCAAGGACCCTGAAACTGAAATGCCCAATGATTTAGATGAAAACTGATGAGGAATACAAATTGACTTGGTCCTGTGCTACAAACTATCCCAAAGAGACAATTTTTGCACAGCACTAAGCTGTGGGAATGCTAGACACACAAGAGTTCATTTTTATTAAATATTATATATGATTCCGTCATATCAAACATTATAGTGAACTACTGACTGGATGGATCTGTTTGCCATGTGGGCTGCCAACATCTGTTGAATATCAGGGAATGTAATCAAAAGAATTGCCAAGAACTCCATCAGAAATGTCTTGTACATTTTTCTGAATTGAGAACACCCACTACAGTATGTTGACCTAAGTACTGTCATACATTTGAACTGGAAGCAAAAATGATGATACTTTAATGATTGTAGCTAATAGTTATCCAACCAAATTCCTCATAATTTTGCCCCCTGCAAGCATGAGGTAGACTGCAGTCAGGAAGGAGTATAGCAATAAATGAGCAAAAGGATCCTTAAATCTGGTGCTCATTGGAACTTATTGACATCTGCATCCTGCCCTGCTCCTGCATGGGACACTGATTCAGCAAGGTACTTAAGCAAATGTCAGACTTTAAAGTGCTTGTAGAACTTGGTCATGGATGCATTCGTAAGGGAAGAAGCTTCCTTCCCTGTTTTCCTGCAACAGGAGAACATGCCAGAATAGTGCCCGTAATATTGCTGTAATATGCTTCCCCCCCTTTTTCTATATGCGATAACCTTCTTTCTCCTACCACAAAAAAACTTGAGTTAAAATCAGTAATAGCTCCAAAACTAGGGTTTTTAATATGTCCATGCTTCATGGTACCCCACAATAGCTACCTTGCGCCTACACAAGCTGCCCATTATTTCAAAATATTTTTCGAAACAACAGGAACGCTATTTTGGCATCCCAGTAAACCTGGTTGCATGAGGGATAAGGGATGGCTCAAAATAGCATGTTATTTCGAAAATTGGTGCTGTGTAGACGTGCCACATTTCAAAATAAGCTACAGTAGACTTCCGATAATCCGGAACCTATGGGATTTAGGTGGTGCTGGATTATCAGATATGCCGGACTATCAGGAGGTACTATAAGCAGGTTATATATATACTGTATACATTATATACTGTATATAAAGTGTTCTTAACCCTTTTTATTGTACATACTGTATACAGTATACTGTAATGTTTTCGATTTTTTAAGCCTTTTTTACCCTTTTTGCTCAGTTCAGCTGCTGCCACTGTTACCTTGTGACTCATTTTTTGCCGAAGCTCACTCACTAGGCTCTTGCCATTTTGATGCCGGACTATCAGGAGTGCTGGACTATTGGATGCCGGACTATTGGAGTTTTACTGTATTTTGAAATAGTTTTGAAATAAGATACACAGTTTGCATAGCACAAATTGTGGATCTTATTTCGAGTTTAGGGTGCAGTGTAGACGCACCCTAAGAAAGTGACTAAGCAGAAAAGTTAGTACCAGCTGCTCCAGGTGGTTAAAATGAGGAGTAACAATAGTTCGAACCAAGGTATTTGATTCGAACTAACGTGTCCGGGAGCACACTTCCTGATTCGAATCAGCTGGTGAGCAGAATAGCGCGTGGGCAAGATTATGCTAATGAAGCGCAGGAAATTTAAATCCCCGCTTCATTAGCAATTTCGGTCAGCTACATTAGCATCCCTAGTTCGAACTAGGGAGCAAGGGTAGACGTACCCTGAGAGAACTGCTGTAGTTAGGGTCTGCTCACCTTTTGTTGCATGCTTTAGGGGTTTATCACTTGGCATGTAAAAATCTCAGTCCAGAAGTGACTATTCTTTGTGTGGCCATTGCAAGTCCAGAAAGGGAGGAAAAGCAGATTTGTGGAGCTTCACCTTTTTATTAAATGAAAACTCTTTGATTTAAAATACGTAACTCTGCACATCCATAATATACTGTGGTGGCTGTGAAGTCTGATTCTGCTTTCACACCGGTATAACTCTAGTGAAGCTAATGGAATGACACTGTGGTAAAATCGGTACAAGAGCATGTCTACACTTCAAAAAGCAGTGCAACTGCAGCGGATATAGACATACCGGAGTCAGCTTTGATTTAGATAGCAGAAGTCATAGGTGGCAACATGGACAAACCAACCACTTGAGTCGGTGTCAACAGGTAGGCTTATACTGGGAAGGCACTGGGAAGCACTAGTCACCACTGGAAATCTTGGCTAGGGTTTTAGTTCCATTAGAGAAAAAAGGGAAGGTCATGACTCTTGTATCTAAATCAAACTGTGCTCAAAATTGAGGGATATCCAATTCCAAGGCTTTCTAGACAATTTCTCCTATAGATCAATGAACATTGGATCTAGAGGCCAGTGGAATTTGAAATGATCATCCACAGTTGTTATGAATCCTAAGTGATCAGATAGATACTAATGAGTGTGTATAACTGGTAGTGGCCCAGCTGGAAAACATAAAGATTCAGTATATCTCTGCCAATCAGATTTTTAATGACAAAACCACAGAAGTTTGAACTATTTTAAATGGGCCAATGGAATAAAAATACACTATCACTAAGAGAAACCATTTGATTTGTAAACTACAGCATTGTAAAACTAAAGTTATGTAAACAGACAAGAAAGTGGAAACAGTTCTTGACCACACAAGGAAAAGACTTTGTGTAGTTTTAATACTTACTACACTAACATTTAGTAAAAATCTAAAGGCAGAAATATTTGTGTTGTTTTACTGTTTTTAATGTTCTTCCAAAAGAAATTGCAAGGTGGGGTTTTGGGGGATTTTTTTTTTCATTTTTGACTTCAGCTGGCACCAAAGCCTTCTGAAAAAAGCAAAAAAGCTAGGCCTAAGGGTGATTCAGGCAGCTGCTGGAATTCCACCCTTATATATAATATACATATAAAAATCCATTTTTAGTGCTATACTTTTCCATAATAAAATCCAGATGCTTTAGCCATTCAAACATCACCTTTTACAGTGTGAACAGAAGCATGGATATGTGTTATGTTAAAAAGTAGTCAGATGCCAAATGTTGCTAAGCTTTTCTAGCATAAGTTGTAAGATATGAGACAGCAAAATGTGCATATAGTGGCCCTCATAATATTTTAATCAAATAATCTCTAAAGAAGACCAGGATTAGACTAAGCTATTGTGCGTTGAAAATAATTGACATTAAAAAGAGTGAAGAACTCTTTTTGAGAGTGGATCAATAGAGAGAACAAGGAACATGTTATAAAGATCCAGTCATTTAGTTTGGGTACCTCTTGCCCCTGTTCTCCTCTTTAGTTTGGCTTCCTGGCCAGATTACATCTCCCATCATGCTTTCTGTGTCTCCTCTCTGCTGAACTACTGCAATGCACCTTAACTATGGTGCATCATGGGAGATAAGTCTGGCTGGGAGGCCTGATCCCCCAATGAAAATAGAGCATGAAGCTCCCAAGATACAAATTCATTTTTTTATTTGATGAGTTGTTTGGTGTCCAGTTTTTGATGAAATCTTGAAATTTTCCACAGGAAACATACTTTTCACAAAAAGATTGTTTCATTGAAACCCTAATTTTCTGTCAAGCAACAATTTTGATAGAGAAAATTTGACCTACCTAAAGTATAGCATTTGGCAGGCTGGATGTCTATTTTCAGGTGCCATTTACCATTGCAAGAAGGGACTGAGGAGTAGGGAGCACCAGGTTTTATCCTTTACTAATAGAACTGATTTGGAGGTCTGGGTATCATAGAAGCAGTTTCAGTGCTGGTCCTCTATACAACTCAGTTTCAACTAACCATGATGCTGGTGCTGACAATTGGTTCTGCTATATCAATGTAGGAATATTATAATGCCAGCTCAAAGGGACATTGTCAAGATAAAGAATCTCATATTAGACCCAATTCACTGCTCAGAGGTTTAAAGTTCCCTGGGAAATGCAGCATGGTTTTATAAAAAGAGGAATTATTTTATTTACAAAGAAATTAAAAGAAAACAACTGACCTGGGCCACTCCAATTTGAAAGGCCAGGCCCTCAGTTGGAATAAAATTGTCATATCTCCACTGAGGATCTGACCCAGGATTTTATCATTCGTTTCCTCCTTATTTGATATTCTTCTGAAAGCCCCAGCTGCTGAAACAAGGTTGGTACCAGAAAACCTTAGCTTTTGTTTAAAAACTAGCAAGTTCTTAGCCCTTGTGTTGATAGAGAAAAATGTAAAAATCTGAATTCTGCATGTGCTAATACCAGAAAACAAATAAAAGGGAATGCAAAATGTATTGTGTTTCAGATTTCATAATTTTAAGACAATCTCATGATTTTTTGTTCCCGCCTCATGAGTTTTGAACACTTACGGTTGGCAGTACTACTAACTGTTTTGTTTTGTATAGTACTGTTATGTTTTGAATGCTTAGGCTGGCTTTGTGCTTGCAAATGACTAACAAATGTTTTTTTGTGAAAACTATACATTAGCATCAAATTGAATGCACAGTAATACGAAACCACAAAAGCACAACGTGCAGTTCATTGCAGTTGTTGCTCACCATTACAATTGTGTTAATTTCAGCTCCATTTAAATCACAGGTAGGGAAAATAAAATCAATGAAAAGGCAAATGGAAAGAGACAACTTTAGTCAAAGGGGAAAATACTTTGACCCTCTGAAATGAAATATTTCAAAGCAAGAAAAGAAAATTCCCTAAATTAAAAAGTATAAAATGCTTAGCAATTAGAATGCTGACTGCTTACATACAACACTTTGTATCCATTGTTCTCAAAGCGCTTTACAAAGGTAGTGAAGAAATATTATTCCCATTTTACAAATTGGTATACTTAGGTACACAAAGGCTGACTGACTTTTGTATAACCCACATAGGACGAAGAAGTGGCTCACCAATGCTTTAATGTAAGATGCTGTTCACTTAGTGTTAGAAATCTTAGCAGAGATGATCACAAAATACTTTATTTTTTGTCTAGAAGGTGTTCACTAGCTCTGAAAGGCTGGAATAAATTGCACTATATCTAATGCCATACCAACAACTATCCTCCAGCTGACTATTTTATGCTTTGGGTTTTTTCCCATACCTCATTGCCATGTATTTTTCCTAAGGTTCTGATCCAGCAATACATATTAGCTTGTGAACTTTAAACTGTGTGCACTTGTATATCTCCAACAGAAATATTTATGTGCTTAAAGTGGTGCATGCAGCCCCTTCATTCCATGGCAGATTTCATATATGTGTTCAAGTCCCACTTTCCACTCCTTCCACCAATCCTGAGAGTGACCAGACAGCCAACACAGGCTGCTCCAGGGATAGAGCTGGCTCCCACATTGGTAGGAAAGCAGGATAAGGGCATCAGCGTCTGGAGCACAGGGTGGTGGGCTGACGTCCCACCCCCTTCTGCCCACTCAGGCAGTGGCCAGGCAGTCAATACCAGTTGCCCCACAGATAGAGCTGTGTCCCGGATTAGGAAGGCAGATCAAGGGATGCCCTGAAGGTAGGGAGGTATTATATTTTATTTTATATCATATTTATTATAGTTTCTGAGACTCCCAACCCCTTACTTATTTTTAAAGGACCCTCTTCCCCTCCCCCCCCCAACTATTCTCCTCTGTTTTTTGACAGGGTGAATTTTACAGTACCCTATTCCACTGCTTTATGTATCTGGCAAAACTTGTCACTCCTGCTGTGTGAAAACTGTCTTCAAAGAACAGGATGTACATATTGTGCCATAAAAATACTGCCTATATGAGTCACTTTAGTACCTTCTTTCATGTAGTTCTTTATTCCTACAAAACCCTTCTGGGCCCCATTTTCCAAACCTCCTCCTCTTCCTTCATGTCCCTCCTCAAATTTCTCTTCTCTGAGGGGGCGCTAAATCTATGCTATTTCATATTTAAAAACCAAAAAACCCATGAGGTTCATGTATTACTTTCCCAAACAGCTTCTGGGTCTCATTCTCTTCACCCACACTTTGCTCCCCATGGGCCCAAGTAGGAAGAGGGTAGCACTTAGGTAAGTCTGTACCTTGGGGAGTTCTCTCTGAGCTGCACAGAAGGATTGCTCAGGCTGCAAGGTAGGAATGGCTTTTTGTCCATTTCCATCCCCAGTGGGAAGCCATGTGACAGGGGAGGGCACACAAGGAGGACCCCAGGCATTGCAGTTGGGAAAAGCTTTTTTACAGGCCCTGATGCATGAAGAAATGTTTAGGATCTTTGGAGTAGGGACTCTATTTCTATTTGTATTATGAAGTACCCTGGACATCTGTGACCTGCTGCAAGTAACACAAAGTCATTCTGTAATAATAATAATAATAATAATAATAAAGAGGAGCATGCGACTGGATGTGACTTAAAGATAGTAACCTGAATCTTTCTGACTCCTGAAAACAAGACATACTTGAGAACAAGTGATTTTTTTCCAGGGAAGGGAAGTGATTCTAATGTGCATCTTTCCAGCCTGGGGGTGGCAGTCTTGCTGTTGTATAGAGCGAGCGAGGGAGAAATTATGTTTTTGGGTGCGTTTCCAGTTTCTGTAAGCTTATCCTCCCTCTGATATCATCCAACTTCTGTCACGTTCCTAATTCCTTCTTACAAACAAACCAATCCCTAACCAAATTTTAGCACATACTGCATGTCTAAAAGCTGCCTGCTGTTCTGGTCAGAGTGAACAGAAACACATTAACTATTCCCTCATTCAGAACCTTGCTTTCTCTGCCCAGTTCAAGTTCTTGGACAGCATATGCCCGCTGACATCAAGACAGAAGGGATGCAGCTGTACACTTCAAATAAAGACAAGTGCAGGAAACAATAAAAGGATAAGGAGATTTTTCACATCTAGGTCACCAGCTTGAACCCAGCCTAGGTTACCCTGAGTGATTACCATCTGAGGCTTTTCCGTAGCCCATATGAAAAGAGGTAGTGCTCTCAGCTCAGTGCCAGGTAGTGTTGACAGGAACCCTTGCTATCATAACAAATCTCATAATTGGCACTAGAAATTGGACTGCTGCCACCAGCTCATTTCATATAAGCCTCATGAAACCCAGACTCCCTTGTCTTAGGGATTTTAGTCTGCCTCCCCCAAATTCAAGGGTCAGAACAACAGTTTGAAGGGCAGAAACAGACATAATACAGGAAACAATCATAAACGAAAAAAATTAAGATTAAGAAGAATTAAAATCAATAAAAACCCAAATGTCCCTGTACACAGAATATGAATCAATGTTGCAAAATGTAAATATCTGAGCCAACAAATCATAATGAATTGTCTGTTGTATTATTGTAGCCAAGGGTAATAGAACACCTGGAACTGATTTTCAGACATGCTGAGTACCCTGATGTCATTGAGAGCTGCAGGTATACAACACCTTTGGAAAACACGTTTAAATGATAGATTTATCATTCTTCAGGGTGGTCCGTATTTGTGGAAATATCCAAAAGCATCTATACTTTGAGATAGCCATCTGGATCCTATTACCTGGTCAGTAATATTGCACTTATTTTTTTTTTCTGTTTCCCATTTCCAGCAGCGTGTTGGCAGAAGGTTGTTGCCAACAGTTTACAAAGCCAAAGGATCTGATCAAAAGGGAGTGTCTGTGTATATTTTTATGAAGAAAATCCAATTGGCAAGTTACTACTTACATTTAACATAACTAGATTTACACAAAAATTAATAAGCTAAGATTGATG
Source organism: Apalone spinifera (assembly GCA_030068395.1). Lineage (NCBI taxonomy): Eukaryota > Metazoa > Chordata > Testudines > Trionychidae > Apalone > Apalone spinifera. The sequence continues at coordinate 43,634,047 of CM057847.1, forward strand.
GAGAGTCAGAAAAGAGAATACAGATTCTGGAATAGGCATGATGTAGAAAGGTCAGAATAGGTGAATTAACAGGAAATGTATATTAAAGATTCAGAGGCATTAACTTCCCACATATTTACCCCAAGACAGAATTTTTCTTCTACTTGGCTATTATACATTACCTGTTACAGTCAAGCCCTGAAGTTCAAGAACATTTCTGAAACTAAACAATTTGTGGGTCCAAGGCTGAATGTCATCTTAGATTCTTTAAGGCTACACTAGACCCAGCAGCTCTGCTTACAGTCTACATTTCCAGCTACGTAAAATACATAACTGAAATTGACTTACCTGAAGCCGAGCTTGGCAGCCTCCCCACAGTAGGAGGCCAATGGGAGCAAACACTCCCGACAGCTTCCCTTCCTTGCAAAAGCAGGAGCACTGGATGCCAGTGGGGACACCCTCTGAGTTCAATTAGTGAATCTTAACTAGACTCACTAAATCGAACTCTGGAAAATAGATTGTGGAAATGTCGATCTTCTGTGGAGCGAAGATTGATTGAGATTCTTGTGCTGTCTCTGATCTTGGGCATCTCTTGATTTTGATTCATGGATCTGAATTGTCCATTAGCAGTATCAAGGTGTTTTCAGAAGAGGGCCATTGCCTTGGGAATCTACTTGCCCTGATAATTACTAACACCCAGATAGGCTCATAAGATGTGGTTCTGCTCTGAAAAGTGACAGTAAAAATTGGCACTGCAGGGTACCACTTCATTGTCATTGTTTCAATATAAAAAAAATCAATGATTTACATTAAAATTATATTTTCTTTAACTTCCAGTTCAGCAAACATAACCTAGGCTTAAAAATCAAGCTGGATTCTTTCTTTTTCATGCATCAACATTGACAGTGATTTTTATAGGCTAAACTATTCCCTCATTTACAACAGGGAATCCTCATTGTTCTCAAATAAGAGTGTCATTGCAAATTCTATGGAACATTATTGAATGTAAATCATATATACAACTTCTATAGTCCAGGGACTATAAATATGACTATTGAAAAAAATTGGAAAAGTATGAAAGGCCTTATCATACACTGAGGTAGTACTATATGGTGATTACAGTGATCTAGCTAACTTGGGAAATATTCTTCCAAATCAATGACAAGGTCCATATATTTAGGAATACAGGGCCTAAATTACCCTGCTTTAGTGAAGGTATAATAAGGATACATTTCTATTATTTTGCTTGATTTTTAGAGACGTTTGAATGTGTTGACTATAAATTATATAATTAGTACAGGTTGAAACTCTCTAAACCAGCACTCTCTGGTCTGGCAACATCCAAGGTACAGCATGGATGTTGCAGGACCAGAATCCCAGCGGAGAGCCAGCAGCAAGAAGCCCTGTGGGGCTAGCAGGACAATGAGGTGCCTGCAGAGAGATGCCAGCAAGGCTGCCCACCGTACAGCAGCAGGGCTGTTTGGCAGGGCCCGAAGCCATGGTGGTGGCTGCTTGGCAGGGCTGGGGCCCCCGGCATGTGGCTGCCCAGCAGGGTTGGCAAGGCGGCGGGGCCAGCAGCAGATGGGGAGCCAGCCAGAAGGCTGGCCAGTACTGAAGGGGGACAGGGATGGGGTAGCCAGAAATGTCCTTTCCTGGTCCGGCAAATTCCCTCATCCGGGATTGGTCAAGTCCTGAGGGTGCCAGATCAGGGAGGTCCAACCTGTCCACTCTATGGCAAAATATGGCCTCTGTAGCAGATAGTTTATAGATAGTTGTATTTCCAGTAAATGTTCTCCTCTTTCCCCCACTTGTTTCTCTCTGTCTTCCCTTTAGGACAAAAGTATAAACTAAAAAAAGGAAAAATATCTTTAATGAATCAGGGCAATTTTCTGAGACTAATGCTATTCTTATTAGAATCAAGGGTAGCCTCCTGAAGCAGTCCTTTTATCACATCCTACACTACCTGATAAAGAAAGGTGACACTGTCAAAAAAGATGTGCAGTGCTGACATGGCGGTCTACAAAGACCCAAAATTAGGCCAAGTAGTACATTCTTATCCAAACATCAGCTACCATCTTGTCAATGCTGGAATGGCAACGAGAACACTTAGGCTAATTTTCTTTTTCAAGGGTTAAAGCAAAATAAAGGACTATTTTTAATGAAGATGAGCCAAAACTGGAGTCATTTATCTAGAAATGAACCTTAATCTGAGCTCTTGCAGCATTTGGGGAAATGTTCATTTGGACTTGAACTTTTGTGGCTCAGGTATCTCTCTGCTTTTGCCAAACTCCCCTCACTGTTACTGTATTTTACAGAAGATCGGATTTTGATCTGAACTTTGTGGACTAGATTCCAGCCCCCTTGCTCTATGACAAGCTCCTCTGTGTCACTCTGGTGGTATAAAAGGGGACAGAATATAGCCATATTTGGTCACCTGCATAAAGCCAGTATATCCAGCTGCTGTGACCACTGCCTCTCACACCATGCTGGGGGCATGTCAGGAACAGAGAACAGTGCACTCCTCCTATTCTTGTCTGGCTGGTAGCTCTTTGGGAAACATGAGCAGCTGGTAAAATACTGCAGTAACTTGCACAGAGGAGCTGCATCTGAAGCTAACAATGTCCCTCCCTCCACTTTGGATCTTGATGGAGCAGCAGTTCTGGGTGTTCTGGTTTTATACAACCATCTACTCTTCCCCACAGGCTTTGGTTTGTTCAGAAGAAATTGAACTGGGATGAGAAGAGTCACTGTTGCTGGGTTTGTAAATCTACAACTTGGACCAAAGAAGTTTTGCATAAACTAAAACCCAGTTTTTTTCAGGCCATCACCAATGTTCAGCAATGGAAAGTTATAAATACTTCATAAAAATCAAACAAACACATGTCTAACTGGCATGTTGCAAGTCAATATATACATTACATAATATTCCTAACTTATTTATCTAATATTATACAAATTTCTGATACAGATCATTTTCCTTTAAAATGACTGTTTTGTTTTCAAGAATGTTATACACAACAGATTTTGGAACTCTCTCTCTCTCTCTCTCTCTCTCTCTCTCTCTCTCTCACACACACACACACACACACACTTTATCCCTTCAGTCATACTTCAGTATCTTTTGTATGTCTGTGAATAATTTTTCCACCTGACCTGAACATGGTACAGAAGTGCTTATGCCTTCTGTGTTTATTTGTCAGAAACAGGCCATTAACACGAAACCATGAAATCTTTAGCTAGAGAGCTTCAGATGTAAAATCTGGTGAGTGGTGTTGTTTTTCCAAATACAGGAAATATTTGTGTCTGGCGTATGGATTTTTTTCTTATATAACCCTTATTTTCCCCTTTGTGTCAGACATCACTTGTTCATAAATAAAGCTGCTATTTTATTCTCTGAGGAATTTCATAAAATGTTCAATAATAGGTAAAACATGAAGAATAATTGTGAAAGGAAAATGTATTGTCCTATGGAAACAGTGATTCTTGTAAGACACTGATTTTAAACATCTAAAGTACTAACTTAATGCTGAGGTTAGGACACTGTTATGGAATAAATTCGCAGCTCTTATTATAACAAATGACTAAGAATTAGCCAAACATGCAAGCAAACAATGCAGAACAAAATCCTTGCAATTACATTTACTCTTAGTATAATAAGAAGACAGGTCAACTACTAGTTTCATAAGTATGAGGTAATGTTTCTTCCACTGGAAAATCCCCTATTATGATTTATGTGGGCTATGTAATGTTGTCCAGGATTTGGATGTTTTTCTCCTACTGGCTTGTGTCTGTGATAAATTCATTCTGTTCAAAAGGCAGCATCTCACCCCACTTTTAATACAGGGCTCAATCCTGTAATGTGTTGCCTGCCCTAATAATGCTCATTTTGTATCTTCCAGCAGCTTTGGACACACTGACAATGAGGGTCTGTTGACTCATCTGTAGCATGAGCAAATTGATGTTTGCTTGAGTGGCTCCATTTTAATCATTCTAGAAGAACTCAAATGAAAGCTAGGATAGGATTGTCAATTTTGATTGGACACATTCCTGGAGGTTTCATCACATGACACAATCTTTAATTCCTGGACAATCTTGGAGGGTTGGCAACCCTAGCTGGGAACATCTATCTGTTCCATCTTTCCAAGAGTTCTCTTCTGCAAGGTGCTACAGGGGTATACACTCATGCCTTCTATTCAGTGTGTACATTATGTAGGAAGTCATTGTGCGGGCCAACCTGAGATGTATTCAGTAACCTAATGACATTAACCTCTGCATCTCGCTCATGTTAACATTGCTGGAGGACTGAGACAAATATCCCCATAGTAAGAGGTTGGCAGGGTTTATCTGAAATGCCCTGTTCTGTTACTAGGTGTTGATCCTGCTGGAAAGAGTGAAGTGGGTCTTATTGACTTATTGAGGAAGATGGTCAGTTATCTCAGCTGGACATAGGAGAGGGGGTTGGCTTTGTAAGGACTCAGGATCTAACATGTAGACTGAGCTGTCTTGAAGTTAGGACTTTGAGGGTAGCCAAACCTGGGTAGAAGACTTGGGGTGAATATCATGTTATTGCTAATTTCTTTGTTAATAAAACCAAACGTTCTGCAGACGATGTTTTAGAGTAGCTTGGGGAAAAACACCTGTTTAAACCACTGTCTATAACAGCACTTGGATCTTGTAGGCTGACGAGCTGGCTATGTCTCAATCTTGGCAAGAGAGGGATAATACTCTTGGACTGGAGGAAGCACCAAAAGAGTTAGCAGAACATAAATGGGTGCCATGGTGCCTGAAGAAGTGCAACCACCCCCTGTAACTTTGGTGTGTGATTACATCCTGGGCTGTCCCTTTGAGGCTAACGCTAGGCTGTGGTGATGTGTTTTCTCTGGAACTACGCCAGAAACTGAATCTAGGATAGAATACCAGTCTGGTAATTAAATGGAGTTGGGAGCCTATCAAGTCAGCCTTCCAGAATCCATGTTCCCTAACAATAGGTTTCCAGCTGGCATTTGAGGTCATAGAGTGAACCTGTTGTGGAATTGAAAACACACAGGCAATGTCTATACTACAAGCCTCTTCCGCAAGAGGAAATGCAAATGGAGCGCTCATTTGCATATATCGTGCTCTCATTTGCATTTCCTCTTCGGATCCCTTTTGCGCAAGAGGTTTTTGCACAAAAAAGAGCTGTGTGATGGCTCCTTTTTGTGCAAAAAACCCCTTTTGAGCAAGAGCCATTCTTCCTCAAAAAATGATCCTTGGATCCTCTAGTTTCCAGAGAGGAGCAGCATATGCTATGGGAAGACTTGACTGAGGGGCTTATAGCTAAGAGGTTGCTTTTGAGAAGAGTGTTTTCCTCTTGCTCATGCCACATATATAAAGATCAAAAGGGTATGAGGTCTGGTTACTTGAGAATCCACCTCTCCCTCTGGCCCACATTGCTGCTGGTGTGATCAGAGGTGGCACCCACGCTGGCGTTCCCGCTTTGGGAATGGAAGGTGGCTGCTGCCAGAGAAGTCTTCAGGAGTAATCCTTGCTTTGCAACTTGCGCATGGGCCTCCTTAGTTCACATCCCATCTTTTCCTCCAAGGCTTTTGCATGGGGGATGGCTAATTGTCAGTGGGATCAATGTTTATTTCATCATCTTCATATTTTCTGGTGCCCATCAGAAGGCACAATCCCTGTCCCAATTGCTCACAGGCGAAGACGACCCCCGACATGCAAACCCTGTCCCCATACTAAATTAAACAACCCACCCCCAACACACACCAAGTCCAGGTGGATGAGTGTAGAGAGGCACATAACACAAAAAGCAAAGTGACTAGGACAATGGGCACATTCTCCTGGCCTCATTTCCCCATCTTTTTCATTTATGTAAATTAGGGAGTGATTGTGGGTAAGGAAATGGGAAAGAAGGCAACTGACATTAAGAGGGGGAGGAAAGGAAGACAGGGAAGTGAAATATGGGGCTGAGTTGGGAGGACAGGCTGGAGAGAAGCAGTGAGGAGAAGGTGAACAAGGCTAGCAGTGGAGAGGCAATTTCCAATTTTTCTTGAAAAACCAAGAAACTGACAAATTTTTGGTTTTTCACTAGTTTTCTAAAACATTCTTTTTTTTGGCGGGGGGTTCCTACAAAAAGTGAAAATAGTCAGCGGAAAAGAACCCATTTTTTTGGAACAACTCTAGTTATTGCAAGGAGTAAGGGAATGAAAGGACCCTGAAAGACTCCTCCCTCTTTCACTGAGATATGCCTTGCTTTGCTACATTTGGCAGGGCAGCCAAATCAACAGGGAGCCTTTTTCAAGACAGGCAGCATTTGGCTTAACTAGCAAGCAAAGACATTGATACCAGCATTAGGACTATAAGCACTGTGGCCACGGGAAGGTCAGAGAAGCAGTTTTAAGTCCCAAGAATCAGGCTCAGAATAACTTTACATCATTTTTATGGTGTGGGAGGGGAAGAAGATGGATTATTTTTCACTAGAGGTTTTGTGTCCCTCTCTAATCTACAAATAGCTTTTCTTTTGCCCAAGCAAAATACCCCTGTGCTATACTCCATTGCAGCAGTTGTGTTACTTTGTCCTAGTGATGGTCTGTTGAAAAAGAAATCAATAGAATGTCAGAACATACAGTACCTCTGTGCAGACATCCTTGGCGTGTTAGACAACAGGACGCATTGTTGCCAGGAACATTTTTTAAATTTAATTATTTTATTTATAAAATGCAATTATTCTTCAGGCTTCAAGGACTCGTAAAAATGCACAGCTCATTGATAGTAACAAAATAGACTCTGCCCCCAAGATAGCCCCATGTCCTCACTGTGTGCACCGCAGCAAAGCTCCACTGCAAACCCTGAAGTGAATAGGAGCCTGAGCCAAAGCCCATTAAAGTCAGAGAGTGTCTCAATTGATTTCACTGGGCTTTGGGTAAAACCCTAGATAAGACTCTCGCAGGTGGAGATTGTGTCTGTATCCTAAGGCCTGATGGAAAGGACAGCACATAGGTGGACTGCTCCGGGAGCACATCAGGTACCAGAGTAGGACTCAGCCTTTAAGCAGGTACCAGGTCACTTATGCCCGGGCCAGTGCAGCTGCAGAGACCATCATGTAGGGGGAGGTTTAAAAGCTTGGCCTATTCCCTGCCCACCTATGCAGGAGAGGTGGCCTGATTGTGATTGCTCTCCCACCCACACCCTGACCTGCAAAATGGGTAGTCCACACAGGGGAGTAAGGAGGTACCATATAGCCACATCTGGGTTGAGGACCAGGACAGGACACCAGTATGTCCATAGCTAGGGACAACTTGTGGCTCTTGCACACCCCCGTATAGTAAGTGAGATAAATGAGCACAGAATCTTCTCCCCCTCCCCTCCCCATCACCCTGGCCCATATCCTGCCAGGCAGTACTTTCACAGTGTACTTCCTTAATGCTCTCCGAGCACAATAAAGGAGCAGCTAGTGCAGCCTTCAGCACTATATGGACGCAGTATGGCTTGTCCAACTGCGTCTGCATCCCACCCTGCTTCGTGCCTTTTAGCAGCAAGCAGCAAGTGTGCAAGCAAGTGCACCTTGGAGCTCTGTAAGTGAGCTGTGCTAAGCACTAAGGATTAATGTGCATCCCCGGCTGTTATTCCCAGCCTCCCATCTTCATGGCGCTCTGCTTGCATTGCAGTTGTACCAAGTTCAGGTTACCTCTGCTCAACCGGCACAGCTGCTCACCTCAGAGCTAGAGAGGCCTTCAGGCACAGTTTGGCCCCTAACTTGCACTCTACCCTGATTAATATTTCATTTGATTGTGGTATTTGCAGATTGCCATTTATTAACAGTGGTAATTGTTATATCACATACCCATACTCAACAATATGGAACATTTCTCCTGGGAACCAAGTGCCTCAGCCATACAATAAGAAGCCATTTCTTCCTTTTCTGTGTGAAACAGGAGGGTTTGGTCCCTGCCAAATGATATTTTTATTAATGCTTTTACTTTATCTGTATTCTAAGAGACAGCTCAGAGGCTTGGTGATTTTTTTTAAACTGGGCATCAGTGGGAAGCCCTGGATCTTTTGTGAAATACATATCCAGGGCAACTGTGTTTTGTGCACCAATGAGACCTGCTGCTTTCAGTGACATGGTCCTTGGGGTAAAACGAAGGCCATTTCACTGACTTCATGGGAGACTGTAGGAGAACCGAGAGGCAAGTGTGTAATGGGTTCTTTGAATCATTCTAGCCCCACCTCTTTTTGTTTAAAAAAATAAATTAGGCAGTACAAATACTTTGCAGATCACAAAATCTACTGGCAAAATTATTGTGTTCTTCATTTGGTACAAAAGGGAAAACAAACGCTGGCAAGAGTTGCGGTTGTGGATGTTTATGTCAAATCCAATAAAAGGAAAAACATGAGCACTAGTCAGCATCTGAACTGATATGAATATCAAAAACCACTTTTATTAAAGGCGGCTGACAAAATCTAGAATATTTCTCAGTCATTCTTTTCAAACATGGGGAACAAGTTCAGTTTATGGTACAAAGGACTGGTTTATGTGGTTTATAACCTTGCTCTCTGATTTCGCTCTATCTCAGGATTGTAAAGTGCATAAAAAAATAGAGCAAAAGAGAATGAACAAGAGTTATTTTAAAAGAAAAGGAGGAGGAGATGGGGGGATGGGGTAGAATTCCAAAATAGAAAGGAGATGGGGAAGGGGAGGAGAAAAGAGAAAGGAGAATAAGGAAAGGGAAGGGGAGAAAAAAGAAGAGCAAATGGAAAGGAAAGGAAACACAGAAAGGGGGAGGAAAGAAAACAGGAAGACACAATGGAGCGGGAACTAGGAAAAGTTGGATTGGAAGCAGTAAAGAGGTCAGAAGAAAGAGGTGAAGAGACACAATGGATCGTCACTTGAGGATGGGCCTCTTGCATGCAGTCCAGTGTTTCCCACTGTGAAAACCATTACAACTGGTGTAGTGTGAGTGTCACATTAAATGACTGCCATCCTTCAGGCGCGATCCACCACCACCATCAGTTTCTCCTATTTCAAGAGACGTTTCAATTCATTCAGACATAAAATTACACTCTGAGAAATGAGGGAAACAAAGAGCTTTTAAATCTGGAGCCAGCCCCAGGAGAGGACTGAAAGCAGAATCATATTCTATCCTACCCAGAAGACAAAGGAGAGAAAAAGCTGGGAGCCTGATACAAAGCCCATTGGAGTCAACTGAAAGACTCCCATATCTTCAGTGAGCTTTAGCTCACATACTAGTGGTGGAGGGCATCAGGTCCAACAAAATAATTTCACTGCTGACCTCCTCTAGCAGCAAACGATCTATGGGGCAGACATTATGCAGCTCTTAAATTTATCAAATGTGTCTCAATGACATTAGGATTTTTAATAGACACAACTACATAGATTACTACCTAAGGCAGGGGATGCTAGTGGATATAAAGTAGTTTTGTTTTTAAAGGGCAAATGATGGAGTAAAAATCCACATAATTACCCAGTGTGCCAGCTGCTTCCAGCCTGCTTTAATTTCTGCAACTTCAGCAACGCCACCTGAAAAAAAAAAGAGTGGAATATTCTTTGTTTGCTTTTTGGAGCAGAGGATAGCGCTGCTTCATATATTTTGACCCATTTTGAGGTTTGACTGCAGCCCCCAGGGAAGTTGTGAAGGGTTTACAGTATCATATGTATGTAGGCAAAAGGGTCTTTTGTAAATAACAAAAAAAAAAAACAAACAAACAAAAAAAAGTGGAATTTGCTCATGTGTGTGATACCTTTTTATCTGACCTGCACTGGAAAAAGCTTCTTTCAAAAGTTTTGCCTTGAATGCTCAAGTCTGGACTTCTCAGTGGAATTACTGTTTTGATTTAGAATGCTACAGGCCGAATCCTGCCCTGTATTTCATGGATTCAGTAGATACCTTCATACTAGCAAAAATGCAAGGTTCACACATATATGATGTATGAAATATGTAACGTCTTTAGTGAGGCATGATCCTTTTGTGTGTCTTGCATTAAACCTGGATTAACTGTTTATTCCATGGATTCCCTCATCCAGACATGATCCATGTACTTAGGGGCAAAGAGAACACACAGCTCCTTCCCCATCCCATTGTTCAAAAAGGATGCAGTAATGATAAATACATCTACTGCCTGCCAGAACAGCATGGCCACGAGTCTGCCAGCTAAAGGACATGGCTGGCTCACCAGCTGGCACTATCAGGACACGTCTTCAGTAGACAGAAGATCTATATTGCCACAATCAATCTTCCAGAGTTTGATTTAGCAAGTCTAGTTAAGACTCACTAAATCGAAGTCAGAGGGCACCTCTGCTGGTGGCCAGTACTCTCGCTTGTGTGGGTAGCAAGGGAAGCTGACAGGAACATTTGCTCCTATTAGCCTCCCACTCTGGGGATGGTGGGGACACTCAAATCAAGGTATGTCAACTCAAGCTATGTAATGAACGTGGCTGGAGTTATGTATCTTGATTCGATGTTCTCTTTTAGTGTAGACCTGGCCTTAGTTGGAAACACAAATTCATAGAATACTAGGACTGGAAGGCACCTCCAGAGGTCATCGAGTCCAGTCCCCTGCCCTCATGGAAGGACCAAATGCTGTCTAGACCATCCCTGATAGACATTTATCTAACCTACTCTTAAATATCTCCAGAGATGGAGATTCCACAACCTCCTTGGGCAATTTATTCCACTGTTTGACTACCCTGACAGTTAGGAACTTTTTTCTAATGTCCAACCTAACCTTCCCTTGCTGCAGTTTAAGCCCATTGCTTCTTTTTCTATCCTCAGAGGCCAAGATGAACAGGTTTTCTCCCTCCTCCTTATGACACCTTTTTAGATACCTGAAAACTACTATCATGACCCCCCTCAATCTTCTTTTTTCTAAACTAAACAAACCCAATTCTTTCAGCCTTCCTTCATAGGTCATGTTCTCTAGATCTTTAATCATTCTTGTTGCTCTTCTCTGGACCCTCTTTAATTTCTCCACCTCTTTCTTGAAATGAGGTGCCCAGAACTGAACACAATACAACTGAACACAACACAACTGAGGTCTAACCAGCGCAGAGTAGAGCAGAAGAATGACTTCTTGTGTCTTGCTCACAACACATCTGTTAAAGCATCCCAGAATCATGTTTGCTTTTTTTGCAACAGCATCACACTGCTGACTCGTATTCAGCTTGTGGTCTACTATAACCCCTAAATCCCTTTCTGCCGTACTCCTTTCTAGATAGTCGATTCCAATTCTGTATGTGTGAAACTGATTGTTCCTTCCTAAGTGGAGCACTTTGCATTTGTCTTTATTAAACTTCATCCTGTTTATCTCAGACCATTTCTCCAATTTGTCCAGATCATTTTGAATTATCCTCCAGAGCAGTCGCAACCCCTCCCAGCTTAATATCATCTGCAAACTTAATAAGCGTGCTTTCTATGCCAATATCTAAATCATTGATGTAGATATTGAACAGAGCCGGTCCCAAAACAGACCCTTGTGGAACCCCACTTGTTATACCTTTCCAGCAGGATTGTGAACCATTAATAACTACACTCTGTGTACGGTTATCCAGCCAGTTATGCACCCACCTTATAGTAGCCCCATCTAAGTTGTATTTATCTAGTTTATTGATAAGAATATCATGCGAGACTGTAACAAATGCCTTACTAAAGTCTAAGTATACCACAGCCACCGCTTCTCCCTTATCCACAAGACTAGTTATCCTATTAAAGAAAGCTATCAGATTGATTTGACATGATTTGTTCTTTACAAATCCATGCTGGCTGTTCCCTATCACCTTGCCACCTTCCAAGTGTTTACAGATGATTTCCTTAATTACTTGCTCCATTATCTTCCCTGGCACAGAAGTTAAACTAATTGGTCTGTAGTTTCCTGGGTTGTTCTTATTTCCCTTTTTATAAATGAGCACTATATTTTCCCTTTTCCAGTCTTCTGGAATCTCTCCTGTCTCCCATGATTTTCCAAAGATGATAGTCAGAAGCTTAGATACCTCCGCTATCAGCTCCTTGAGTATTCTAGGATGCATTTCATCAGACCCTGGTGACTTGCAGGGATCTAACTTTTCTAGGTGATTTTTAACTTGTTCTTTTTTTATTTTATCTTCTAAACCTACCCCCTTCCCACTAGCATTCACTATGTTAGGCATTCCTTCAGACTTCTCAGTGAAGACCGAAACAAAGAAGTCATTAAGCATCTCTGCAATTTCCAAGTTACATTAGCCAATGTTGAACACAGCTCCTTCATGGAGCATCAGCATGTTATTTCAGGCATTGGCAATATGGTTTTTATGCTTGGCCAAATGTTCATTCCCTTTCCTCAATCCCAGGATCATATCTGTAAGGGCAGGATTTCATCTTCTGTTGAGACGTGAGGCTGGTTAAAAAATTCCCATCCAAATGTTTTTTGGTTGGTGCATTGTGGAAAATGTAACCCAACAAGGGAGCCCGCTCTCTAAGGGAAAATAGCATCATGAGGCTCTAAATTACAGCACTGAGGAAATATTACAGCAGCTCAGGTGAACACAGAGGGGGCATCCACATGCAGCATTTTTTCGGAAAAATGGCTGTTTTTCCGGAAAAACAATACTTGTATCCACACTGCCATTGACTTCTTTCGACAGAAAGTCAAAAGAACAGAGGGGTTTTTTTTCCAATGGTGGTAAACCTCATTCTACAAAGGTGTGTGTGGATGCAAAAGAGGGAATTCTTTCGAAAGAAGAGACCTCCAGGAAATAACACAGGTGCCCTGATGGCCACTCCATCCAGACTAAACACAACTTAAATGCAAGATAGCATCCAATCAATGTGGACACGATCTTTCAAAAAAGCATATCGCTTTTTTGTTGTACTTTTGCTGTGTGGACGCTCTCTTTCTAAATAAGCTTTTCCGGAAGCTTGCAGTCTAGATGTAGCCAGATTGTTAGACTGACACCCTGGTCCCCAAAATAAGGTGTTTAGATTTGGTTTGACAAACTGAAATATTTTGATTTGGCTTGAGAAGAAACAAAATCTTTCAGTTTGATTTTTCCAAATTGAAAATTTTAGTTTTGTGGAATGAGATTTTCCCAGTGAAGTCTTGTTGATTTAGAGAAGGCAGATAGTTACAGACATATCATGAATTGGATATGCTTCTGCTAGACTCGCTGGTTTTGATAGGCTGGGCAGTTCTTCCATTCCTAATTTGTAGCGCCAGTCTCCCCTTTTTAAAGATAAAATGAATGGCCGTTGGGGGAAACACTGAAAAGTCTGTGGCAAAAATAGTTTGCGAATTCCATGCTGTAAAAGGAAGGTTATTAAACTGTTTATGGATTGTAAGGCTGGTTCAGTATGGTGTGAACAGAAAGAATAAATAACCCATTAAATTTCTGTGGCACAAAGAATACGTAAGAGGAACCTACTGAGACATGAGATTTTACTTAAAACTCTCTCAGTATAACTATTGAGAATTTATTTATCAGTGCAGTCTTTAGCACCTGGTAATAACAAACCAATGTACTGTCCACAACAGATGAAGCATATTTTAAAATGATGAAAAATGCAAATCCGTGGTTCTTGTTGGAAAATATGGAGGACCCTGGGAGTTATGTAACCTGACCCATATACTTAACATAATTGCTCTCCAATGAATGTTCTGAATCTTGAATCCAGGCTGAATTGACTTGGTTCCAGAGTCAATACAAATATGTTCCTCACTGCCCTAGTGAGCAGCTCCACTTTAAGAGCTGGGAAGGAGAGGCAGTTGTCTGCTGTGTTACCAATCTTCATCTCAAAGACCCCTGAGATCACTTCAAAACATGAGTGTCCTGCAGTACATGGTCATAAATTGAGGGGATTCCCATTTGGGACCTGCCTCATGACATTTTATTTGTTGATTCATGGCTACGTGACTCAATTTGCTCTGTTTTAAAACATTCCATTCATCAGTACACAGCCACATAAAATATAGACTCACATTTTTGTGAGAGTCCTAGAGGCTTGTAGGCCATTGACAAGTGCCAAAATTTGCTTGGGTCAGAGCCAAGTGTTCCGTTTACATATACAATGAATGATAGAATGCAGTTTGAAAATTATAGTAAAATACTCATAAACTGTAAGATGTCAATTTATACCTCACGGAATAATTTTAGATTTATTTTTCTATTATTGGGTAATCTCCTCTTCCTTTAAGATGTTGTCGAGTGAGGGCAAAGTCTGGTGTCAAAAGTTTGAATTCCATACAATACATAAGGCTTGCTTCATCTTAAAGTCATGGATGATTGTGTTTTGTGTAATGTCTATTAGACTACGTCTACACAGCAAGCCCGTTATTTCTAAATAAATTCGAAATAACGGGCTTCTTACTCCAACTCCTGTAACCCCCATTATATGAGGAGTAAGAGAAGTCAGAGGAAGAGTGCTCTATTTCAAAATAAGTGCTGTGTAGACAGCGCCAAAAGCCGAAATAAGCTACTGTATTTCAAATTCAGCTATGCAATTAGTGTTGCTCAAGTTGCATTGCTTATTTTGAGGTTAGCCCTGCTGTGTAGACATGCCCTTTATGTGTGGTTGCACTCTGAGGTCTTTGCTCCATTTCAATATGTCCTGTATTTCAGGCTTCTTGGAAGAGGCACGCAAAATGTCCTGGCTTTGGGGGACTTCATTACCTTCAGCCTCAGTGTGAGTAATTACAGCTTGGTTAGGGAGTTCAGTTCAGTGATGTAGAGACTTCTCTGCTATTAGCCAGATCTCCCTCCTTGCAACCCTCCTTTGAGTCTGAGCCACAGCAGCAGTCTGATGACAGAGAGGGGCTTCCTGAACTGCTGCCTCACTTCCTGGGAAGATGTCCTTGCCTTCTACAAGCCACAAACCTACTAAACTTCACCTTTCCAGGTTGCACCTGAGGAAAGTCTACCCTCATGCACTTCACCTCAGCCTCCTGGCAGGGTTTTTAATGAGAAAACGGTGATATTTGCTCAGTCTTTGTACTAAAGACTATCTTGACACTACAGTTACAAGCACCTTACATATTAGAAATAAGAGGCAGCATTTCTCTATACTTAAAGGATAATTGTGGTAACTTAGATACCACTGTATTGTATCATCCCATCCATTTTTAATCAGATTTCTTTATTAACTCTGGAGAGTTCTACTTAGGAAAGAATGGGACACTCATGCCCACTCTAGGTATGTGAGAGAAGAAGACGTATATAGTAATTATGTCAAATTTTGTCTGACAGAAATATTGTAATTCACTCAGAAATGAAACGATGGTTCTCCTTGGACTTGTATTTATCAGACTGTGACCGAGTGTATCCCCTCCCCCCCTGCACTGTTCAGATGGGGGTTAACCCAACCCGGAGTGCAGGGGAGGCCACACCCCCTTTAGTTTACTGGCCATACTCCAGCTGCTCTAGGATAAAAGAGAGCTACTCAGCTCAGTTGGGGTGGGTGGCTGGGGGAGAAGGAGCTCAGGACCAAGCTCGTGAGCAGTTGCAGTCACAGCCGCCCCAGCCTCCGCAGTAGCCCCAGTCAGTAAGGCCGTCCACAGGACACTAACTTGTGGACCCAACCCATGAGGTCCGCACAGCCCACAGGGAACAGTAGGAAGTGGCCCAGGACTGAGGATTGTCCTCCAGGAGCTCAGAGCACTGCAGCTGGAGGCCCCACTGAGCCGGCCGTGGAATTTTCCCCTGCCAACAGAGCCCTGGGCTGGGACCCGGTGGAGAGGGAGGGGCTGGGTCCCCCGACCATCCCCACAACCGCACAGTAACGCCACTCACAGGCCCTTGGGAGGCTTACCAGCTGACTAGGTCTGATTTGCCGTATTTACCCTAGAAGGGGTGAACTAGACTTTAGAACTAGGCCAGAGTGGCCGTATTTATCCTAGTGGGGGTGAACTGGACGTTGGGCCTAGCCCTGTGAAGATATACTTGCCCTAACAGTAGAAGCTGTTCTTTGGGAGGACTGGCAAGGGGTGTCCTGGGCACGAGGATGCCCCCCCATGATACAGACGTATAAACATATAATTCAGCATTTCATTTATTGTGCCTTGCAATGAAACTATTAGCATTTTAAGGGCTGTTGGGATAGTCTCTGTTCTAACTTTTTCACTACCATGTCATGATAATCCTATTGGTGTCCCTGCGCACGTATAAACTATTTTCTGTTGGAGTAATGATTTCATATCAATTGTCTCTTGGATCTCACCCTTACGCCACAGGTTATGTCAATAAAAAATTCCAGAAAGTAATGTCACTGAGACATGAAATTAATTTCTGTGTCTTACTAAGTTTGCCAAAACAGCAGCCAGGATTTGTGAGTTTAGTGAGCATGCAACAACCTTCTGTGAATGGAAAGTTTAATTTTTCTCTCAGGACTCTCGCTTTTTATTATTCAGTCTGCTCAAACTAGCGCAGGATCTCAAACCAACATGTTTCTGTGGTATTTCATGTGCAGGTCAGTTACTCTGTCCTCATGCAGAATCCTGCCACTTGTCTGCTTCTGCTTACTGCGTGAAATGACAACTTATTACTTTTTTTTAATGAGGGCAAGAGTAACAAAGCAATACGTTGGGATTAAGATTAAAGGAATATTTTTGGAGAAAGCTTTTATGCACTTGAATATAATTGGCCAGCTTCCCTCATCAGGGTTGATTGATTGATTTGTTTTGCATCATTCACATGACATAGACACCTCAATCTATATACCGATTCCAAGCACAGTGTTCCCCTGGTGTGGAGTAACTCTCTGCTGGGAGTAACTGTGCCTAATATGGGTCTTTGCCTCTTCCTCTTCACTCTGGCTCATGGGCATGTCACGGGGATAGATATTTGGGGTTCAGAAAAGTGGTATGACATAGTTCTGTTTGCAACATCAGTTCTCCACGAGTGCAAGGTCCATGAAGGAGTCTATGTCACTCTTACAATTTAGAGTTGCCTCACAACAGCTCTGAGTGGTGTGGGATCAGCCCCAGAATGAGTGAGCTGCCACCAGTTGCCTGATGCCCACCCCAACTTGCAGGCAAAGTGATACACTGGTGTAGGACAGAATCTGCCCCCAAAGGTTTTAAGGGATTTCCTGGGGAGAGATGAGTCCATGTTCTGTTTGGGTGCATCTACATGACACTGTTTTTCTGGAATAACAGCCATTATTCCGGAAAAACAATATTAGTGTCCACACTACAATTGCGTTATTTTGACAAAGTGTTGAAATAATGGAGGGCTTTTTCAGTCGGCGGTAAACCTCATTCCACGAGGAATAAATCCTTTTCCGAAAAAGCTTTTTTGGACGAGGGTGCATGTGGATGCTCCACTGCTGCTATGTCTAAATAGAGCCCCAGGAGGCACTGGGGAGGAATAATTTTAGAATGGCCCTAGTGAGGAGCTAAGTCAAGATAGCGTGTCCACAGTAAGGGAGCCTGCCTCGGACTAATTTTGAGGCTTCCTTGTAGTGTGGATGCTGTACTTCGAAATAAGCTTTTCCAGAAGATATCTTCCGGAAAAACAACAAGATGTCCTGTGGCACCTTAGACTAACAGATTTATTGGAGCGTAAGCTTTCGTGGGCAAAGACCCACTTTGTCAGATGCATGTCAAACTTATTCCAAAAGAAGCTTGCAGTGTAACCGTACCCTTAATGTCCTTACCCTTGAGACATGGTGGGGGTGAGAAAGAACAGCTTAAGTCTGAGTGACAATAGTGCTAAGAACACCACGACATAGATAGCTGAATACTGTTGAGAAGTAAAGCTAGCACTATTAATATTGAGGGGCTGGTGGCTGAGGAAGGGGTGGGAGGAGGAGTGGACGAAAGAAAGTCGCAAGGAATTGAGAAGACGGCAAAGAGAATGTGGAGCTTTGACAAGAAAAGGAGTCAGTAATTCTAGAAGGTAAGGACATGGACATGAAGGGAGTTTGAGAGGGAGTTTGGCAGAGGGAGGCCTACGATGGTCAGGAAGAC
>CM057847.1:43659233-43670567 GCA_030068395.1 Apalone spinifera
GGGGGGGGGAAGGGGAAGACCAAATTAAAAAATAAAATAAAATAAAATAACATAAAATAAAATAAATAAAATAAAATAAAAAAGCATGACCCCTTTAAATGTGAGAGTGGCAAGGTTGAGCACTAAGACCCAGGGAAAGCATTGCTTCCCCTTGCTTCAGGTTTTTTTTGCCGGTGGCCATCTTATTTTCTTGATCGAGCCCCCCAGGTAAGCAGGGGGCCTGGGGTCAGGGCCATATCCAGTTGCTGAGTGTGTCTTAAGGTTGCCAGATGTCTGGTATTTTTGCCTCCTGGCAGGGAAAAAACCCCAGAAAATACCGGATATTTCAGGTGTCCGGTGTTTTCTGAAATTTTTTACCAGACAGGAGGCAAAAATACCGGACTGTCTGGGTCAGTACCGGACACCTGGCAACCCTATTGCCCAGCCACGGACAGGTGGCAACCTCATGGTCAGCATGATTAATTTGGATGTACCAGATCAGTAGTAACTTTGTGGAGCTTTTAAACTCCTGAAATAAAGCCACACAGTGTGGCCATGGACAGTCAGTGCTATGGACCCACATTGCCAACCATATTGCTGTTGTTATGAAATAGCCTTTGGGTACAATGACAGATTCGTGGAACTTTCACGTGAGCCTGAGGTGTTTTAAGGTTTTCCATGCATACTTAGACAATGATTTGCCTTATTTAGTAAGCTGAAAATCTCCCCTTAAGTAGATGTTGTGATGCCAGTTGCCAGCTCATGCCAAGGTCTCTGTGTCTCAGCAGGACACTGACAGACACATCACTGGAATCTGCCTGGCTCATTTATGGGTTAATACAGTATTGATAGAGCAACTTGGGTGCCAGGTATTGTAAGCAGCGGGAGGCTGGGCATCCCCACACAGATTGTATGGCCCCTATCCCAGGCCAGTGCACTTCCAGGAGTTGTGGTTGGACGTATTGTCTGCCTGGCACTCTGGGGGATGGAGCCCTGCGGCTGTGGGTGCAGTGGCTGTGCTGCCTCGGAGTTGTGGGCGCTGAAGCTACAGCACACCAGGGCTGGGGCCTTTCCTCCCTGCCCCCAGCCCAGCAGTGCTAGAGTCATAGGCTGCAGTGGGCATGCTCTGGGCTCCTGTGGGTGTGAGGGAGATAGAAGAAGAGAGCACAAGGGGAGAGGTGGGGGCACACCTCCCTTCGTGGTTGGATCATTGGCTGCCCATGCAAGGTACTGAAGAAACTGTACAGCAGCGAAGGATCAATGTAGAGGAATTCTGGAAAGAGAATTATTTGCTAGACATTTACAAACAGAGCTTGTCATCTTTATATTGCCTCAGTGATTCAAAGAATTGTATCTGGTTTGCTGAATTAAGACGTTGCTATCTTCTTAAAGGCTATAGGTCTTAGACTCCTAGATTATTGGGCTCAAAGGGACCATATAGTGATCATCTAGTCTGATCTCTTAGTTAATCTGAACAAATTTTGCCTCTGCTCCCTAAAAGCTGATGGGTCATTTCCCCTCAATATTTGGTTGGTGTTCTGGCCTTGAAATGAATCGTATACTGTTTGCTATGGAATCAACGGCTTACAAATTAACTGGAACATTTTCAGGAAAGATTATTTGTTACAGGACGTGTGTTAGAATTAACCAATGTGCTCTCACTAGACTAAATAAGTATCTTCGTTTGTTGTAATAAATGACTTGTTAACATGGGCTTTCGATAACTGTGAAAAGAAATAAGAGCAGCTTGTTCAAAACAGTGATTTTTCTGTCTGGTTTCTTGACACATAGGAACCTAGGTTTTACAAAACTCTGGAGTCAGCCGATGGATCAGCCTTGAAGGGGCACTGAGAAAAACTGATACAGAAAGCAATGCTCCTTCTGCCCAATTATTATTTTAAAATGGATATTGTAAACCCCTCTCTGTCCTGGTCTGCTATACCTTCTTACTCTTCCTGCAAGTACCTCAAAGCTGAGTTACAAAAGGGTGGGGAATATGGGCTTGTGCCCTGTTATTTTGCTGCTTTCTAATCTATAAAGGAGAAATGAAAGGTTTTCTTTAAATCTCCCTTCCCCTTTACCCCATTTGATAACTGCATTAGAAATTTGGGTCTTTTCTACACTGGAAAACTCCTCAATAATTAGAAAACGAATGTAATTAGTTTTAGACCGGGGAAAAGCTTTTGAGTCTGGACTTCTAAAATGAATTTATTTTCAACAGCTAATAAATATTTTTGATAAAAAAGCTTTTGTTAAAGATTCAACATTTTTATCTTTTCAACTGCAGTGTTAAATACCTGCAATAAACTCTCCTGTTACTTCCATGGGCCTCCTGAGAATGCCAGGGAAGTGTAGACTTTGCTTTCTTTACAATTTTGCAGATTCTTAAAAAGAAAATGCCACACAGCACAACAGTTTCCTTCATGTCTACATTATAAAGAAGGAACAAAGGACACATTCCCAATTTTAAAAAATATTTAGTAGGTTACCTTTAAAATGTACCATTTCCCATAGGGGGACACAGCCTACCTGGCCCTTCCACAGGCCCTATGCATAAAGGGCAAATCCAGAAACTAACAAGATGCACATTCAACCACATCAGTTCTACCATCCCATTCTCCCATCTTTTGACTTTACAAGATCTGTTTAGACGGCAACATCTTAAACATCGTCTCTCTATGCTAATACTATGCTAATGAATAAAATAAACAATATTACCATTATTATTTATTATTATTATTAAGAAGAAGAAGAAGAGGGAAGAACAAGTTGGTTTTGTTTCATTTATGGGTGAACTTCACTTCTGACTCCTCCTAGTCTCTGAGTACATACCACTGGGTCTCATGCTTTGTACTGTCAACTCTTTCATGATGGATTCAAGTGATTCTTCCTGACTCTCATACCAAGGGCTGGGATCCTGTTCCCCCTGTTTCAATTAGAATCACCACAGCAGGTCTGACTTATGTTTGCACCCTGCATTTTGTCCTGCATCCCAGGCAATGACAGTGGTAATCAAACAACCCCCTGAAAGTATTATTTGATTAGTACAAAAGTACATCAGAGTAAAATATATTTTAAAATCAATAAAGCAGACTATTGCTATAACCGTATCAACTGTTCCATAAGACTTACTATTCTCTAGGTTTGGAAAGGCCCAGCTATTTTACATACCCTTACAGAATCTCTCTTTTCTGTCACTACGTGTCTCTGCAGACAGCTTCTGATACATTTGCCCCCTTCAGAATGACTTTTAAACATTTAAATTTTTTAGCCTGGAGAAACAAGGTTTGAAACTCAATGGAGACAAGATCCTCATAGCTAACTGCCTGACCCATCTTCCTGAAGTGATTTTATCTGGAAAGCTATTGTGCAGCTTCTCTGCTCGTTCTCCACACAGAAGTCAACCATTCTGTCATATAATACACATTTCACTACTCCTATGTAGTTATACAATCTCACTTCTCAGTATTCTTACACAGAAACTCCTAAAATTCATAAACTTATTATAGTACAGCTCCATTTCTAGCAGAAAACCTTCTTAAGATTATTGGTGTGAGAAGAAAATATGTTTAGTATGTAAAATGGGATTCTGCAGCTTAAAAATCTATTAGTATGGCACGCCATTGAGAGATATGAGAGCTTAGATCCATTGGCACTTTCAGCACATAGTTCCTTAGAGTATCAGCGGCTGTAGAATTTGAAAGACCACTTGCTCAGCTATAGGTGTAGAAGCCAGATAGCTGTAGGGAGTCTGTGTGAATTCAAGTTGTAGTTCTGGTAGAAGCTGAGATAATTAGACTGACCTCCAATTGTGGTAACTGAAAGCAGGATTAAACACCTGAAACGATTTTTGTAATACTTATTTAATCCCCTTCCCCACACACCCATATTCTGGGTTCTTTTTTTCCAGTGGGGCTAACTTAGATCATGATCTATGATGACTTTTCCCTAGACATCAATATAGTCTTAACTAAATACATCACAATGTAAATCATAGCTATGATGATTCAGACAGAAGACAGTCTGAATCATGTGCTTATAAGGGATGAATTCTGCGCTAGTGATCTTATTTCAAAAGGGTTATTATAAAGCACAAGTGTGCTTTCATTTAAAAATATTCATAATGGGGCCATAGTATAATATGTTTATTACAACAGTGCCTGAGTCAATCAGCGAGGGACCCATTGTCCTAGGCACTGTACAAGCAAAGTAGTAGATGGTACCAGCTCCACAGAGCTTACAATTTAAACAGAAAGGTCAGACACAGAGTATGAGGAGGACCCTGGAGAAAGACAGATGCCCAAGAAAGCTGCTTCTGGGAACAGAGCAGAGATGCCTGACCTGAGGTTTCTACAAGCGCAAACTGCATATATACTGTTTGTTATGACCCATGTTCAAAGGAACAGAAGTTGTGTACATTTAAACAAATTACAGTAAGAAAATAGCTAATTCTGCATCACTGATTTCTGTTCCAAATGGGGCACTCACTTGCAAAGCCCCAAATTCTGCTTTTGCTCAGCAAAAGAGAAACAATATATTGATTTTCTGTTGAAAAATCAACTTGATTGGGCTATTTCTGGTCAGGAATTTTCTGTTAGGTCATTGTTGCAACCACCGTTTCAAGGTTTGAATTTCAGCAAGTAGGTGCTATGGAAGCAGGACCCCCAGTATTACAGGGCTTTCCAATCAGCAGGGCTCAACAATCTATTGAATCTACTCGCCCGTGGTGAGTAGATTTCAGCCCGGCACCCCGTTTACAGGCGGCGCGTGCATGCGCAATGCAGCTCTTGCGCATGCACAGTGCAGGGCTGGCAAGCGGCTTTCGCCACAGTTCGTCAAGCCCTGCCAATCAGTATGAATTTTTTGCAGAAATGTGAAATTTCCCACAGGACAAAAATTTCAGTTCTCATTCAGCTGTAATGAGGACATAAAAATGATTTCTTGCAATGTTAAAGGAAAAACTATGTAGCACTTTAAAGACTAACAAGATGGTTTAATAGGTGATGAGCTTTCGTGGGCCAGATCTACTTCCTCAGATCATATTCTGGAAGAGAATTGGCATGACCATACATACCAAAAGAATACAATGAAAAAAGTGAACATATTGTTAAACTGACAAATCAGATTTAGTACAGAAGGTAGAGTGAGGAAGAGGGAGGAAGGAAATAGCTATTAATGAGTCAATGAACAGCTAATCAGGAGTGATAAGTAGGGAAGCTATCTTTGTAATGGTTACAGTAATTAGCATCTTTGTTAAGGCCCATTCGTAAAGTGTCAAATTTAAGCATGAAAGAAAGTTCTGAAGTTTCCCTCTGTAATCTGGTGTTAAAGTCTCTTTGAAGTAAGATGCATGTAGTAAGGTCGTTAAGACTATGTCCAGGTAGGTTGAAATGAAAAGCAACTGGTTTTTCCTTGTGAAGATGTCCGATGTCTGATTTGTAGGCATTAATTCTTTGGCTAATTAATTAACTTTGACTAATTAATTAATTATTTGGCTAATTAATTAACATCTCGCAATGTTGTAACTGTTGTTCCTCAAGATGTGTTGCTTGTGTCCGTTCCATTCTAGGTGTGCTCATGCCCATATGTACAGTCAGAGATTTTTGCCTTAGCAGCATCCCTAGAGTCAGTTGTGGTGCCCCAGAGTGCCACACTCATGCACTGGTACATCAGGTGCTGCCAGTCCTATGCCCTCTCAGTTCCTTCTTGCAAGAACTCTGACAGATTAATGGAATGGACACAAGTAACGTATCTCAAAGAACAGTTATGAAAAGGTAGGTATGTCTTCTACACAGCAGTGTTATTTCAGGATATGTCCATTATCCCGAAGTAGCATTCTGTGTGTCTTAACAGCAAGCTCATTATTTTGAAATACATTCGAAATAACAGGCTTGTTATTCTGATGTCCCATAAACCTTGTTGCACAAGGATTAAGTCACTCATCAGAATAGCGCTCTATTTCGAAATTAGTGCTGTATAGATGGTGCCAAATTTCAAAATGGGCTATCCCAAAATAAGCTACACAATTTACGTAGCTCAAATTGCATCATTTATTTCAAGCTATGTGCTACTGTGTAGACATACCCGTAGATAACCATTTTTCTTCTATGAGTGCTTCCTCATGTCAGAAAGCTTTTTGGCAAAGGGTTGACAACCTAGCTCCACCCTGCCTGTGGTGGTACTGTCCACCAGGATCTGTATTACCTTGCCCTTCAAGCCTGAGAAAAAAGCCAGACAAACCCCTCTGAGCTCCCTGATATTGATATGGAAGGCCATATATCCCACCGCTAGTACCCCTGGGTGCTTACGTTACCGCGGTGGGCTCACCAGCCCAGTTCTGAAACATCAGAGACCAGGCTATGGGGGAACTCCCTCTAACACTGTCCTAGGATCAACCACCAAACAAGGGATGACCAGATGTGATCTGGTCCCATGACTATCCTGTCTAGGTCATGCTTTTTGAGGATGTAGACTGACACCAGCCACACTTTCTGAGGCCAGAGATGGAGCCATGCATGAATGACCATGTGGCTCAACAACCATAGGCAGATGGTGGCCATGGTGAGCAGATGGTCCTTCACATGGGAGATCAGGTCCAGCAGAACTGAAAATGAACTTCTGGAAGAAAGGCTCTGGCTCATGTGGAGTTGAGATCTGCCCCAATGAATAGATCTGCCTCTATTCATTGGATCCCTCTCAAGGTGGACTTTTTTCTCATTTATTAACTGGCCCGGTTTGCAGCAGGTAGAATGCACCAAATCAAGGCTCTTCTGCACTTGTTCCCAAAATCTACAATTGATGAACTATTCATCGAGACATGGGAAGATTCCTTGACATCTCAGGTAAGTATCTGCTGGCACCATGCTGCACCAAGAATTGAAAATGGAGCCCACCCATCATGGAAAGGAGGGAACGTCTGAGACCTTGAAATATGAAAATAAATATCCTTTAAGTCAAGGGATCCAGGGAGGTGATAATAGAGGCCAAGTGAAATTTTAAGTTTCTCAGAGATTTCTTGAGGTGATGCAGGCCTAGAATTGGTAGAAAACTCTCTTTTGTTTTTGGAATGAGGAAGTAGCAGGAATAGAACGCTCTTTCTTTTCATGTCCTGAAGGAACCTATTTCACTGTGCTTAGGTGCAGAAAATTCTCAGCCTCTTAAATGACGAGCTACTCATGAGAAGGGTCCCTGAAGAGGGATGGAGATGAGAGGGCATTGCCTTGGATACTGTGTTCAGTGCCCAGAAGTCCAAGGTGACCCGTGACCAGGCTGAACAGTAGGGATGAATACAGTTGAGAAAACAGGGTGGATACAGGGAGTTGATTGGGGCATCGCTCTTCAGTGCACCTTCAAAATGAGTGCTTCTGGTTCCCAGGATGCTTTACCAGGCCAGGCTGCACGGGTAAGCAGGAGGAGGAAGGACGGTGATCACTAAAGCGTGTGTATGTCTTCCTTCTCCTCGCAAACTCTGGGCAAGTTTGCAACAACCTTGACAGTGGGGGCAGCCAGAATTGCTTCCCTGCAGTCTGTGATGTATGCATACCCAGTGAGCAAAGGACAACCTGAATGTCCTTCAACTCATGTAGTCTCCTGTTTCTTTTGCTCTGTTTCTTGGGACACATCAACAATCTAAGCCAGGAGCTGTGCCTCATGGCCACTGCCTAATTGACCTCTGTAGCTACCAAGGCCAACATGTCCATGGGATTTGGAGAGAGCACCTGGCTGTAACAATATAATCCTCCACCAGGATGCTGAATTCTTGGTCAGACCTTGAGGGTGAGATTCCTTGAACTTACAGAAGTAGCTAAAATTGTACCTGCCCTATTTTGCCACACGAAATTGCAGATTGGCTGTTGAATAAATTTCTCTTCTAGAAAGGTCCTATCTTTTGGCCTCTTTATTTTTGGGAGATGTACTAGTGTGCTCCTGTGTGTTCTTCTCTTTGGCCACAGAGATAACCGGTGAGCTTAGAGATGGGCGGGATGAAGTACTTCTTTTTGGCCCTTTTGGAGGAGGGATGGATAGACAACAGGGTTTACGAGAGGTCTTTGGCAATTTTTAAAGCCCCATCATGCACTGGTAGTGCAAAGCGGGCAGAGGTAGCTGCTGAGAGCACACTGAACAAAGTGTCTGCTTGCTCACGCATTTCCTCCACCTCTAGGCTCAAGGTCTCAGCCATCTGTCTAAGCAGGGCTTGGTGTTCTTTAAAGTAGTCCTTTAAAGTGGGCTGGCCCATAAGGGTCACACAGCCACCTCGTCTGGGGTTGAGGAGGATGACTGTACTGCCAGAGGAGGCCCTGAGGCATAACCCCGTGGGTGAAGGCAGTTTGGAGGTGGGACCTGTCTCCTTCGTCCTGATCTCTGAGCATGTTTCATGCACCGAGTCTGGTGCTGCCAAGCATGGCATTGAGATGGCAGCACATGAGCAGTGCCAAGGAGCATAGTCATCATGAGCATGCCCCACACACTCCAATAAGGCCACTGCATTGGTCACTGGCTGCACTGCTAAGGCAGAGCGGTAGATGTCAATGCAGCCTGGGTGCCCAATGACACAGATGGAATCTCGGCAACATGCTAAACTGCTCTTCCATGCTAGAGAAATTACCCTCCGGTGCCAAAAGTGAGGCTGTTGATGCCCATGTCTGCCTATCGGAGTAGGGAAATTGGTGTGGGAAGACTGGTGTTGGGATCAGGGGGATTGTTATCATGATGGGGAGTGCTCCACAAGGCAGACAACAGAGATCTGAACTGAGAGGGCAACTGGCAGGAAGGTGAACGATGCTGGTGGTACAGAGACTGGTGTCTCTCCCTCCGTGACCTGTGTCGAGATGGTGGGGACGATGAACTCCGTACCGGTGACTGAAGATGTGCCCCAGAGGATCCAGCTGTAATGCCGGATATCTGTAGCTTAGAAACAGAGAGTGTTGGCTTGGAGGGCCCCAAGAGGGTCTTAGCGGCTGGCTTGCCCTCATAACTATCTTTGCTGCTTCCTGCAGCACCAGGGGCACAAGGGGAGGTGTCTCATCTCTCAGTGCTGGGGCACTTGGAAAATTGTTGATGCTGCGACAGGTTTGGGTCCCCTTCCACTCCTGGCAGACAGTGACAGATCTTTTAAGGGGCTAAGGGCCAGAACCAAGGAGACATGTCCACATAGCTCTGGAGTGTGTAGACAGCTCAAATTGGATCCTTTGCCCAGTGTCACATAACCTTTTTTGCCCAATACTGGGGAGCTGTGCTTTTTAGATTTCTTTCTGTGCCAGAGGTGTGCTATGTGCTAAGGCCAATATACTAGGAGTTGAGTTTGGCAGTTCATTTCAGAAGCCAGATGGTGGGCAGCCTCCATGCGAGAGCCCTCAAAGGAATACCCTGCTCTTTCTAAGACCTGGGTCAGAAATTTTTTACAAATACGATAGTTGTCCTTCACATATGATTCATCCAAGCATTTGAGGCAGCTGCTGTGAGAGTCATGGGAACAGGCCTCTTACAGTCCACGCAGGGCATAAACTCTAGAGCTGGGGTGGGCAATCATTTTTTGCCGGGAGCCACTTCAGAAATTTTTGAAGTGGCCCTGGGCTGCACCGGAAGGGGCGAGGCCTCAAGCAGAAGAGGCGGGGTCAGGATACTTCCCTGCTTCCCCACCCACAGACCATGATTGGTGTGGGGGTGGAGGAGTGCCATTGCCTCACCCAGAGGGTCCCTCTAGGCACCTATGCCCCTGGCGGTGGGAGGAGACTTCGCACGCTTCCACTTCTGCCCCCAGGCCAATCAGGGCTTGGGGTCGGGGGAGCGCATGAAGTCTCTTTTCACCCTGTCAGGAGCGTGTGGCGCTTCTAAGCGCTGCGCGCTCCTTGCAGGATGGGGGCAAGGTGGAAGAAACTTTGCATGCCCTCCCCGCACCCAGGGGAGCCCGAATCAGGGCTTCGGAGTGGGGGAATGTGCAAAGTTTCTTCCCACCCTGCCAGGAGCTGTGCACTTCCTCCTGCCCCCCTCTAGACCCTAATTGGCCTGGGGGTGAGAAAGCGGCATAGCCTCCGCAGACCGGATCAACGCGCTTTTCGGGCTGGATCTGGCCCACAGAGGCCCTTTTCTCCACCCCTTCTCTAGAGACTGGAACATTCCCCACCTGGGGCAAACTCCCCACTAGAACTCTTAACTGCTAATTACACTTAACTGCCTAACACTAACTACACACAACTATTTCAAAGTCCCTACGGCTTGATGTAAGAGACAAAGATCACTAGCCCCTGATAATACAAGGAAAGGTGCTTCAACTAGTCACTATGGGCTCATCTAGCCTACGCTAAAGTGTTGAAAGGGGATATGGAAATTCTGCAAGAATTTGCATATCCTCTTTCGAATCTTCCGCATAGTCTAGATGAGCCCTATAGGCGGTAAGAAGGAATTGAGAGGGCATAGGGATGGCAGCACCTGATATATCCACTGTGTGAGTGCAGCACTCAAAGCATGCCACATCCAACCCTCTGAATACTTCTAAGGCAAAAATCTCTAAGTGCCCACATGGGCATGCGCACACCTGGAATGGAATCGACATGAGCAAGCACTCAAAAAATTATCATTACCGTAAATTAGAGAATATAACCCGCAGTTTATACATGTTTTTACAAACCCAGCACCCTCTTCCCCGTGGGGCATACATGTCCGCATCTTAAACAAGTTGATTTTTTACTCCTTGGAGTCCCCCCGGGAGCATCAGTTCCCCAAGTGGCTCTGCCCACCCCCCCACTAGAACTGGGTCAGTTCTACTGCAGGGGGGTAGGAAGGGCCTGACGAGCTTCCAGCGTGCCTGCACTGCACTCTCTGTTCCTCCTGCCCGGAGAAGGGTGGATGGCGCCTGGCTGCGGCTGCGCAGGGTGGGCTTGGGTGCTGGTGGCAGGATGGCCATTGCCCTGTGTCTGCGCTCTACGCTGGATGGCTACCTCCTCACCTCGGCGCTGCTGCGCAAGTGCCCGGGGCTGCTGCACCAGCCCAAGCAGCAGTGCTTCTGCTGCCACCACATCTCCCACTGCGGCATCAAAGATCTTTTATGAAGGCAGAAGAAGTCTCTGAGAGTTCACAAGGAGCTTGCGAACAGGTGAGTGCTAACAGGGAGTTTAGAGAGGGAGTTCTCCAGGTAAAGGAGAAACAGATACAGGACTCTTGAGGGAAGTGTGTGTTGTTATTGGGGCTTTCTTACTGTGTGCTGAGCTTGTGTTTGTTGGTGTGTGGTGGTGGGTTTTTTTAGTTTTTGTTTTTGGGGTTTTTTTTTGTTTTCCTTCTCTGTGTTTTTGAGTGAGGCTTTAGAAGGGAGTTCTCCAGGTAGAGGAGAAGCAGATACAGGACTCTTGAGGGAAGTGT
>CM057847.1:43683248-43700068 GCA_030068395.1 Apalone spinifera
TTCGCTTGGCTGCATTTGCATTCCTCTCTCGAAAGAGGAATGCAGTGTAGACATGCCCTTAGTCTATTGCTATCACCTTCCTTTACTGCCTTTATGACTTCATTATTATTATTTACTTGCATTGCGATACTGCCCCAAGGCTCCAGTCCCTCATTGTGCTAGGTACTTTGTGCACAGATAACAAAAAGATAGCCCAGCCCCAAAGATTTCATGTTACATGTATATGCCAAGAAGCAAGAACCGGATAAAAGAAACAAATGGAGGAAACATGAAATAGCAATGAGTTGATCAGATTAAGATTACAAGGTAAGAAGCATCAGTCTTGACATCTCAGGTACCTAACTACTGTCAAATATGTTGTGGCAATGGAAGGAGGATATTACTGTGGTTTTGTGGATGTTTATGGGGAATTCCATAAGGAGAAGTATTGGAGAAAGTGTGAAGGTGTTTTGGGGACAACTGGACTGGTATCATTGGCAGAGCTTAGGCACGGCACAGTGACACCATCACATGTAAGAGGATAAATAGCTGATTTAGAAAGAAGAGAAGGGTTTGTGTTTGAGGAGGGATCACTGAATTTTAGCAGGATTAAAAATGGATTATGCACTTATGGATAATAACAGCAACCACAATTATATAAAAAGGATGTAAACTCGTACTTTACAGCAGATACCAAACCATAATGTCATGGGGATTGGAAGAAATGTCCCTATGGGCGATTATTTTATACTGGTCTGTTAAAGGGAATCTTGCAACTTATTTCTTTGCATTACCATAAAGCCAGGAGCTTCAGCCACGGACCAGGACACCACTATGCTAGGCACTGTGAAAACACAGAACAAATTATCCAGAAAAATGACCTCGTTGTAAAGGAGTAAATGTGCTTTGGGTGATCTACCTGGAGCTATATTTACAAAAAAAACTACTATATTTACAAAAATAGTTTTTTAAAAATAGAAATGGGACAGGATTGAAGTACCTGACCCGGTTGTCATGAACAAAATGTGGTATTATTAATTTGACCTTCAAAAGTGCATTTCATCCAAATCGCCCAAGGCACATCACAACACTCTTGAGTAATAAGTACACTAGTAACCAGTGGCAATGAGCAGCAAAACGACTTGACTGAGGTTCCTGAGTGAGTGAGAAAGGGAACTCTCTCACCCTGTGGGAGTGAGCCTCCTAGACTGAATGTCATGGGCCTCTCACTAGCATTCTAAAAATAGCTGCACAGACAGAGCTTTATAAGCACCCCACTACCCATGCTTGAGCCACAACTTCAAAGCGGTGTCTACAAAGCTATTTTTAGAGCACTAATGCAAACCCTGCTACTCCAATCTGTAGTCCTAGGCTGGGAGGCTCACTCCCATGGGCTCCAAAATATTGACATTCAGTCCTGATGCCCAGTCTCTTGCTGTAATCCTCAGCCAACACTTGCTCTAGTGCTACCAGGTACCCAAAGGAACATCTGGGGGTTGGCTGTATGCTGGTGCCATCTCATCCCATGTTGTCTCCCCAGCACTTTCAATCACTTCATATGGATGTTATATAAAGGGGAGAGCTTGTGGGATTGAAAGTTGAGGGTGATCTACAGAACCCCAGACCAGCAAGTTGACTGTGGGTGTAATTACTTTGTCGCTGGCCAAAATCAGAGCAATAAGTGTTGTCCCAAAGGCTAGGTGAATCTTCTGGATTTGTAGGCTGCAGTAGTTAACTTAAGGAGTGTCTCCCCTGGCCAGTGGAGGGAGCTAAATGTTATTTCTAGGGTTATAGGCATGTCTTTTCTGAGTCATGAAGTGAAATCCAGATGAGAGATCAGAACTGGGACCTAGTCATGGGGTCCGGAAGTTGGGCAATAGGTTTACCCTGATAGTAATCTGGTTTCTGCTTGCTCCCCTCTATCTTCCAACCTGCTATGCCTCTAGAAACTTGAATTTCTGCAACTGGGAAACAAAATGCAAACAGTTGTAGATAAGTTGAGGCTGAGAAGATGCCTGAATGAATGAAACACGCACATGGACTCTCTCTTGAGTTCCCTTCCTCTCCTGCTAGAATTACAATCTATAACACGTTTCCTTAAAATATTAAAAGGACAAGGAAAAATGGCTCCAAAATAACGTTAAGTTGGGCTTTTAGAGGGAATTGATGAATATGCTCAATTGTCCTAATATATTGCTAACTATATTTATAGTGAATTCATAAATCAATGTGTGTAAGGCGCTGAAATCATAACTGGCACTACTGTTTTGGCTCAGTTACCAGTTTTACATCAGGGACTTATTTTCCAGTTTTTTCCTCTAAGTTGCTGTAATCGTGTGCTACAGTAGAATCTAAACTGAATGACATGCACAATAAATGTGCTCCCTCACTGAGATCATACAAGCACTATAAAATGTAAAACGAAAACAGTAGAAAGCACTGAAGTTGTTCACACTAACTTTTTATAAACCAAGAAGAGAAAAACAACAGAACTAAACTAGTCTGATTTATCTGCTCCTGACTGGCTTAATAACAAAATATGTATTACTGTCTTAGGAAGAAGTTTGTGAAAAATTGTCTGACACAAAAATTAGCCTATCCCTTTCCCCACTCCCTAAAGTAACATGAACCTAATACATGACAGAGAGGCAATGAGTGTGAGTGGCTACTGCATCCTGACCCGTGTGCCACAGGCCAGGAAATAAAAGTTCAGTCTCTTACCAGCACTCATGTGTTTTACACCTTTATCACAGCTTGGGCCTTCTGTAATATAAACCTAGAAATCTTCAAAAACAAAAAGCTCAGCGGGCAGCTATTGCCAGAAGAGAGCTTGTAGAAACAGCATAGTGGGGTTCCATATTATTTATTGTCTCTCATATTTCATATCAAATACACATAGTTTAAAGTCAAAAGTTGATCTTTCAGAGTATCACCATGGAGACCTGAATATGTTCATGAGAATTTAACTGAATTTTAATGGCAAGCAACAGGATGCAAGGGAATCCAAAACTGAAGCGGGATTAGTGCTAACAGTAAACATTTAAAAAAAATAATTGAGGTAACAACAGGGAGCTAAACATGCCAAAAAGGACAATGTTTAAGGCATCAGTCTGCCATTATACTTCCTGTGTGGCCTTTGGCAAGTCACTGAATCTTTGTGTCTGTTTCACATCCTGGGGCTAACAGGAACTCCTTCACTATTTAGATTATAATTTCTCAGTGCAGGAACACACTCTTTCTTGTGTGTTTGTAGTTTCCAGCACAATGGGACCTGATCGTGGTTGGGCATTTTGGCATTAACAGAATATAATTAATAAATAATATTAATAATCCAGTTTTGCATATTCCCTTTTATCTACAATTGCACATTAGCTGAAGTAGAGGGATCCTCAAAATTAAAAAGCAGTTTAAACTATTATTTTATTCTCTCCTCCATACTTCAGAACACATTTAAGCACTAGTATTTATCTGATATACTCAACTGACACTGAATTCACAGCATTTGATTTTATAATCCAATGATATATATGAGTGACTGAAAACTAGGGAAACATGAAGTAATGCATCATTCTAATTTGGAAAATTTGACTAACTTTGAAACTTTAGATGAACATTAAGAAATAAACGCTTTTGAGTAGGGTTCTTTTTGCTTTGCTATGAAAATAGAGCTTTCTCCATTAATATCCTATGCTACTGAAAAAAATATTACCATGCTAGACTTCTGTTTTTAACTATTGAGTTTTGGGTTTTTTAAGAGCTGATTTTAAACATTTCTCAAAGGGTTTCTCTGTAAATAAAATGGAAGTCTCAATAGAAGCATCTTACTTGCATTTTCCATATTTTAGAGGAAAATAAACTATTACAAAATGGATAACTGGGACCCTGTTTGGTCACTTGAGACATGTGCTTTTCTGCTTTTAGGATTCTAAATATTTCAACTAATTTTAAAATTTTCCATGTTTACAGTAATTCTAGTAAAATAAAACATTTTCACAGTTGTGTGGTAAAGGTGCTAACCCTGACTCAGGAGACCAGGTACAGTTTCTCTTTGTCAATGCTCCTGTCAACTTCCCTCACTCCTCATCTGGAGCAGGACTACTGGTTCCAACGAGAGCTCCCTTTCAGTTCAAATTAGTGGGTCTTCACTAGACCCACTAATTTGAATGCTGGAAGATTGACCGTGGCAATGTCAATTTTCCACGTAGAATAGACAAGCTCTTAGCTCTTAGGGGAAACTGTACCCCGGTTTCCCCTATGGAAATTGGGGATAAATACAGTAACAAATGTTACAATACTCAGATGCTGTTGTAAAGGGGAGCCATATAAATACCTCAAATAGATAAATATTGATTTCCACTATTTACAAAGAAATCCATAAAGCACACAATTTGAAGGAACATGTTTCCAGTAGAGCAGGGGTGGGCAAAAGGGCCTCCATGGGCTGGAACTGGCCCGCGAAGCCCGTTAATCCAGCCCACGGACGTCCTGCCGCTCCACCTCCCCCCAGCCAATCAGGGCCTGGGGGGACGGAGCAAGTGCATGAAGTTTTCTCCGTCCTGTCCCCGCCCTTCAAGGAGTGTGTGGCGCTTAAAAGTGCCACCTGCTCCTGGAAGGGTGGGAGGAGACTTAGTGCACTCACCTGCCCCCAAACCCTGATTGGCCTGGGGGCAGAAGGGGAAGCGTGCGAACTCTCTTCCCCCTGCCAGGAGCATGGGCTCCTAAGGGGAACCTCTGCGAGGGGCAAAGGCGCTCCCCCACCCCCAGACCAATCATGGTCTGTGGGAGTGGAAGCAGGGAAGTATCCTGGCCTCACCCTTCTGGTGCGGCCCAGGGCCACTTCAAAAGTTTCTGAAGTGGCCCCCAGCAAAAAATTATTGCCCACCCCTGCAGTAGAGATTTCTTAACTGTGCCTGAAAGAAGTGCACCTATTTGCAAGCACAAAGGATGAAATTCACCAGTATGCCAAGGACCAGCACAAGCTCTAGACCTTCTTAAATCCCAAAGAAGTCCTTTTTTGAGGTCTGGAGTAAAAATTAATGGATGCATAGGGCTTGTACTTGTCCTTTGCATAAGGATGAAATTCCAACCAGAACTACATAAAATAGCACATTCTATGTTGTGGTCCCCTACATGCAGGTGAGTACGCTCCTGATTAGTGTGCGCACAGCCACAAAGATTCTGAAATGCTGGCTTCAAATATCTTTACATACATGTCTTACCTATATTATCTATGAATACTAAATGTCTCAGGTGAATAATCGTTTTGGCAGGTGAACAAATATTTTTCTTATCACAATAAGAATTAGATGATTAGCTTTGGTGCCTGAGCTGGACAACTGTCATATAATAAAAACTTCCAAAACTCTTAAAAAGTTTGAGGTTTTTTAACAGTAGCCCAAAGGAAGGACATGTTGGGTTTGTCATTTATTGAAGATTTCAATACAATTAGCTATCTCTTTGAAAGCCAGGTTCTGCTACTCTTAATCACAAGGAATAGCAACTTTTTCTGAAACTATCTGCTATGGATTTCAGTAGGACTACTACTCAAGAGAGAAAGCTGTTACTCAAGAAAGATAAAGGTGGCAGAATCTGCTCCCAATTACAGAATTTTAACAGCTAAGAAAACACAAAACCACAGAGCTCTTTTATCCAAACCAGAAAACATCTTAGATGTGAACATGGTTGTGAAAATAATAAAACTTTTCAACTTTAGAGGACTTTCCAAATGGGAAAACAAGGCAGAGAAGTGATTTAAACCAAGACGGTAGCTGTGTCAGATCTGGAATGAGGAAATGAATTGATACTGCCTCCCAGGCTAGAGTTCAGATCACTGCAAAATTCTCTCTTTCTGGCTTCTGTCACCTCGGTGAGGAACACAATAGATCAACTGAATGGCATTGCAACTCCTGCCCTAAGGAGTGTAGCAGCTAAACAAATCATTTGCAATGCTATCACTTACAAAATGGCTATAAACAACCCACATGTTGAGCTTTGGCTTCCTCAACTTACTCCAGTATGAAAAATGATTCCAGGAAGATTTCTAGAACAAACTTTTCGGACTTCTTTGCTTTTACATCCACTTCACAACAAAATTATTCCTGGTTGGAATCCTGTAGCATAAAACAAGATGAGCCTATTTAATCATATTGCTGCTCTATTTCTTCTGACTTGGGAAAGGAAGATCTGCATTACCAAGACACACTCACTCTTAAAGCTACCAGTGTGGTCTCTGGGGAAAGTGCCATTGTATTCTCTAATAAACTTAAAAACCAACAAATAGTATGGTAGCACTTTAAAGACTAACAAAACATGTAGCTGGTATTCTCTGTTAGCTGGTATGTAAGTAGGTAAGAAGTGTGGTATGGAGTTTGCAAGAATGCTTAAATTCTCAAGCACAAAGCAATCGCAGCCTTTGTCATTGTATGGGTTTCACCAGTCACATAATGCAGTGAGCTCTGGACTTATTTGGTATAGACTTCTCCCATGTTTAGTAACCTTTCCCTGATTAGTATGGTTTCCTTTCTCTCAGACGAACAATGCTTTGCATGAGCTCTTTCAGGAGCGCTATTGACAGAACACGACTAACTGCCTCTTCTATAGAAATTGTCCAATGGCAATGTAAGTCAGAAAACACTAGACACATCCAGCAAAATTTACTGGGCGGGGGGGATTAAATGCCTGCAGGGAGAGTATTATAATTTAGTTTTATTCTGAAGTCTAAAAAATGGAAAAACTTAAAGCTTTATACTGCATTACAGCAGAGCTGTTCAGGGTCTGCCAACATTTCCATTATAAGCTGCAATTTTCTGGAGTTTATAACTGCCATAAAAAATTGCTTTTGGGATGAAACTCAAAGCTAATTTCTCCCAGTAAAAATGTTTGTTTGTTTTTTTTCCTGGGGGGCAAGGGAAAGTGAGGGCAAATTAAATTTACTTATTTTTAAGCCAAGTGAGTGAAAAATAATAAGCGAAGATGTAGCACGCCTGATACTGGTTTTAGCTAAGTTTTTTAAAGCAACCCATGTCTGTTTGCTATGGCCTTTTAATCACATTTAATGGTTTCACTGAGAGACTGCCTTTTTTCTCCCTCTCTTCTACCCCCCAATCCCCAGACAATGTTGCAGGCTTGGACAACAGTACTGCCACCCCTTAATAGAAGAGGGGTTGGTGGCAGGGAATTCTCTCCATAAGGGGAACAGCTTTATTTCTCAGCACAAGATGCATGGCTGATTTGTTTCACTGGAGCTATGTCTACACTATAGTTTGCACTGCAGCCTTAGTCTTAGAAAAGACATGGAGGAACTGAAGTATAGGACTTTAACAGGGGTCAAAAAAGAGCTAGATAAATTCATGGAGGTTAGGTCCATTGATGGCTATTAGAATGGAGATAGAAAACTGAAATAATATTGGTCCGCATGGTAGATAGGAAGTGAGTGACTGCATACTTTTTATTATTCTAAATCAAAGGAAAAAATATATAAGTAGAACTAAGAGCCAGATTTACTGCGAAACTGCACCTGCTTTGTGCCTCTGACAACATAAAGGCATAAAACCATCTTAACAGGCTGTTTAAGCAGTCTGTATCACTAAAGAAGCACAAAGTAGCAGTTTACCTAATAAATCTGGTCCCAAGTTTTTTCCAGTTAGACTTCTAAAATGTATCCTTCCCTCTTCATTCCTACTACTGAAACTCTTGTCCATGCCTCTGGCCATCTCTCATTTTGACTACTTCAACCTCTTTCTGACCTCATTGTCAAGACCTTCCAAAAAACTGAAAAAAAATCATCTGCTGCTTGGATCATGTAACTCTTCTAATCAAATTCCTTTACTGGCTTCCTCTCTTTATGCATTACGTTCAAGACACTTGGCCCAAACTGTTTCCAAATGCATGAATAAGAGATTCTCTTGTCCAAAAAACAACATAAGCTCACTTAGCCTGACCTTTTGATTTCATCTGGTTACAATACCTGGTGCACAGTTCTCTTGAAGTTTGGTAGTCATTTGCTGTAAACATCAACATATTACTGTGAAAAAAACCTTCTGCATTTAAATTACAAGCAATGAAATAAATTCTGACACTCTTACTCAGACTGAACAGTACCCAAATACTCAAGCAGTCCCACCAAAGTCAATGGAACCACTATGGAATAAAGTGCTACTCTACATGCATTAGCATATCAGAATCTCATCTACTTGTGTATGGTTAAAAATGAAAGAATTTTTGCAATCTATTGTTTAAAAATGTAAGTCAGCCCCCTAAAATTATGAGATTGGCTTTAAAGTCAGGGAGATTTTTTGTTTTAAAAGACTACATTTTGGCTTCCTATTTGTCTCCTGGTTTTGAGCCTTTAAGTCTGGACTCAGGTCATTTTTTTTCAAGCTTTTCTCTACAAGCATCACAGATAGTTTTTTTTAAATAAAGGAAAACTGTGATTCTTATTATTCCTGAGCTGTTAGGAGTATGGGTTTTAAGAAACACATTAAATATTTCAACCATTGCATGGAAACTATGAGAGCTGTTCACAAGGCTCTCAAAGTTCAGGGCAACCACTCTTCTCGCTCCCCAGTCATGACCTCTCCTGGGTGGAGATGCACCATTCAGTCTTCTGACCCAGGTTGTGTCCAGGCTTCACCGTTCCTTGATTGGACTGTAATATCCCCAGCAAAAGAAGAGATGCCTAAGCAAGCTTATTTGGCCTGCTCTTCAGAGATGGTAGACAGTGTAACTGACACTTACAAATCACCGCACAGCTTTTTTTAAACCAAGCCCATTTTATTCTTTGGTAATGTGACAGAAAACACATACTAAAACCAATATATGAACACGCACACATTCTAATAATCTGACCAAAGATTACATCCTATCTACATGGGTTCTGGCCAGGAAGCAGGCCTTCAAAATCCTCTACAGGGGTTTTTACATGGCTTTAAGTTCATAATACCCTTTGCCCAAAACAACAACCATTATGACTCTGAGTCATTCATTTATCCAGTTTGGGCCTCCAAAGAGACCACAAATAGATAACCAGACAGACAATGGTTTTCTGCTCATGGCTCAGCTTTAAAAGAATGGATTCAGAGGTGGATTATTTGCATTCCCTAAGTATTTCCTAGAAAACCCCTTTCACATGTACTATCCCCTAAAAAATCTTTTGAAGTTCCTAATACTTCTTAGATTGCATTAATCCTGTCTTCCTCCTAAATACACTCTATACAATCTCACACCAGTACATATTTTTTTTCACTTAATACAATGGATGCGTAAAGAGCTTTAGTTAGCAATTTTTTAAGTTAATTTAATAAGGGTTATCCATGATATTGTCATATTTGTCACAACTGCATTGCACCAATTATGTGGTCTACTTACTTTTTTTCCTATTTCATGCAGCATGAGCTGTACAAAGACTGCCCATCTTTCATTCTCCCTCTACTAGGAGTAGTTCTATTCATTTCAATAACACTATTAACAATAAACAAGATTAATTGCCAGTATATGTGTTTGCAGTATCAGGGCCTATGTTATTATTATTTCTGTTTCATGTGTAATGAAGTCTATGTGATCCTATTTGTTAGTCTCTAAAGTTATGTCTACACAGCAGAGCTATTTCGGAACAACTGATGTTATTTCGAAACAACATATCCGCATCCACACAGCAAGAAGTTATTTCGACATAATGTCAACATAATGTCAAGCTGGAGGATTACTTACTCCAACTCCTGTAACCCTCATTTTACGAGGAGTAAGGGAAGTCGGAGGAACAGTGTGCTCTCTTGGACTTCCTGCTGTGTAGACCGCACCAAAAGCCAAAATAAGCTATTTCGACTTAAACTACGCAATTGATGTAGCTCAGTACCTTATTTCCGCTTTAGCCCTGCTGTGTAGATGTGTCCTAAGGGACCACAGGACTAACTCACTGTATTTAAAGTTACAGACTAACATGGCTACCCCTCTGAGAACATTTTCCCTGAATTCCTTCTGGCCGAGGGAAAAGAGCAGCCTTTCAGAGTTGGTTGAAAAATTTGAAACAATTTCTGTAAACATTTTTGTAAAAAACTAATTGTATGTGTATTTTATTTAAGAAAAACAATTTCCCCCCCTTTGTTCACTGCCAGTGGTAAAAGAGGAAAAAAGAAAGTGGAAAGAAGGAAAAAGGATAGGGAGAGGATGAAGGTAGAGAGAGAGAGAAGAAAAAAAACCTGGTTTTGATTTTCAAAAGGACAAAAAGGTATTTTTCCTTTGAAAAACTAAAATTGTGATAAAACTAAATATTCTCTAGCAAAATCTCCATGTTATTTAAAGAGCTATTTTTTCATTGAAAATTATTTTGATTAAAAAATATTTCAACCAACTCTACTTGTCACATTTCAAAACCTCATGCAATAAGGACAGCCAGCCTGAAAGGCTGGAAAGGAATTCAGCAAATCTTAGTGGTGGACTTTGATGAAGCCACAGGGGGAAAACATTCAGGATATGTATGTTTTTTTGGAAAGGAACCAAGTTACATTAATGCTACTGTTATTCAGCAACACAAATTTGTTCATATTGTGTTCACGCGAGGACTAATTTCTTTGCTACGAATATTGCAATGTCTATATAAGTTTACTCTAATGAAAACAATATTTTCCAAACTATGAACAAATGCATACTGATAGCTTTACAGTGTCTTAATACTGATAGTCGTCAGAACTAGGGATGTAAGCGAGTAGTCTACTATTGGAGTTGACTACTCACATTCCCCCCTACCTGTATCATCTCATTGCTGGGTCTCTCCATGGACAGGGGCTGCTCTGGCTGGCAGGCAGCCTGTCTCAGGAGCTACCTTTGCTGCAGGTCTGCAGTTTAAAAGCAGTAGGAGCCAGGTGGGCAGGCAACCCAGCTCCTAATACATTTAAACTGCAGAGTTGCAGCAGGGGTAGGTCCTGGAACCGGCACCAGCTGAAAATAAGCACTTCTTCCCTTATCAACTAATCGTGTAGTTGATAAAAATTCTATCGACTACACAATTAGTGAATTATCCACCTCTTAACATCCTTATTCAGAACAAGAATTTATACAATCTGCACATGCTAAATGTAGTAAGACGAGCCACTAAATTTCTTTATAATACAGGTAGATTTTACCTAATCTCTTATTGGCAAAGAAAGATTCTCAGGGTCAAGGGGACTACAAACAATTATAGCCTTGGGAGCCTGCTGGCTCTGAGAATCTTTTTAAAGAAAATCTAATGTGTGTGTCCAGTTCTCTTGTGCTCTCGACCATGTCTCTTCTATCATGACATTCTGTATACATGATTTCTGGAGTCACTGCTGGTATGGACTGAACATCAACACACCAATTTTGAGATGTGA
This sequence comes from Apalone spinifera, assembly GCA_030068395.1. Taxonomy (NCBI): domain Eukaryota; kingdom Metazoa; phylum Chordata; order Testudines; family Trionychidae; genus Apalone; species Apalone spinifera. The sequence continues at coordinate 43,694,576 of CM057847.1, forward strand.
AAATGAGGGGCATTTATATAATCCAGAAATCCACATGCCATACCATATCTTGCCAAGAAGATTGCCAAGTACTTACATATATACAAATAAATTAGTGACTGAATTGTGCTATAAAAATAATAGCACATCTTTTGGATTTCACTCACTAATTCCATGTGGTCTGGTATTAATCAGATGCCCTCAGAAACTGTACTTTCTCAGTGAGGAAAGTGCTGTTCTTCCAAGAAAGTCACCTTCAGTGTTTTTAGATGTGCACATTTTTCCTTACAGAAGCATCTTTTTCAAAAACACATTTGAGTAAGAGCCAAAGATGATTTAATGATGCACTTACTCATATCCCTGCAAATTGTCTGTTTTTTTGGGTTAGACTTCTGCATACAAATGTGTTTTGGCATTTGTAACCGTGGTATTATCAGTCTTTTCTTTTCATCAAGATGGTGCTGACTTCTGGCACTAAATTATAAGGACAAATGGAATCAGAGAACCCATTGTTTCCAAAGAAATGTGTGTCAGCACAGTATTAAAAGAAACTGACAGCCTCTTCCTTTTCTCTCAATCAGGTCAACTCCCACTGAATTCATTTGAAGTAAGTGAGCAGTGGGGCTACCTGCATTGTCACAGAATGTATCTGACAGGTTTATCCTCACTGGCATTATAAGGTATGTCTACACTGCAATAAAACATCCAGGGCTGGCCCACGTCAGCTAACTCAGGCTCACACAGCTCAGGCGGCAGAGCTATAAGGTTGCAATGTAGATGTTTAGGCTTGGGTTAGAGCCTACTATGCAATATTATAGCCCCGCAGCCCAAGCCATTTGAACCCAAGTCATCTGACATGGGCCAGCCAGATGTTCTACTGCAGTGTCCATGGAAGATCTGAAGGATACCTACAGTGTCTCACAGCAAAGGAAAATCACCGCAGTTGTAAAAAAAAAAAAAGTACAGATGGAAAGGGGCTGATGCCAGGAACCTATGCAGAGGGGTGGTCCATGGCTACCTAGTGTCACCAAGCGTGGCTGTGCACAGCAGCATTTTCAAGTTTTGGCTGGCATGGAGAGGCCTGCTTCTAAATAAGGCCTCCAATCCTTTCCTTTCTCCCTTAACATGCAGGGAAATATGAGGGCCAGAGAGGCACATCCAGCTCTCTGAGCTACGGTTGTGGCTATGGCATGCTCCGGTCCAACTGCGCAGCCTAGAAGAAAACAATTCTGGTTCTCTTCAGTCCCAATACTCAACTGAGTGAGGATTTGATCCTGGTTCCATATAAGTCAATAGAAAAACTCCTATTAACTTTACTAGGGAAGGATCAAGTCTTAACTGATTCTGGGTGCTGTGGGCAAGATTTAGAGCAGTAGGGGCTTGCAACAGAGCAAAGTATCATGGAGGTAAAACCTAGCCTGGCTTATCTAGACTGGGACTCCCTCTGGTTCCAGGCATCAAAACCAGTGGGAATCTGTTAATACAGTTCGCTAGCGTAGACATGGTCTACACTAGAGAAGGAATGTGCATGATTCACGTGGCTTCTCAAACTTTGTGTGACAATTACACCTTGTCACTGCTTGTCAATTCACACTGCCATCGGATTGTCTAAAGCTCCAGGATTAAGCTAGCGATAAACAGCACAACTCCTCTGGCACAATGAGTAAAGCTCGACTGTTCAGGAGACACTTTCTCAGGGACTAGTCTGACATTGTAGAATATACTCCAAACACTAAGAGTCATTACACAAAGCTCATACACCTTGTGTGGCGAGTTCCTTTGATTTTTCCTTCTCTAACAAAGTTATAGCAACAAGTATATTTATACTGTATTAAAAAACCTTCAAAATATACACAATTACCAAAACAAGTCACGCCACTGCATATGCTTTTTCGTTGGGGGAGAGGATGAGAGAGCAAACACCATGGCTATGTTTACACTGCTGATTTTGCCAGCCGTGAGTATGCAAATGAGATGTGGATTAGCATATCACGGTGCCTTATTTGCATAATTTATGCACACCATTTTTGCAGAAAAAAGTAGTGTGGACTCTTTTTTTCCCACAAAAACCCTCTGTACAAAAATGGTATGCATAAATTATGCAAATGACGTGCAGCAATATGCTAATCTGCACCTTATCTGCATACTCATTGCCAGCAAAACTGGCAGTGTAGACGAAGCCCAGGTGCTAGAAGTGTAGTGGTTTAGTGCACTAATGGAAGGCACTCAGATACTATGGTGACAAGTGTATAAAAACCTATACAGAATAAGCAGTATAGGTATCGTCTTACACTTTCCCAAGTGCCTTCAACTACATTAACAAGTATACCAATAGGCACTTAATTGTCCTTATATTAGATTATTTCTTCATATCTTTGCATCATTTAAAATAAAAAGCCATTTTAAGGAGCTTATGCAATGTAGCCTACAAAATACAGCACCATCCCGCTCCTTGTTCAGTGAAAAGGTCAAATATATTCACCTATTTTAATTCTAGGCCGTGCATTTTACAATTTATTATTATTTTTAATCCCAGGTTACCTGGCCTATTAGAATCTGCTCTTCCAATGTTTGTTCCCAGGACTGACTGCCTTTACAGAAGCTACTTGTGACCCAACAGAGATGCTTAATTTTCACTGTCTTGCTTTCTCACAATCAATAATAAAAGACAGCAGCCAGTGTAGGCTGAGATTTCAAAGGAGCCTATCCTAGATAAGTTTTCAAATCCTATCCCATTTCAGTGGGATCTGGGCACATAATTCACTTTGGCACCTTTGAAATTCCCTGCTACTGGTTACCCAAATTTATTTTTTATTCATCTTCTCTCACCTCGCTCTGCTCCACCACTTTAAAATGCTGCATGAGAGAAGGTTAGAGTTGTGTTTCAAAAGGGAAGCAGATGCTTCCTATTCCATTCCAGCCAACATTAGCCACCCTTGAGGAGTAGGTAGGGCAGAAGATAAGGGAGTCACATCTAAAACACACGGCCTTTTAAAAAAAGTTGTATCTACTTTCCTTCACCTAGAAAATAACCAGCAAAGGGTATTTTTATTGTGGTTTTTTTTTTAACCTAGGTGCTAGTTATGCTTCATTGGGCTTTGGTGTCTGGCTTGGACATCACCAAAAAAACTTAACTGCCCAATTAGAGCATTGGTTAGAACCACCAGCATACCCTGAGCCAGACTGTAATCCTTTAAAATGTAAGCATCCTGCATGATAGTGCTTCTCTTGTAGGAGCTATTTAAACATCTACATTGGGCAGTTGGTTGGGCTACTCCAGGTGCTCATCCCTTCAATGTCAGGGAAAGTGTAGCTTATTAGCACTGGCCCTGCTCTTTCCTTCTGTTCTACACTGAAGGGGACCCACTGGATGCATAGCTCCTGCAGGATTTGTGCTCTGTGTGGACAGACATGAAGGAGTGGGACGGGCAGTAGCATATACAAGGGGCATTTGTGAAGATATTAGGGAATCCGCAAATTGACAACAGAACCACCAGAATCTGTTGGGGCAAACTGTCCAGAAACTGCATGAACGGCACTTCTGGGGTTTCCTTTCCAGTCCGAATGTGAAGCCCTACGTAGCCATCTCATGAATGTCAGGTAACCTGAGTTCATTTTAGACACTGAGACAATGTCTATGCTGCAGGCTTTTTGTGCAAGAAGAGCTGTTCTTGCGCAAAAACTTACAGAGCGTCTACACTGCACACATGTTCTTCCGCAAGTAAATTTAAAGTAAAGCGTCAGAAAACAGGGCTTCTTGCGCAAGTGTTATTCCTCTCCCCACGAGGAATAAGCCCTCTTGTGCAAGAGCTCTTCCACAAGAAGGCAGTGTAGACAGGCAGCAGGGGTTTCTTGCACAAGAAAGCCCTATGGCTAAAATGGTTATCAGAGCTTTCTTGCGCAAGAGAGCGTCCACTCGGCCATGGATGCTCTTGCGCAAAAGCACATCTCTTCCACAAAAGTACATGGCAGTGTGGATGCATTCTTGTGGAAGACCTTTTGCACAAGAACTCTTTTGTAAAGCAGTTGTTGCGCAAGAAGCCTGCAGTGTAGACGTAGCCAGAAAGAACTATCCCAAAAAAGTGAAAGTACAATTTCTCTTCATGCAGGATATTTTCTCCCAGCTGTCCTAGGGAATGATTTTTTTAAACCAGAAAACAGATACCTATTACCTTCCTCCATGCCATGTCTTAACAGTTTTCTGGCTAACAAAATTCCAGCAGGCCCCCATTTACACGCTTTGCCATCTAGATCTCAGCTTGGTGCATGGAAGTTCTATTCACCTATTTGGCTCCCTTTAACTGTACAGACTTGTTAGCTGGTTTTAAAGATGATTTACTCCCAAACCTTGAGCTTTACAGTTTAACAGGAGGCAAGATTAATATAAGTGCAGAACATTTCATTTTAATATTGAAATTATATTAGTCATGTTTTGCTTCCCAGGCTGATCAGCTGATATCAGTTTTATTTGCAACTGTTCTCTGGCTCCAAGCACCTTCTCTAGCATGTCAGGAAGGACTGCACTTTGAAGCACCAGTCTATTTGCAAATTTTATAATCTTTTATATACAAATTTATAAGAAGATTACAAAAAACCCCAAAACACACTTGCGCTTTATTTCCAAATAGCACAGAAAACTAAGCTAAAGAGACTAAGCCTAGTATGAACTCATTTTCTTTTGCTCACTGAATGATGAACCTTACCAAAATAGTAGCAAGGTCTAGTAGGTATCAGGAACCTGAACAGTTAGTCATTTCTCATATTTGACAAAAGGCCTTCAAGCCTAAAAGAGCAATAGCTGATTAGCTAACTTTGAAAAAAGTTATACTGGTATTTGGAAGGGTTGCTGATAACTTTTGTTACACGCTGTCTAATTGTGTCGTGCTCTTCAGTGACTAATCCACATAAAAAGGTAAGAGCCTATTATTGTTATAAACTAATGGTGTTACTCTTGTCCTTGCAAGCTGAAGATTCTGCATTTTATTTCTTCTTACAACCTATGCTGGTGTATCATTAAATATATTTTCTAACCCTCTCTCTCAGGAGAATGCACCTGAAAAAACAGTCCTGAGTATGCAAAATAATAAAAAATCGTTTCCCAAATATTTCCCTGCCATGTCCTATTGCCTTCAAAGTGCACTTGGCCCAATGACATCTGAAAATCTTCAGATGAAAGGCAGTCGTGCATGGATATTTGGAAGTCAAGGACTGAGAACTGGAACTGCTGGATTCCATTCCTACTATGAATAATTGTTTCATTTATTTTGATTTAAAATGAGCCTCCTGTGCAAAGCTCTATCTACCCTGATGCACAACACCATCCGCACAGCATTAATTATTCAACGAAAAACTCTGGTGCCTTAGGGAAGCACATCTTTAAACTCCACCCAGAGACCAATAGGTGGCCAGAAGAGATCCCAGACACTGGTTTCATATGAGATGTCCCTCATATGAAATAAGCAAGGGTACGTCTAGACTACATGCCTCTGTCGCCAGAGGCATGTAGATTAGGCT
>CM057847.1:43716853-43741302 GCA_030068395.1 Apalone spinifera
GGAAGGGGAAAGAGGCAGAGAGAGTCAGAAATCCTGGCTAATTAGGGGCAGCTGCAAAATCAATTAAAGCCCAGGTGAAACTAATTGGGGCTGCCTGGAGGCCTATTTAAGAACTCTCCCTGTGGGTGAGGAGAGAGCAAGAGGAAGCTGTGAAGGAGTTTTGGAGAGTGGAGGAGGCGGTTGGCGAGAGAAAGATATTGGAGAAGCCAAGAGAACAGCATCAACATCGTTAAAGACTACAGGGAGAGAACAAATCTCAAACCAAGGTGAGTGAGCCATATACTTTGACTCCTAGACTGTGGGATGAACAGGGGTCAGGGGCCCAGGAGTAGGACTGACCCTGCCACACAATGTGAAGCAAAATCTGTTGTTTCAACCATGATACTTAAACCCAGGAATTGACAAATTTGCTATCATAATTCAATTATATTAATTTCTCTGCATTACTCACAATCCACTATTTTTCACTGAAACAACAACTTGGGTCTTATGTGTGTAAATGAATGTGTAATTTCTTTGCCCAGAATGGAGGATGCTTTATCTAAGGTCTCTTAGAAGTGTTCTGAATACCAGCCAGCATATTGGATCTTCCAATTTCTCTTGTAACAATCACTTTGATTTCCTATCCCTGACTTCTAAATGTCTAGTTCTGTGTGTCTTCGACTGCAGCCTGGTTTTCTGAAATCATTTACTAGTAAATCTGCTATAGAGAATAATCTTAGATTTATGGTAGAATGAACTAGATGAGAAGCTAGGCTTTTCCATCTAGATTTAAAGTGTTCAAGGACACAATTCTACAGACCAACAGCTCACCCCATAAGGAAGAGTTCCCTAATATCCAACTTAAACATGCCCTTTCTTAATTTCACAAGGTAGCGCCATAAATAATTCCACTTTTCCTTAGTGTTTAGTGTTCTGCAGCACTAAAGCTTAGATTCATCTTTCTGACAATGGTGTGAATCATGAGTTGCTTCACTGAGTCAATCATGGTGGTGTAGCTCATTTGATTGAAGCGAGAGGAGACCCAAGCCCTTAATCATCAATTAGCCAAATGATAGTATCAGCTTTTTAGAACCTTTCCTCATTTGTCAGTCCCTTCTTCGATAATTTTTCCTACTCTTCCCTGAATTTCAAGTTTATCAATACACTTCTAATTATAAAGTAGCCAGAAATGAACATAATATACAATATGTAGTCCACCTGTATGGCATGAAGAGAGAAAATTACCTTCTTGCCCATTTTACAGCCATGATGCCCTATATATTCAGGTCTAATTTTCTGTCTATTCTTTCAGCATTACTAATTCCCAAACTAAATCTTTCTATTGCATACCTGAATATAGTATAACTATTACTCAGAAGTATTCTCGTGTTTCTAATATGACTTTGTTTTCTGCTCCTCTTTCTGTCCCCTCTAGGGATGATTTGTCCAATTTCTTTCTCCGATGGTGAATGCAACAAAATATCCCAACAAGAGACCTGCAAAGAGCCAAGTGTTCTTTACTTACTACTTTCAGATCAGTATTTTTATAAGCATGAACACACTACAGTATCCCAACTTGACACCCCCCCCCCAACTTGTTAAGGGTTTGCATTGAGCTGAAGAGCAAATATCAAACATGTACAAAATACAAAAGCATGCATCTAGCTGAAGTGCAAGAGTAGGTGAGGCAGGAGAGTGAGTGTTTTTATAAGACAACATAACAATAGCCTTTTATTGTAACTGTTCACACATACTATGTCCCAGAACTAATAGGACACACAAATGAATATTACAACAGAGAACTTTTTTTTTATCTAGTCCATACAAAGAATTCCATGACCATTATGGTCCTTTGTAATTTCCTCTGAGCAAAAACCTTGTCTCCTCATTTATCTTGAAAGCACTGCTACCGAACTCCCATCCTTATCCCTAGCAACACTGAAATACATCATTTAGTTCTTTCCTCTGTTCAGTGATATCTTCAAGCCTTTATAAGGATAAAGGCAGCTTCCTTTTAGTAGTCAGGTACTTTTTCTCTTTTTAAAAACTAGGAGCATGAATGAATTTGCTGTCCAGGTTTCTCTCCTGACTAAACACTCAGGCAACTTGACATGTTTTCAACAAACAACTAAGTGGCACACATTCGACATTTTTATTGGAAATGTGATACTTTTCAGCTGTATGTATTGTTTCACATTGGAACGCCAATTTTACCATATCATTTGATATAAAAATGCATTTTCAAAAAACCTGCAATTTTTAATGTTCACTGGCAGGAAAGTAAAGACCAGCAAGAAAATATCAATTAATCTTTCATCTGAACATCTTATTACAACTATGATTTAAGCCCTATTTCTGTATGCCTTTATGAAGATGAAAGCACAGTGCTGAGAAGATATGTCAAACATATCAAGATTACCAGCCAGGTGAGAGAGGCATGCATGGATTGTAAGCACTTTCTTCTCACTTGCTTAGTGTCCGGAGAATGGAATGAAAAGCAAGCAGTGTCCCTGAGCGCATGGCTGCTGCCCCTCCCCAACCCTCCTGAAATGGCACCCTTGTAGAGATGCTCTCACTGATTGGCTGGCAGGATTGAGGTTTAGTTTTGTAACAGTTAATTAAATGTGCTTTTGCTGGTACAGTTTACCCCAGCTCCCCAGATGAAATAATCTTTACTGGAAAAAAATGACTTTCCCCTAATATAATTGCATGTATACTTGAACTTTATTGGTATAAAAGCATTATTTTAAAAAAATCCCCAAACTGCACATTATACTGGCAAAAGTTTCCCATGTGGACTTGGCCTAGCAATGCTCTGCAGCTATAAAAAGAACAAATTCTTTGGCTAAGAGGAATTTTAAACAATGGAACAATATTGCCAAGTGAGGTTTTTGAGTCCTAACACTGTTTCCCAGACAGGGTTCCACGGAACCTTGGGGTTCCACAGACCATCGTCAGGGGTTCCGTGAGAAAACGTGAAATAAATAATTTTGAAATACCGCAAACAATTCCAAATATCCCTCAAAATACCATGGGAAGTTTTGTCTGGCAATACTGGAGTAATCTTCATACTCTACCAACTGCCTCTTTGTTTTGGTCAGTTCGTATTTAAGATTATATTTAGTTGTATTGTACCTGCCCTTCTGCTTCCCAGAATTCTCTATGTTTCTAGTCTTTTCTAGTGCAAGTTACGGTCGCTTGCTATTTTGTAGATTTGTAGTCTTTGTGCAGTTTTGTAATTAACACTTTTACCAAAACTGTGGTTGTTTTCGTGGATCTAAAATCTCACCTCTGTAACAGTATTTTCATCTGGCTGTCGAAAATAAAAAAAATGTGGACGCATACGAAAAGAAGGTGCGTCAGTGAAGGAGAGGACAATTTTTATTCATTTTCACTATCTGAGCCAAGTACAAGTGAAACAGGAAGAGAAGTGACAGATATTTAAAAAAAATTGCCTTTACAATGACAATTACTTGGCCATGGGTTTTACATAGACTGGAGATGAAAACTGCCCCATTCCATTGTGCACTGTTTGCAGGGAAAAAAGCTAACACACGCAGCTATGGCCCCAGCCAAGTTAAAGCGACACTTCACTACTAATCATGGCCACTTGTCAAATAAAACAGTTGATTACTTTCAGTGACTTTTGGATTCACAGAACAGGTTGATCAGTACCTTCTTTCTTTGTCATCAGAAATGTATGACTGGGTTAGGAACCCTTTTGTTGAGTTCTCACAAAATTTACTCAGTCTGCAAGAAGAACAACAACTGACTGAACTATGGTGTGATCGAACTTTGAAGACAAAATTCAATGAAGTGCCACTAGATGTGTTTTGGATTTCAATAAGAAGAGAGTATCTTGTGATCTCAGCAAAAGCAGTGACCATCTTACTCCAGTTTTCAACATCTTACCTCTGAACAAGCTTTCTCATGTCTTAAACATTAAAAGCAAAGAAAGAAATCGTCTGCTGGTCTGTCAAGGAAGAACTGCGAGTGCGTTTGTCAAAAATTCGGCCAAGAATTCAACATTTGTGCAAAAAGAAACAAGCCCAAGTGTCTCACTGAAAGTAAACTTTATATTGACTTTGGATGTGAACTTTATTTTGATTTGATATTGGGGGGGGGGGGGGGGAGATTAGATAATACAAAAAAGACAGGAAAAATGCTCCAATTTTTTTTTCTTACAATGTAAGCTGACAGATAACAGCTCTTTACAAATACATTTTCTTGACAATAATTTAGCAGTAATTGAATTGCGCTCCCCTCTGTCAACTTTTTCTGGCCAAGCAAACGTTTTCATAGGTACAGATTCCTCAGGATATGAAAAATTATTTTAAGAGTTCCTCCACGAGGAAAAAAAGTTGGGAATCACTGTCCTAACAGATTTGATTACCTCCATTTATTTCTACCTTTCCACCATACTGCGTCTCCAAACTATGGATGTTAGATATTGTGTAACTCAATAGTGTAATTAACCAAATCTTAGCAGTTACATGATTATTCGATAGCCACCATGGGCAGAGCTGGCAGCTAGTTTGCTCCTGGCCCCACTCCCGGGGAGGTTGGGGCAGGGGATTGAGGTACAGGAGAAGGTGTGGCATCTGGGAGGAAGTTTGGATTACGTATGTAAAATCCCATTTAGTTAGTTAACTGACTAAAGGGGGGGGGGGGGCCAAGAGGCTGTAGCAGTTCCAGCCTGCAGTGGGCTGTTCCAACCACCACCGCTTAACTCCATTAAGGGTGAGGCTTACCAGTTAACCATTAAAATCTCTAATTTGAGTATGGGAGAGGCCTTCTGGTTTCTGGCCAATGGGAGGTGAGAGACTGTGCGGGGGGTGGCGTCCGTGCACAAAGCCTCTCTCAGTGGTGGGTGGCGCACAAACACACATGGCATCCTCAGCCAGCTTATGGGGTTGTGGCAGGCAGTGTTCCCTCCAAGCTGCAGAGCAGCACAGCTTCACAGATGATTAATCCGCTCTGGCCCAGTCAGAGGCTCTGGGCTCCATGCATAGAGCTGACTGACTGGGCAGGGGTGATTTATCTCCTGTGAAGCTGTGCTGCCCAGCAGCTTAGAAGGAACACTGGCAGCAGGTAGGGAATCTGTCTGAGGCTCCTGTTGGGATGTGGGGTGATGGTAAACCAGATCTGGCCTGTGGGATGTATTTTGCCTGTCCCTGACCTAGTATGTCTTTGCCATAGTGTGGGTCTCATTCTGGCCCTAATCTCAAAGACACTTATCAGCATGAATAATTCCATTTCAAGTGGGCTACATTTGAAGGCTTGGGGTCTACATGCAGCAGAGATGGTCTTCATGGAAATGTTTATGAAGTTGAGCACACAGTTGGCATTAAAATAAAATTAAAACAAAGGCTAAAAGCTAGCTACAATATTTTGAAAATTGAAGACCTATCAAAAAGTTGACGTGTGTAACTTCCTCTTCTCTTCTCCCCCTCCCCACTTTTTTTTTTAAATTAAAAAAAACAGCACTAATACTACAAGATTAATATACAGAATCATGTTTATACCAACTGGAAGATGACCCAGAAGGTTTTTTCCAAATTTAGGATCAATGATTGCATTAAATTATGAAAACAGTCTAAAAGAGACATTTATAGGAATACGGCAAGTTAGAGATCAAGTGCTAGTTCTCACTCAGGATTGCTTATCACCATCTGGCTGGTGATGCCCAAGTATTATGAAATCCATATGCTACTTGCTCAAAACAATATCAACAAATTTGAATATTGGTGTGAATTCAATGAGATTAAATTCTATGAAGAGAAATGCAAAGAAGTGCATTTAAAGGGGGGAAACATGAATGCCAAACTACAACATGAGAAACAACTGGCTCACAGGACCTGAGGGCCATAATGGATCACAAAATTGAACATGGCTTAACAATTTGTTGCAGTTGTGAAAAAAGACTAACAATGTCCTGGCATGTAGTAACTGGAGTGTTATAAGTAAGTCATGGGAAGTAATTATTCTGCTCTACTCAGCACTGGTGAGACCTTGGTTGCAGTACTGTGTCTAATTGCAGGCACCATACTCCAGGAAAGTGTGGAGAAAATGCATAGAGTCCAGAGGAGAGCAACCAAAATGATCCAAGGTTTAGAAAACCTATGGGGAAATGTTAAAAAAATTGGACATGTTTAGGCTTGAGAAAAATACACTGGGTTAGGACTTGTAACAGTCTTCAAACATGTTAAGGGGTGTTCAAATGAGAACTGTCCTCACTTGTCCTGTTTTCAGTAGATGTGGGAAACAAGTAGTAATGGACTTAATCTGTGAATGAGATTTTGGTTAGATTAGGAAAAATTTTCTAACTAAGGATAGTTAAGCTCTGGAATAGACTTCCAAGGCAGGTAGTGGAACCCCATTGTTAAAAGTTTTAAAGAACACCTGTTGTGGATGGTCTATGATGTCCATTATATGTGATCAATAATAAATACATATTTAAAAAATTATTTGCATTATAAAGACATGAACATACCTAAACTGAGTTACTGCTGATGTTATTGCTATAATCCTTGTTTTACTCCAAACCTTCCCTACTGCTTTTTTTAAGCCTCGTTCCTGTATCATTAATAGCTAATTATAATCCAACTCTTTCAAGATCTAAGTCTTTCTATGTGTGCTGCAAGACAACTAGAAGAGTTTTGGGTGCTGTAAAAATAAAACCAACAGCAAAGAAAAAGAAACTGAAGTATATGATCTCGTAGCAGACATTATTAGCGATATCAACCCATTGCTGACACATCCATTTGACATTTCTCCTGTTCACACAGATATGAAGAGGAAAGAAGACTAGGAAGTGGTGAGAGTATGACCAGTAGCCAATATAAAAGCTGGATCACAAAAACCTTCACCCCAAAATATAAGTGAAAGTGTAATTCAAATCAACACTTACCAAATTTGACATATATATTACAGCAACAAAATAAGTTCACTTATTGGGAAGAAGGACTGATAGTTCTGGTTTGAGTCACTTGTTTCTTAAGTAAGGATGTTAAGAGGAGGGCAACTGGGTAATCATGTAGTCGATACAATTTGTATCGATTACATGAACACCCAATATGAGAAAGCACTACCCCCGCTGCAGCTCTGCAGTTTAAATGTAGTAAGAGCCAGGCGCGCAGGTAGCCCGGCTCCTACTACATTTAAATTGCAGAGCCACAGTGGCATAGCTTCTGGACCTGGCACAAGCTGGGACTGAGATGGGCTTGCTGAGTCCTGATCTAGCAGCCCCTGTCTGTGGCACATCCCAGCAGGAAGCTGCTGTGGCAAAGCTGCTCCTGTCTGTGGAGGATCCCAACTCCCCGCTAGGATCTCCCGGGGAAAGGAGCTGCTACAGGAGCAGCCTGCCCTGAGCCCTCTGCACTGCTGTCCCTATTTGTGGAGATGGGCAGCCATGGAGGGTGGGCATAAGCGGCCCTGCAGAGACAGTGCTGCAGGGAACCAGCCTTGAAGCCAGCTCCCACCAGCACTGGCTCTTGCTCCCCCTTCCCTCCTCTCCCACCTTGCTGCTTCTTATATAGGGGCTGCAGGATGCGGGAATGTGAGTAGTCGACTACCTGATAAACCTAGGCTTATGGATTTAGATAATCTACACAGCCACATCAGTAGTGCTGCACACAAACCCACCCACACACAAAATCCTACTTCATCCTCTCAACTGTCAGGCACAAAAGGAATGGGTTGTAGCATAATCCCTAAATTTACTTTTGGAGAACTCTGTAATCAGTTCCCTTATATGAAAGACAACGTACTTCATCTTCCAATAATTACAAAAGATGCAAGATGAGAGGACTTTGAGGTTAGAGACATAAAAAAGCCATGGCTGTAGGTGAAGTTGTTTGCCCAGCCTGCTTTAATGATGTATTGTTGATTTTTCATTTCTCAGTACTTACAATGCCTTCTTTCTCTGGGATATCAAGTGGCAAGATATTTCCTCCCCCATCCCATTTTCACACATACTGAGAGGGATGACTAGGCCAATATTTACAAGAGACTCAGCCCTTTCATGTTACTTCCACCATGGTCCAGTAGCTATGTAAGAAGTCTAGCAATAAACAAAAAAGTGGTAGTGTGTCATGTTATTGTTATAGTACAAGGGGTCAGGAATCCTGCATGTGTTTTTTGGCACATCATCAAGTCTACAGGACTGCTATTGAAAGTTTATTTTCACTGGCTGCTTATACAAGTAACTACAGGTGGCAATGACCAACATGCTTGGATCAGCATTTCAGTGGTATACAAAAGTGACCTGTAAAACTAGGAAAGCAGTAGTAAATCAAGGGGGAAAATGGAGGGGGAAAAAGTCAGCTTTTGCTTAGGTATCCAAATATCATAACCGAACATTACAGCAGGCTTCAGTAGTAATTGACGCCTTATTTTATAATCCAAGCTTCTTTTTTGGAATTCACACAAAACCAGAATGCTTATACTATAATGGTCAGTGCAGTATAAAAACCTACATATAAACAGAATAAAAATTCTCAAATGTTCTAAAATTTCAGCATCATTTGGGTATTTTAGGATCTGCCTAATTTGGCATTAAACATGGAAGTTTAAGTCAAATCTGAGCAGTGTTAACATTCCTTTAATATTCATATAATACTACTACTACTTCTAAGGCTATTCTTAGCCAGTTATTTCAAGGCCCAAAACCAACATGCACACAACTGAAAGGTGGAGGGAGAAGGAGGTAGAGAGCATTTAGCAAGAAAAAGGCTTTCATTTTTGAGTTCTGGATTGCGTTATTACTCCACAACAATTAAATAAATCCTTTTTTAAAACTTACGAGAAAATTCCTTCATGGTGCTCTTTAAGTTCTTGTACCTTTGTAAGACTTTCTATGTTGCCCTGAGAACCACTTCTAAAAGCTTTTCTTAAGAACTATGGGCTGTATACCACCTTCATTCAATGCACAGAACTCTCACCAAACTTATAGCACAATTAACACCTTACAACAAGTGTATTAAAAGACTATTAAATGTAGACTGTATTTGAAAACAAAGATGCGATAATATTAAGGAAAGTGTTCTTCTGGTCTATAGGAATTAGTTTGATATGAAGGGGGAGGAGCGGCAGGTTCCACCCAGGTTCTACCTTGAAGCTGGGAGCAACTGGATGAATCCTTTAAAACAGGGGAGGGGAAGTTCTGGCCCGCAGATGTGAGAAAAGACATGCCTCAATTTAAAGATAGAGAATTTAAACACAGAAGCTGAGACTTTCAAAAGAGACTAAGGGATGGAGACAAGGAAGATCTAATACTCCCTTAGAGGGTTTCCCATTTTTAAAGTTTGTCTCAGGCCCTGCAATCTCACTACTTTTATTTTTCTGAGGTCAAAGGGAAAATCTAGCAGCAGAATGAGTCTGTATGTGGAACATCTCTCCCCAGTCCCAAAAAAAAGCACTACTTCTTCTTCAGCTGTGTCCAGGTATAACATGGGAAAGCCAGATCAAAGAGACTGTGCTGACTACCCACTTAAAACAATGAATTCTGCTGCCAGGACAATGAACAACCAAGAAAAAATAAACAGTGTCCTTTAAAGAGCCACACAGGACTGGGGTAAGCGAAAACAAAGGCTGAATTGTACAGGCTCCACCATTCAGGAGTTCAATGGCAAGAGTCAATTGGCCATGATGGCAGAAGTTCCCACATTAAAAGGTTTTTTTTTTCCAACCTGAAATATTTAGTGCTGTAAACATAGACACTAAAGAGTCAGGCACTCCTATCACTCACCTCTGACTTATGCTATTTCTGTGCCCTCCACCAGGGATGTAAAATCCCATTTAATTGGTTAACCAGTTAAATATGTTAAAAGTGGGGTAGACAAGTAGGCCACAGCCAGGCTGGTGCAGCCCTCTCACCCCAGATAAGGGCTGCTCTGGCCAGCTGAAGCAGCTCCTGCCTGTGGCACACTGCCCAGGCTGGACCTGCCAGAGCAGCCCCTGCCTGTAGTGGGCCCTCATGGTGGGTTAACCAGCTGAGTATTCGCCTTCTTGCCCTCAAACCTTCTGCTTCCATTTCCTCACTTATAAAATAGGTGTGATACCCCATGTGTCTTGAGTGCTTAAAGACTAGCCGATATTTGTACAGTATTCTGAAGATGTGCTGAGCTAAGCATTAAGTATGATGAGTAAATGCATTTGTTACCAAGATCTAACACTACTGAATATTTCAGAGGATTTTTGGGTTTTTTTCCATGATAGAACTTCTCTGAAGCAACTATAGCATTAGAGGGGATACAATGTGTAACAATTTGTGTTGTCCAGATGCCTACTGAAATAAGAAACTACATTGCCTTTGAGAGAACTCAAGATTTACGTTTTTCAGAAGCCCTCTAAATATGAAGACGCCAGATACAAATAGCAAAGTAAAAACAGGCTAGACATTGTTGATTGGTATTTAAATTCCAATGATAAATGAGCAGTTCAAAAAGCAAACAAACCAAAAGCTTATGTTTGATTTGATGGGACAGTGTACTAGGTGAGGCAAATTCTGTATATGTTTGCACTCATAACACCTCATTTTAAGGGTGTATATAACAGCCAAATTTGACCCCACTAATAGCTAGATCCTGAAAGGCACCAAGTGCTCTCAACTCTGAAGAATGTCAGTGAGACCTGGGGCTGCTCAGCACGTGTCAACGGACTCCAATGGGAACCCACAGTAAGATGCTCTCTCATTTTCTTACTATATATTTTAGAAATGTGCGACCGTCTGTCTGTTCAAGAACTCCCCCTAAACAGTAAGAGCTAGGACCACCAAATTTGGTAGGCAGCTTCCTCTTATATCTTAAAGCAAGGTCTGGGTTTGGTTGTGTCAGGACAATGGACTATGCCTGGAATTCAATTGTGTCTCATACAATGGGAAAGGGAGGGGTCTGGGAGGAGGGATAGTTACTGTAGAATGACTGCAGGGATGGTAGCAAGGGGCCAGAAATGGGGTCTGGGACAGCGACAGCTATAGCTCCATTGGGCCAGCAGGAGCTAAGTGTGGAGAAAGGGACAGCTACCTACTGTATATTTCGGAGAGTTTGTGTCTGTCTGTCTCCCAGCCAGGGGACATGCACTCCTCTGGCTGTGCCCGCTGCCACAGTCATGGGCTTCTCACCTGGCCCCAAGCTGCTGCAGTGACAGAGGGCTGGGGTTGTCCTCTCTCTCTGGAGCAGTCTATCTACTGAACCCCTCATCCCAAGCCCCACCCCAGAACGAAGATTTAAATGAAGAAGAAAAACAAAACCTATTTGAGGTAAGGACCCGAGCAACACCGGGTAAATCTTCTAGTAAAGGTATAAACCTTAAAAAAACACCACTTACCTACAATTATCCTATTCTTGCTAATGCCGTATTTAACCTCGTCATCAATCAAGTCTGTAAGTACCTGACACATTGAATCAATGGTTTCAATGTGTTCTGGACCCTCATTAGAGATCTTCCATCTGTCAAACCACACAGTGGAGAGGGCCCCTCTCATGGGTGTATATGGTCTGGGGGAAAAGAAAAGAAAGATTGATTTAAAAATGTATGAAAACAAAAGTAGTCAGTACAATCATGGCAAACAACAGAATTTGGTGACTGACTGAAAAAGGAGATAGGAACCAATTCACTTTCTCTGAATTCTAAATCTACTACTTTAAACGTTATTCACCTCTGGTTTATACAAAGTCTTGTACATCAACAGCCATCGTTAAAGGATGAGGACGTTTACAAAACTGTTTAAAATACAAATGCAAATTTAAATCAGCAGAAGATCATGGATTCATTTCATACAGAAAGTCTTTTAGAGCCCAGCCTTGCCAACAAATCCTGCAGGTGTGACTTTGATTCCTGAGCATATGTCCTGTTGAAATAAATATGCTGATCTATTTTCTATGGGTTACAACAACATCAAGTTACATAGTGTGTGTATCTTGAGGAGGAGGGCAAAGGAGTCCTGAATTTGTATCTAGAATTAAGTGTGATGTTTTTTCAAAGCCACTCTGGGGATTCAAAGACACAATTCCCATTAAAATTGATGGGAGCAGGTGGGGTTTTTAAAAAAATATTCTAGGCACCTATGGACATTTCAGTCTGTGTGAGTGTGCTTATGAGACAAAGTGATTGAATGGTGAGAGTGAGTTTATCTTAATCTAAGTTACTTTCATAATAAGATTAAAAAACAAATTCACTTAATTTGGTCAGTGTGCAAGTTGAAATTAGAAATATAATTCTGCTTTTCTTTGTAAAACTGTAGTATCAGATTAATATTACAAATACCCTACATAGCATCCAAAACTCAAAGAAAAGTTGTGGTTCAAAGGAGAAAAGACTTTTTTTTATGATGATGATGAATTGGTACCCTAAAATCTCCAGAAAGATGATCTAATTGTCTTACAATGGTAACATAACTCAATACTGAATCTACTGCACTGAGGTCAGTGCTTCATCTAAAATAGGTCAAAACCAAGACCCCTAAAATCCTTAATTGCGGTGTTTAATCAAGGGGCACATTTTTCACTCTAAACTTAAACTCAGAAAAGCTCGGATCAGATTACAATAGTTGCCTACAAACAGACAGCCTTTGATAAATTTGTCTGGCTTAGAAACCCACTGAAAATAAAAATGAAGCCTTCACAGTCTTCTAATCTGTTTTCTCTCACTACTAAGGTTTAAACAAAATACTACTACGCCAGAACAAGAAAGCCACTAACAATCCCAAATATACTTACTAAAAGGGACAAATTCTGACCTCATTTATATCATTGGGCTTGCACATGTGTGAAGCACAAGGTTCTAGTTCTAAACCAGAAAGATCGCTGCATCTCAGAACATACAAGGCGGCAGTTAATATTATTTGTATGACTGTGGCCACAGTTATGATCAGGACCCCGTTGTGCTAGCCATTATATAAACACAGAAGAAAAAGACTTAGATGATAGGAGGGTGATAATAGCTAACATGGATTTCTCAAGAACAGATCATGCCAAACCAACTTATTTTCTTCCTTTAAGAAGGTTACTTGTGTAGTGTGCGGGCAGGGGAGGAGGAGGAGGCAAACAAACATGATTTATCTTGATTATAGTAAAGCTTTTGACACAGTCTCACCCCCCCCCCTTCCCCCCTCACACACACTTACAAAATGTGGTGTAGATGAAATTACTATAATGTGGTGCATAGAACTGGTTAAAAACCATACACAGAGAGTAGTAATCAATGGTTTGTTGTTTAACTGGGAGCACATATTTAATGGGGTCCCAGAGGGGTCTGTTCGCCATCCTATAAAAGTCAAGATTTTAATTAATGTGGACAATGGAGTGGAAAATATATTTTAAAAAATCTGTGCTGATACGAAATTCGGAGGGATTATAAGCATTTCAGAGGACAGCCAATGGTCATAACAGTGGCAAAGTGGAGCAAGGCCTAGTTTCCTTTGACACCTTCCCAACCCATTCCAGGTGCAGGGTTCTGTAGTCCAAGGGTCCTCCATCTCCTCCAGGCACAGGGCTGGTGGCAGTCCTGGCAACTCCTGTTCAGAGTTAGTCTCCTCTGAGGGAAATTTCAATTGCCGCAGCAGGTTGGAGACATCTGCCTCCTTTTATTGCTCCCCCTCAACTTTATACTTTCTGCCCTGCCCCCATACCTGTAAGGGAGGCAGGGTAGGAATAACTTGGCTCCTCCCACCAGGCAATATAGTGATCCCTCATTCTCAAGTCTGGAGGGAGGCCACTAATCACACTTACTAATCAGGAATGACAGCCTTGTGGCTCGAGAATGGTGGATATGAATCAGGAAAGTGGGATTATAGTCTAGATTCTGCCACAGATTATCTGGGTGACCATGGGCAATTTGCTGAAGCTCTATGCTGTTATCACCCAATCTCTGGAGTTAAGATATTGTGTCTTAACAGGCTAAATTAGCTGATCTTTGAGGAAATTAACACTAAGATCCTGAAATGGAAGGTACTAGAGATGCAAAGCATTCATTATTTCTCCATGCTGCCTCAAAAGTCCCTAATTTTAATTGTCATTTACTGACATGTGAATAAC
This sequence comes from Apalone spinifera, assembly GCA_030068395.1. Classification (NCBI taxonomy): domain Eukaryota; kingdom Metazoa; phylum Chordata; order Testudines; family Trionychidae; genus Apalone; species Apalone spinifera. Next base: position 43,730,872 of record CM057847.1, read on the forward strand.
CGTGAGAAATCTGTCACACCTTTATAAGCCACTCCATTTTAAACTTTTTACAATTATTGTGCTAATGTGTAAGTATTTCGTGTGTAAGTACAAAACCATAGCCTGAAGACACTGGCAGAATGGAAAAACCAAATGCAATATTACTAATTTTCTTACAGTGCCTAAGGGTCACAATCCAGTGCTCCACTGAGCTACATCCTTTGTATGCACAGCACCAAGAGAGTTTACAATCTAAGAATAGGACTTGAGACAAGAGACGGAGATAGGCAGACTAACGTGGAAGTATTAACAATGAAATATCTTTAGTGTGTGTATGTATTTGTATGTATTGTTACAATTAAAGATGGATTTAAAATTAAAGTCATAGTAAAATCCATTTTGTAATATGATCTTGCAGTGATCAAACCTGGGATAAAGGGTCTTAAACTTCAATCTTTATAAATCCCTAATGAAGGAGATGGGAGAGTGAGGTCTGATCCTATGCTCTTTAAATGGATCAAACAGGTTGCCAGGATACTTTCAGTTGTCACACAATTAAATTTAATTTCTCAGAAATACAATACAAAAACTCCAAAAAGAATCTTACTTTTCAGCTTTAGCCGTACATCTTCCTGCCCCATCTGTTTTAGTCATTTACCTTGTTCCTTAAACAAATCCCTTTATTAACCAGTTTAATACAACTCAGACATTACCACGGTAAACAAATATGTTTGGCATGGAATTATCTGCACAGCTCCAAGAACAGAGGACAATTTCTTTTTCTTTGTGGTTTTAAGTGTATGAAAAAAGACCCCTAAGTTACAGTGAAATGAGGAGGTTGGTCTGAAACATCCCAAAAAAGCAAGGCAATTTAAAGTACACTGAAAATTCAGTTTAACGCTGATCCTCATCTGACATCACCACAACAAGGCTCTGAAGCAAAGCAGCTCCATGCCCACAAGCTCAGGGTGGTCAGTCAAGGATAGCAGCAGATCACATTGTCTGACCAAGTCTACACTGACAAGTTACTGGGCAGACCTGTAACTTTCACAGTGTCCACACTGGCAAGGCATTTAGTGTGCACTAGGCTCCCCAATTAGTGCGTTCTAAGTACACCACCTCGGTGAGAAGCGTTGAGCTTCAGAGCCCTGCAAAGCCCCAGATATCCACAGGTACCCACCTCCAGGGTTGTGGCTGCGGATATCTGAAGTTCATTTTTGCGGCTACAGATGCAGAAACAAATTTTTGTATCTGTGCAGGGCTCTATAGAGCCTTCTGTGCCAGTGTGGACACTGTGGTGTAGCACTGCGTCTTGGCTGACCTCTGGTACCCTTCCCACAATACCTGGTCTGGCCTTTTTTGTCATCTCTTTGAAATCTACTGCCCTGCTCAGGTGACCAACACCAACCCAAGCGGTTTTTTTTAAATTTGAAAGCCCCCTTCCTGTTTGCTCGGTGGAACATGGTGTTCTCTCAGCAAATTTCTCCAGCAAGCCATGCCTGCTCCACACACCAGGAAATCCCCCGTTGGGGCCATGCTGAGGTTCTAGACTTCATCAACATTTGGGGGAGAGGAGGCGGTCCAATCTCAGCTGCACTCCAGCTGTAGGATTCCGAGATCTACGGGCACATCTATAGGGGCATGACCAAAAGGGGTCATGGCCAGGACACACTGCAGAGTAGGGCCAAAATGAAGGAGGTGTGAAATGCCTACTAGGAGGTGCAAAAAGCGAACTGCCACTCTGGTACTGTACCCATGAACTGCAGATAATACAAAGAGCTGGATGATATACTTGGAGCCGACCACATCTCCACTCCAAAGCCCCCATGGATGCCCTGAAAGCTCTGGGGGCACCCAGCAGTGGACTGAAACAAGAGGGGGAAGTTGTGGCTGAGCGTGTTGAGGAGTAAGAGGGACCCAGAGCCAGAAAAGGTCTCTGCATCTGTAGAGGCTTGCAGACAGGAGCTGTTTTGTACCCCTGAAGAAGAGAAGAGAGCCACTGGCAGCCCTCAGAGGCTGCGGATGTTGCGACTGGTAAATGGATTGGGAAGTACTCAGCAACTTGTTGGAAGCAGGAGGGTTTCAGAAAGGAGGCTGGATTCGATGTGATGCTGCAACCAGCAGCAGGTAGGTCAGACTGCAGACTATTGATGTCTCGATAATCCACCTCTCAGACCTCATCGAAAGCTTCATGCAGTTGTTGTGCCACCCTTCTCCTCAGATTAGCTGGCAAAGCAAATGTGGCATTTGACCCTCTGACCAACTGTAGGCTGACAGTTCCTTGCCACTGTCCCAGCAGCTGGGGAGAGGAGAGCATGGCTGCACAAAGACCAGCCATTTCCAGACGGAACGCGCAGTCGAGTAAAAGACCCTACTTCGCTTCCCTGCTCACTCCAACAGAGAAATATTTTCCAGGGTGAACACAGCCTGTGGAAATGAGTGGCCCTTCCTAAAATTTTTGCTCCTCAGTCCCCATTCATACCTACCCAAAACACAATATGGCCATGCGTGAACGGTAACCCCTACTCTTTGGCACGCTGTCTGGCTGTACCAAGGGATTCTGTGGCAAAAAGTTCCCCTGCCCTTTCTCCTGCCCAGCTGTACGAAGCCAAAGCCATCCACATTTAATGCACATTGCCCAGAGTCACGATCTTTCGGAGAAGGTTGTGATTATGGTCCTGCAGACTTCCATCAGCATGAGTTGACTTTCCCACTCTGAAATAATTTGCAACCAAGCAAAAATTGTCTGGAGTAGCCAGCTTCCACAGTGCGATAGCCACACACTTTCCATCAACACTTTTCCTCATCCAAAAGTTCTGCCACTACTGCTCATCATCCCTGGCTTGCATGACGATGTGATCCCACCACTGAGTGCTTGTTTCCCAAGCCCAAAAGTGATGTTCCACTGCGGTCAGCACCTCTGTGAAGGCCACAAGGAATCTCATATTGTTTGAGCACTGTTAAAACTCTTCATCATGCTTTGCAGGAATAACTCAACTGCCATGCAGGATGTGTTAGCGAGACCGGTCGGCATTTTTGTCAACAACTGGGAGTCCATTCCCATACACCACGTGGCAGAGCACACAACATAAAAGCAGTTAAAAGAGATGGTGCCAAATGTGGACAGAAGCCCACCCACATTGCCCTGCGCCTCTCCTCAAACCAGTGGGATAGCTGCCCAGAATTCATTGATCTGAAAGGTGCTGCCACACAAGCGGCTGACAATATGGACACCCCACAGTTGTTTTCGCTGCACAAAGTTGTTTTCCATGAGCAGCGCTGTAACTGCCAGTGATTTACATCTGCCAGAGTAGACATGGCTTCTGACTTAAATTTAGACCATCTTGCCCTTTGTGAGTTTAAATCAAACCCTTACTATTATTTCAATAGATTTTTGTGGTTCAGTTTTTTTTAATGGTTTAAAAACAAAAACAAAAAAAAAGCCCCACGTCCCTATAATTGCTATTTTCGAAACACTGAATACAAATTTATGGCCCACTAGGAAAATGTGTTTTAAAATGTGGATTAATGTTCTGCACTGATATTTTTTAAAAACAGAAGTTACATGAAAGACACAGCCTTTTAAAAGGAAAAAAAAGCCTTCTGCCTGATCAATCCAACCTCAAAACTCTGACTTGTTTAAAAAACATAACCTGCTTTTTTTTTCCCTCTCCCTCCCCCTCCTCTCCCTCCCACCCCACACAAGCATTAAAAATGCAACATCATAAAAGCCAAACTTATTCTAAATACTAAAAAAATTGGGAGAGAGATAAATATGCAAGGAACACCAGGCACCCTGTAAACAGATTCTTTAAAATGCTTCCAAAGGACTTCACATCTAGCCTTCAATGTTTTGTCTGACTGAATTATTAAGGGATTTTTTTAAACTATGCATTTTATTATCGCTTGTTCAAGGGAATGTGTTAGGGACTCAATCTATAATTTCAAGATATAAATTCACAATAGAACTTATGGATCTAGGAATCCGAACATGTGTATAAAAAAAAATCCGGCATGTATTATGAAAATCAGTGACTGACTGTACAATAGCTACTCATTTCAATTATTTACATTTTTAATTAAATACAAAGATAGCTGTCATGATAGATTAAGGGCCAGATTCAGAGGTAATGCATGAAGAAGTGTAAATTAGAGATACTTTAGATAATTTAGAAGCACTTTAATAACATGTAAATCTAAGACAGTATAATTTATACACCAATGTGGAAAACAAATGAAAGCGGAGATGTAATTTACACCTTTTCCAACTCTCTAGAGAGTAAGTTATACCATTTTAGACTCTTACACCTAGGCTAACTAGATTTAAATAGGTCTAAATGAGTTTAAATCAATGGCAGGGAAGTCTAATTTATGCCAATTTAGGCATCACCTTTAAATTGGTTCTGTAAAATGTCATTCTGGAAATATTTTAACATAAAAACAACTCAGTATATTGGTACTGTATTGATTATTTAATAAAAAGTTGTACTTGCATGCCTACAATATAACTTGAAAATGTTAATCAGCAAAAGCCTCGTAATAGCAAAAAGCTGACTGCCTCATATAAGCAAAGTAAACAGAGCAAACAGCATATCACTAATTTTAAATGTTCTTTCTTTCTGCTGCTACAGAAGTGTAGTCCAACCATGGATTGTCAGCTACACTCTGTGTGTGACTAGCCCTCTGCTGCTGAAAACACACATGCTGCAAACCCAGCCAGAAAACTGACGTTGGCCTGGAAAGAGGTTTTTTAAGATGTTATACTGCTTGCTGAGATGCCACATGGCATTACAGCTGGGAATCTGTGGTGGAGCTAGCAGACCTGTACAAAGAAAGAAAAACTGAAATTTAATATGTTACTTTCCTTACCCCACCTCCACCCCGGCCATATTCTAACTGGAGTTCCGTACAAGATATTCTAATGGTGGATTTTTATTGGTTTACATTTATATTCAGGAGAGATCATTTGTGTCCAGCAACAGAGCAAAATGCCAGATGAAAATGTTTGAAGTTCTAGGGTGAAAATTGGGACATGTTGAAGTCAATGGATGTTTCCCTATTGATTTCCCTGGAGCTAGGGTTGAAAATCTGGTGCCAATTTTTTGCTGGCCCACTGCAGTAATTTCCAGCAGCAGAGAATTTAGCACATAATTTTATCTGTTTATTTTTATGTATTTAAATTTAGTCTATTTCAACCTTAAGATGAATACATTTATGAGAAGAAAAAAAAAATATCTTTACTGCTTCCCTTCCCCCACCCCTCTTCCCCCACCCCTCCACCCCCAGTTTAACTTTTTAAATGATTTAGGATGAGTTGGGCAAATCCTTATACTAAAGAATAAAGGCACTCAATATATAAAGGTTTGCAAGGTCAGACTCTTTAATAAACTTATTTAATAACCCACATTATTCCTGTATCAAAATCCTAATGCCAACTTTTAGCCCAGGATACATTTTCTGTGGAATATATAAGCCCCTCAAAATGGGATTTCATTTTAGGAACATGGACACAAACACACTATTGTTAACAGGACAGCCTTACAGTGTCATACTGCATCAACAGTTACTATATTAGATACGCATCAGGAGAAGTTCCAGTAAATTACACTTGAAAGTATACTTAAACTAAAGTGTGTGTGTGGGGGGGGGGGGAATCGTCTATATACACATCCAATTTTCAAGCATTTCTAAACTAGGACCTCTTGCCATTAACCCTGATTCATTAACCCTGATTCATGCACGTTATTCCACAGAACTCAGTAGGCCAGATTTTGATCACTTACATCAGTGCAAATAAGCTGCAATTGCTCTGGATTCACACCAGTGTAAATGTGAATTGAATGGATCAATAGGTGTAGTCATGTAGCAAGAATGTAGAAGTCACACAGCAATGGGACTTTTTTGGGGGAGAGGAGATATCCCATTACTTTATATACCACTCCAGACACTTCTGGCTATTGGATCTTTTTTCCCACTGGGTATAATATTTGCCTAAGAACAAGTGGACATATACACATTATTTTAGACTAGCTATCACACAAAATTGAAAAAGGATGGAAAAAGCCCTTAATCTCATTTTTGCAAACTTTTGCTGTTTCACAGCTAATCTCTGCTAATGATTGGAAGATCCTGTGTACATTAATACATACTGTGAATTAGTAATGTTTTTAAGTCAAGGTTAGCACATAAAATTGTTTAGCTGTAATTGTATGAAAAACCTTCTTAGCCTACCAGTAAATGTTTGACAATGTAGTAAAAATGTGACATTTAATAATTTGAAGCTTTACTGGGACACTAAGGAAACTCCATTTGAATTCAGAACAGAATATCCTCAGAAAGGAAAAATCAAAGGCACAACTGCAAAAAGGAGAATAACTTGTAGTACTGCTGAAAAGTACCTTTAGGTTATAGGTGAATTAATCAACAATGGGATGCAGGAAAAAAAAGAAGCTAATATGATTCTGGGATGTATTAACAGGAGTGTTGTAAGACAGACATGGGAAGCAATGTCCCAAGCTACTAGTGAGGCTTCAGCCTGTGTCCAATTCTGGTTCTCTCACACTACGAAAAATGAAGACAAACTCAAGAGTGTCCAGAGGAGAGCAATAAAAATGATAAAAAGTTTAGAAAAACCTGACACAAGGAAAGGTTAACAAAGTGGGCACTGTTTAATCTTGAGAAAAGACGACAGACGGGACCAGAGAACAATCTTCACCTATGTGAAAGGCCATAAAGAGGACTGAGATCAATTGTTCATGTCCCCTGGAAGTAGGCCAAGAAGTAATAAGCTTAATTGGCAGCAAGGGAGATTTAGCTTAAATATGAGGAAAATATGAGGAAAAATGTTTTACTTAAGGATAAACACTTGGTAGGTTTCCAATGGATCCTTGTCAATGACAGTTTTTAACAGGAGATTAATCCAGAGGTGGGTGATAATTTTCGCAAGGAGCCACTTCATGAATTTTGGTATGTGGGCATGGCTACAGAGACAGCATGTGAGAGAGACAGTGTGTGTGTGAGAGAGACTTGTGACACAGATTGAGTGTCTGGTACAGAGATGGGAGTGCGTATGTGGCACAGACTAGGTGTGTGAGTGATGACACAGTCTGTGCACTAGCTGATGCTGGTTAAGTTTCTGAGAGAAGCCCTCTCTAAGATAGGGAAAGCTGTCCTGCTCTGTCATCTCCCCCACCCGCACTCTGCAGATGTGGGGTATGGGGGAGAGGGGGAAGTTTGTGCATGTGTGTGAAAGCATGAACACTAAACTCTTAGAAACAGTGCACTGTTTCTTAAGACAGGCACTCCTCTGAGTCATTTACCACCCATGGTTCAGCTGGAGCGGCCTCACTGTGTGTCTCCCTCTCCCTGACCCCTGCTCTGCAAAGATGTGGGAAACCCTGACTTCAGGACTCCCTCTCCCATCCTCTCTGCACAGCTAGCAGTAGACTCCTGGGAGCAGCTCAGCTGCAGGATGGAGCAACGTGAGGGGCAACTGAACAGATGCTGCCAGCTACAAGTATGCACTCTGCTAATCACCTGGGTGGATCGGGAGAGAAATGCTTGCAGGCCCAATTTTGCCCACCCCAGGGATGGTCTGGCGTACTTGATCTTTCCTCAGCACAAGGTAAAGGACTACATCAGTGGTTCTCAATCAGCGGTCTGGGGCCCCATTTGGGCTCACTAGCAGATTTCATGGGGTCCTCCAACCATGACTAGAGTTAGACTTGTTGGGGCACATGGAAGAAAGCTGAAATCCCACAGCATGGGGCTGAAGTTTGGGGTGCTGAGCCCAGCCACCTGGGGCTCACGTCAAAGTATGAGGCAACTTAGCTTTGCAGGGAACCCAGGACATGGGGTCCCAATTTTCCTGCTTGCTATCCCCTAACCTCAACTCTGGCTTTAATATGCAGAAAACCAGTTGTTGTGGTACAGCTGGGCCATGAAGTTTAAGGAAAAATTTTGAGAGCCCCTGGCCTAAATGACATCTCAATGTCCCTTCTAGCCCTACATTGCTTTAATTCTATAACACAGACCGATATATCACACAAGTGTCACTCAAACCTCAAAATAAAGTGTAAGTGGGACTTTAAGTGGTGCTACACAGACCTCATACAGGCAAAGTGGTGAATTAACCTTTAAATATTTACTGGTAAGTGAGGTGAGACCATTAGAATTTTTGGCAAGAGTTATGTGGTTTAGTGGGAATTAGTGGGCCGATATCTGTTTTTAGTTAGACCAGTTTAAAATTCAAATAACTCCACTTTACATCTCTTAGAGATAGTGGAAAAATGGATTAAAACTACAAGATGCTACACTGGCATTACTAGGGATTTCACTGCAACAGAACAGTATTCAGCCCAGTAAATTTTATACCATCATATTATTTTACTGTTATGAATATTTCTGTCTCCAAAGCACATCTTTTTTTAAAACTTCTACACAACTGTAGAATTTAATATTTGAGTTCAAAATACCTTACAAACTATCTCCTCCCAAGTGTCCTCCTACTAGTGACTGCAGACCCACTATCACTTTGCTGAATAAAAATGACCAGGAGCATACCAGAAACTCTATTTAGAGTCAACAGCACGTTATAGGCAGGGGCTCCTCCAGACTATCATGTGGCAGGCCCAGGCACATCACAGGCAGGGGCTGCTCTTGACAACTTGTGCAGTCCCTGTCCGCAGTGGGGCCCCCAAAGGGCAGGAGCAACCACTTGCCCCCACCAGGCAACTGCTCCAGCTCCCACCAGTTAATTGGAACGGGTTAATCATCACTGGTTAAGGGTGATGCTTATTGGTTAAACTTTCACATCCCTAAAGAAAATACATTAAATTTATACAAACATATTTTCTCCATGCTGCAGAATATTGGGATGGTGTAAATTCCAAGATCACTTTTCACATCTATATGATCAGAACAAAGAGAAATAGCTTGACATTATCTGAAATCCATCTAGGTGTCCAGTAAAATCCCACTTCTACACATCTATTTTGTTTTAAAAGTTATGAATGAGGTTAGGGGGCATGAAACTGAGGGATTAATATTTGCTTGAGCCCAACATAGTATGGATAGGCACAGTGCGGGCTCCCTCACACAGCTCTGCCTATCCAGCTCAATCTTGACCTGCAATATTCCTGCTGCTTTTCCAATCCCAGGCCTCTGATGAGCAGAGACTGCAGCCAATGTAGTTGAATGTGCCAAACTGTCTGGCGTTTTTGTGATGTGGCCAAATGGAGATTAGTATGAAATGAAACTCACCTCCACTCAAGAACTAAGTGAAGATTTGAACTCAGGTGAAAGGCTGGAATGTCAGTCCACCCTATTCAACAGCCTCTAGCAGGCATATGTTTACAACAGAGAACGGACAGGATATTTTGCAAAATATGTAACACACGAACTATGGAAACAGTCTGTTAGCCATAAGAAGATATACTAGTAGAGGTCAAAAATATCCACAAAATGGTCCAAATTGTGTATTTATAGTTTACTTTCTGACTTACAATGGGAAAGGCTGTCAGAAGGGATTGCTAGATAGTATAACGAATCTTTGACCTAGACTTTTCAAGAGAATTATAAAGGTAAAGTATATATTTATTAAAAATAATTGGAGACTAAATGGTTTTAACTTTTCCACATTAGCTGCTCCAATGCCAATTTAAACTATGGGTTTTTTGTTTTGGTTTTTTTTGGTAGAAACTCGAAATTGGGTAGTATTCAGTTTCCTGATTTAGCCATTCAATAGAAACGGAATGTTTAAGAAACAGTGGTAGCAGGAGAAACAGTATTTAAAGAAGCACCAGTTCTGACACAAATAAAAGGAAAAAAGGTGTGCATCAACATTATTGGGGAAGAAAGCCTAATTCCATTAAACAATTTAAATCTGGCTACAGAGACATTAGAAAGTAGGTTTAGCTCTACATATGTACAAATATTTTCATCTTTTGAATAGGAATATGCCAAGAACAGACTGAAGTTGTAGACTGACCATGGAATACATAGCTCACTCTGAGACCTAGCAGCTATTGCACTGCCTTTGTAACATTTGGTGCAATTTAATGTCAAGAATAAAAACTGAAGAGGTACTCAACTGATGAACTTGTCACTGGAAGGGCTTGTTTTGTTTAAAAAAAAAACAAAAAACATTAAAGCACTGGTGATAAACCAAAATCTAATGTCACATCAAGTAATGACTAAAGATAAAAGTGGATACCAGTTTGATGGCCAATGAGTTTGGTAGTACATTCCCATTTCACAAAGGACAAATGACCTAAAAAAATCCACCAGGGCACTAACTGGTTGTCATACCAGACACATCAGGGAATGGGGGCCAAATCCTGCAAGGTGCTCAGTGCTTTCAACTGGTGTCTTCAGTCAGCAGCATTCAAATTGGCTTGTCTTGTCTCTTGTATTCATTAAATGGAACATCTCTTGTCACTGTCCAGCAATAGT
>CM057847.1:43741402-43765280 GCA_030068395.1 Apalone spinifera
TGCCTAAAAAGCAAGTACTGTCCAAACCCAGTTATAGATTTATTCATAGATCCAATCAAAGATGTATTTTAGTCATATCTGGTTTAAACTGAGATCCCTTCCCTTTCTAACTTATTTATCCTCCGCCATTCCCAAGTCAAGAGTCGTATATACTGACCCAATAGCTTATCTTGAAAACTAGAGCCAATCAACAATTTTAAGCATCATTTTCATTCTCAGTGACCCAGAATTAGTAAAGTTTGACTACATTTATTTCAGAAGCATTTTGGCTGTAGAGCAGTGTAATCAGGCTGTGATGAACAACTGCAGATTTCTAACCTGCACAGGTTCTACTCAAACACACAGCAAGCCCTTGATATTTTATCAACCACAGGGTCAGGGCCTTAGTATATCTGGACACCTACTTTTGGGTAATTTAAGGCCTGATTTTCAGAGGTATTGAAAACTTTAACTGGTGCTCTATACCTTGGGGGGCGGGAGGAAGGGAGAGGAGAGGGGATATCAAGCAATACAATATTTAGGATCCTAACATTTAACAATCCATTTTTGGTTTTCTTTTCTATGGAAAAAGGGAAGAAAAATCATTACAGATTTTACAAAATGCATAACATCCATTAGATTTAAATACCAAAATAACAAAAACCTATACTGGCCAAGCAAAAGTTATTTACAGTACAACCAGTAAAACATATCTTTTCAAACTTCCTTTGTTTGCGTATAGCTCCAAACAGTGGCAAGCACTACAGTGCTTAAGTGCATCTGTTTTATTTCACTATGTCAGTTAATGGTGCTTATCAGGAACAAGGAGGCTGTAAAGCAATATTCCATAATGTACTTCTCAGTTGCCAGTCAAAGACAAATGAACTACAGGTATTTTTCTTTGGATATACCCCTTTCACATCAGGGGAACAGGATGGAAAAATCCTGCTAAAAGCTGCCAAGAATCAAATCATGCTTAATCTTGCTTTGCTTTGGAAAAGAATTACGAGAATAAATTTGACTGAAACAGGGCAACTGTTTAGTCACACGTTTTACATTATAATGTAGTATTTTTCTTTACCTGCAGTCTTTACTGATATCTTACCCTACCAAATTCACAGCCATGAAAAATGTATCATGAACCATGAAGTCTAGTCTCCTCCCATGAAATCTGATCTTTTATATGCTTTTACCTTACACTACACAAATTTCACAGGGAAGACCAGCATTTCTCAAATTAGTGTTCCTGTCCCAAAAGGGAGTTGCAAGGGAATTGGAAAGCTATTGGAGGAAGTGTCATAATATTGCCACTCTTATTTCTGCACTGGCTTCAGAGCTAGATGGCTGGAGAATGGCAGCTGCTGACTGACAGCCAATCTCTGGTGGCAGCACAGCAGAAATAAGAGTGGCAATGCGATACCATCCTTGCTTCTGTGTTGTTGTTGACTTGGTCTTCAGAGCTAAGACCACGGCCATAGTCACCTCTCTCCAGCTGCCAAGCTCTGAAGGAAGTGCTGTTGCCAGCAGCAGCACAGAAGTAAGAGTAGTAGAACTATAACTCCCTCCCTACAATAATCTGGTGACTACCTCTCCATTTTGGTCAGAAACCCTATAATTACAATACCATGAAATTTTAGATTTAAATTGCTGAAATCACATATTTCTTATTCTTAAAATTCTATGACTGAGAAATTGACTAAAATAGACCTTGAATTTGGTAGAGCCTCATTTATAATGTTGCCCTTAGCTACTATAGTTATCTACAAAAAATAAAATCAAAGGACAAGATTGTGGATTTGGACATAATGGAATGGGAAAGTGGAGCTCTAGTGGCTGAAGAGATGTGGCCTAAGGCATTTTACCCGCATCGGACATACACGGGAAGGTTGAAGGTTACAAACGTTATGGCAAACTCTCATCTACTGTCAGTATTCATGGAGAGGATGGTGCTTTTTGGGCCCCAATGAATGCCACGGATCATGCTAGCTGCACACTTAACCTAGTGGTCAACGGAGCAGTATGTTGTTTGAATAAAATCATTCCCATGGTGCAGATCAACTCCACTATTTCCCTTCAATCCCTCCATAAAACACACTTTTTCTAAAAAGATTTTCAAAGTTTTCCTCACAACCCTGAATTGCTCTCATCTATGTACAATGAGTTAGTTATATTGCAAGCAAAACTCAAATAAGCAGCCTGTTTTTCAGAGGTGCTTGGCTTGTGGCTGAAAACCAGGCCATTTATTTGGATAGTTAAATATGGATTTAAGCACCTAGCTTTAGGCATCCAGTCTGAAAATACTGGCCATACTTGTAAACTCCTTGGGGCAAGTACCACAAGCTCCCTCTATTTCCATGGTCTCCAACATGCTAGCCACTAGCGGCTATCTGGCCAGTTGAGTGTGGCTAATTGGCTTGAATAATATGGCTATTTGGCCAGCTGAGTGTGATTAGTTCAGAACTTTAGTCAGCTTCACAACTGGTTGGACACCCTGGGTCCATTTCCGATATACCATAAAGTACACGATGGCACTTTATTATGACTAAAGAAGTAATAATGGGGCTTCAAATGCTAGCATCTGTGATGAGGAAGCAGGACTCAATTTTTATTATGTGCCCAGTTGTTTGAAATTAAAAACCAAAGCAACCTTGTAATTCAAATGTTTTAACATCCAGGGCTGTCACAAATAGTTGAAGATGATCCTTGCATTGTCCCTAACTATATATTTACTAGGGATGTGAAAGATTAAGCAGTAACTGGTGAAGGCTGGAGCTGCTCTCTACATGCAATGCATGGGGGACTACCCCAGGCCTACAAGGAGTCCACCACGTCTGAAGCAGCCCCAGTCTGTGGTGGTCCTGGGCACCCTGCAGAGAGGGACTGCTCCAGCTGGGGTCGGGAGCTGGGAGTGGTAGCCCCGGCAGGCTGGGGGCTACTCCAGCACCTGGATCCCGCTTAATCAGTTAAACATTAGGCCAGCCTAATATTTAACCAGTTAACTGATTAATCAGGATTTTACATCCCTGATATTTACTACAAGGCAAATATTCCTACCAGTCACACCAGACTATAGTTAGAAGCAGTCAGAAGCAAAATTTGATATTATGTAGAGCAAAATGTTTGGTTAATTCTGATCATAGATTTATGGGAACAATTAGAGGTAGGGGGGTGGCTTAAAGAATCATTTAATAACATGGTCACAGTACATGTCACAGAAAAATCCCTATCTATATTAGCCTTGTGAAAAATTCAACAGTAATGTGGACTGGCTTTTAATGTGAATTAGAAGAAAGTATCCTACATAAAATCTCATGCATTTAAAAATAAGATCCTGTGGTTGCAAAGCATTGAGCTCTGAATATCACCACTAAATAAACAGAGAGAATTTCAAAACACAAAGCACTACCTCTAACCAGAGGCATGAGAATATTTTCACAACGATTTTGTCAGAAGAGTAGAGGAATTTAGTCTTAGTAGTAAAAGGCATTGAACGATACCTGGCAGGAGCTGTTGGATAAATTACTTTTATATGCTGGAAAGCTAAATCCTGATTCAGAACTTGTTTGATCCATGCTCTTATTCCTGGACCAGTGTCACCTGCATAACACAAACACACAAGAAATTTAATTCCACATATGTACAGATAGAACTATACAATGCCAAAACTATTTATATTTGAAACTCACTTCATTTACAAGCTTGATTCTGCAAACTTCCCAGCAATTTCTAGAAGTACTAAGTTCCCCCAGGCCTCTTTGAAATCAGCATATACTTGAAACTCCTCTGATCACACTCTTAAAGGGGCTACATCATACTGTCCCTTTTATAAACATTTTGTTACAGCACTATTGCTATCGATTTCCCAATTAATCACAAAAATCTTGTGTCATTCTTATAACCTCGATTATTAGCCATTGATAGCAAAGTGATAAAAATGCAAAAAAAACACAAAGTAAAACAGAAACCAAAAAGATTTTCAGCTTGAGTCCTAATTTTTATAAAAATTCATTTTATTATTTTCATTTTTTTAAAGGTACAAATGCTTAAATTAGAAGTCCCAAAAATTTTGTTGAAAATACAAATTTAATTAATTGTAATGTTTTTATTAGAAATAGACCTTAACCAAAATCTCATATCCAAACTCCCTGAATTGTTGGTAAAAAAAAAAAAAGTTCAAAACTCAGACCCAGACTTTGGCTCCTAGAATTAGGACAGGCTGTTCAAAATACTAAATTCAAACAGGCCCTTTCTTGAGAGTTGGCAGAGATCAAGCCTGATCTTTGTGACTGTGGTCCTCATCCGACAGCAGTTTAGTCCATGATCCTACAAGCAGGTTCACATGCGTAGATCTTTGCAGATACAATATTTCCAAAGTGCCTTACAAAATACACATTAATTCTCTTCCCTTTTAAAGATCTTATCTTCAGTGAACACCTGCAGTGTTCTCAATTTATAAATCATGTTTTTCCCCTACCTCACCTAATTTCATCTACACACGCAAAAATGTCTAACTCAGTTAAGTGTTTCTTTAAATTGGAGCTAGCTGACCCGTCAGAAGTATGTTGAACCTCTAGTGGAACTGACACTCCACAGTTAAAGCAGTGGTGAAACAGAATACTGAGTTACAGCAACTAATAAGCAGCTAATCCAATCACTGTGTGCTACTGATACAAATCACTGTATAGCTGAAAAACCAACAAATGGTCTGGTAGCGCATAAAGACTAAAACAAAATGTATAGCTGAAGAATTGTTCCTCAGTATAGTCACACAACAGAGCCAGACTAACCTGAGTGGGGTAACTCAAGTGTATTGAATCAAGGTAACTATTGCAGTGAAGACAAGCCCGTAGGTTGAAAAGACTTTTTATTGCTTTAGATTTCAACAAAGAAAGCCCCAAGATATCATTTACAAATAAAATGTAAATAAATACTACTGGGATTATGCTTCAGTTAATGAATGGAAGATAAAAGGACTCTGTCCTACCAGTGCTTACTGCCAAGCACAAAATGTACTACACCATGAATGGCCTTATTTATGTTGAATCACAAATAACCCACAGTAGTAGTACTAGTCTCCACAGCAAGTCTTTCCAGGATTGGGCCCAAAATTTGTACACTGTTTATTTTGACTTTACCATTTAAAAAAAAATCTATACACAAATTAAAGGCATAACTAGGAATCCATTGTGAATTTATTCCTGCAAACATAATGAGTAACTTTGCTCGTGTGACTACTTTAGGCTGGTGTCGAAGCAGATCTTGTTCTCATCAGTCAAATTTGGAACACATAGGTTTTCTAAGAGAAATTAACAAAATACTTTTAAACGTTTAAAAAATAAAATTATTTTCTCTACACATCTTTCTTTAGTTAGGGAGCATAAGCCTTGATTCTGCAAATCAAAGTTAAGCGTGCATGCTTATAAGTATTTGCAGGCAGGATTGGGGCCATACATGTTTTCTTTGTGACATCACATCTCTTTCTTTGCTGATATTTCATGAGCTCTGAGAGTCAACAGGAGCACGCATAAAGTTAGGAACCAGGGCTCATACACACTACCACTTATGTCAGTATAACTGAAGTGGCTCAGGCCACATTAACACTAAAGGGGAAGGTTGAATAAAGATACCCAACTCCAGCTACGTTAATTATGTAGCTGGAGCCAATGTGTCTGTACTCACGTTTCCCCACAGTGGGAGGCCGACAAGACCCAACGCTCCTGTGAGCTTCCCTTATCCTTCACAGGAGTACTACCACCAATGGGGACACCCTCTGAGTTCAATTTAGCGCATCTTAATTAGACCGACTAAATCAAACTCCGGAAGTGGAGGAATGAAGACATGATCTCTGAGGTGTGAATAATCCACTCTCCAAGGACATAAGTCACATCGATCTACGTTCCAGTGTGGACAGTGCTATGCCAACAGGAGCACTTCTCCCACCAACACAGCTTCCGACTCTCACAGAGATAGTTTAAATATACTGATGGATGAGCTCTCTCTTGCAGCAGAGACCATATTCTAGTGTAGACGAGCAGCTGGAGATCTTCTAATGTAGCTTATTCTGTCTGAACAGCTTGCAGAAAGAAGACTCATTAGTTAAGAGACTTTGACCCTCACGTACCAACCCTCAGCACCCTAAGTATGATTACCAGGGCTCCTATTTAGATACAATTAATTTCAGTTAAATAAAAATAACATCAAAAGGTTTTACAAGCTATTTTAGAACTATCTTGTCTCCTGAATGGTACTAAGGACAAATAATGCACAACCAATTCTTTTTTAGGGACTTATTTCAAAGCCTGTGGCTAAAATTAGCTAAATGTGGCACTGCTTGCTACTAGTCCTTTTAAAATAAAACATTTTAATTTCCTTTTCACCCACGAGTGGCCAAACTTCTCCCTCTGACCTCCATGTTTCTCTCAGGCACATACATGGAGTTGAGTGTCTATGAAACAATTACAGATTTAAGGACTGACTCCACTGTCTTAAGGCCACTGCTTTTCTAGCTGAACTACTACATTGTTTCACACTAATACTGGATGTAGTACATGAGGAGTACCCCATTACTTTCCCATTCAATCTGGGTTCAACTCATCGTTTTGTTACAATTAAGTGGTGGCAAACGTTAAGGGGAAAAATGGATTCATGGGATTGCCACTCAGTTTTGCTCTGCCTTACAACTGCTGTCCAGAGGGCATCAAAAGTTGTAACGTGCCAGCCTGCACTAACTTGCTACCCCATGCTTTGGAAACACCCCCCACACACACACACACACACACCCCAAACTGTTAAACAAAACCAGATAGAAGAGGACTCTTACTTTTCCTGACAGCTCCATTGTAAATATTATGAGTAGAGTTATAACAAAAAAGAAAAATTGTGACATACTTAAACCACTTGTGGAATCATCCTCTAACCATAATCTTCCCCCATATCTACAAAATAAGAAGAAATTATTTACTCCAATAAGAGTTAACAGGAGAAGCTGACTATATTGTACTAACTCCCCTTCAGTTGTGTGCTTTGTGAATTCAAAAAGCTTTGAATGTCCTGGTTTAATAAACTAAATTCAAACTGGATTATAAAAAACACATATGAATACTCTGTCAAATCAAATATAAACATCATGTTTTTACACATATCAGTAACATAAATTATGAGAACTAATTCCAGCACTGACAGTTGCTTGCAGGCACAACAGAAAGGAATCATAAAGCCTCAATCTAGCAAACACTTACATATATCCTTAATTAAGGAGACAGTGTCAATTTAAAGATTACACTTCCACTTGATGTTATTTTTAACATAACATTGTTACAAGCAACACCTACGATGACTATAGTTTATAACGGAAGAAATTTTATTCTGATTTGTTGATTCTATGAAGAAAATGCTGTTAATTACACAGTTTCACTGTTTCATTTGTATGGAATGAAATGAGGTCAGACTTGGATTAAGAATTTCAAAAGTATTTACACCATACAGGAGCAATACTCCCATCATTTTAGGCACTTCTGAAAAAATCTCACCCCAATCCTGTAAATGTGTATGCCCTCAATTATATTTTACTTAGGAAGGTAATCCACTGCATGAATTCAGTTATCCATGTACTTTAAGCCTTTTCTAGACTAGCATATACATTATGTTAACTAACACATGCCTTAAACATATGTTGAACTGGTCAAATTAAAGCTGAGAAGACTGAATTTCATGTATGTATGTTAAAGTACATCCTTCTTTGTCTACACTAGGCTTAAAATGCATCAGTTAGGATGTGTTAGCTACCACATCTTTTATCTTACTCTGAACATGGTCTAAGTGTTTGTAGGATTTCTAGCATTACTTTGCCTGTTATTTGCATGCAGACTCCAGCAGGGGGTCTCTTTTGATAGGGAAGGAACATTGTAGATGTAAACCAACAAAAACTAGCAGTGGAATTTGGGAGCTGATACAGAACCTCAAACTAAATTTCATACCGTTTTTGAAATGATCTAGATTTCAAACAGATCGTGTCCCCCTGTTGCTCACAAGTGGACTTGGTGAAGATGATAGTTTGATTTTGAGCCCTTACTCACAGGAATCACCCCATTAAAGGTAAAGGTGCTACTCACATAAGTACAGACCTGAGCTTTCAGCTTAAATTCAGGACGGTCCATACCTGTGCCATAACCACTACCACGCACCCCTAAGACCCCAAATCAGTGACCCGCGGCAGAGTGGAGCAGGGTCCCGGGCTGACCCCAGCCCAGCGCCCCGCTGCAGAATGCGGCGGGGTCCCGGCCCCCTGCACGTGCCGTGGGCGCAAGGCTTGGAGGCCGCACCTGAGCCGTGCAGCAGGACGACCGAGGCACTGTGCCTGCCCGCCGGGGACACCACGCTCCGCTGCAGCGCGGCCGAGACCGCCATGACCTCGGCTCCCCCCACCGAGCGCAGGGCGGGCCCAGCAGCTTCCCCGTCAGCTCCCTCCCCGCGCCGGCGCTGCTCGCTCCTGGGGCCTTAGGTGGCTGGGAGCCTGCGCGGCGGGCGTGCGCAGAGCTGTCCGCGGGGCGGGTTTGGGGAGAAACTGGGTGAGCCGTTTCCGCAGGCGGCCTGCTGGCGTCCCTTTCCCGAGTGCTCTCCTCACAGGCCTCCCTCCAGGCAGCCGTGCTTATCGCTCTGTTTGGAGCTGAGTTACAGTCACTTCAGTACTTCCATGATTTTCCCACTCATAGGTTAGGTCATCTACTAGAAACTCTGCAGCAGTGCTGCTGTAGTGCTTCGGGGAGACACTCCTTACCGTGATGGGAGTGGTTCTCACAGTGCTATAGTTTATCCATCTTCTTCAGAGCTCTTTGCTAGTTAACAGAAGAATTCTTCTATCAGCCTACTGACCCCCTACTGGGTCAGCCTAACTATGTTGCAAGGCTGTGGATTTTTCACACCTTTGAGGAACATAGCTGGGCCTACCAAAATTTTTAGTGTTTATCTGGCCTTAAAATGGGTGTTGGAGTACAGCCTCCCCGGTACCAATCAGAAGTGCACAGTGGGCCTGACTAGTTCAGTAATAACACATATTACTGTTACCAAATTCAGTTCTTCCCTTGAGAAGCTGGTCAATACAATGACCCAAACCATAGTCACCTTAAAACAAAGTATTGTTTAATCTAAATTGAAACAAAGCATCATCAAAAAATAAAAAGATTTTTAATTCAATAAATAGTTTAAATCTTTATATGTCTTACCTTATGCTTAGGTAAGGCTGGTTTATCCTAGGTACCCCACTTCTTGGTCTGGAAGTATCTTCTTCTACAGTCTGTCATTCCCTGTGCCTCTTGAATGTGGTTACACTTCTTTATGTAGCCCCTTTGGGAGGGGGGATGGGAGAGATAAGCGTATGCTACAAAACAATTGTTGCTCTGCTATAAACCTCTGTATATCAGCTAATGGACCTACCTGTGAGTCTGTCTAGCTCAAATTCTTTCCACTCCTGTTGGAGTTCACCCCTTGTAACTATATAGTAAACCACACAATAACAATCAAACGTGATATATAAAATAATTCATCCCCCACTTCCCTCACAATTATGTTCTCGGTATGTTGGTCTGAATATTGTAAAACTGTTTGCTTCGTGCATATATTACACGAAGTTATAATGTTAATTCAATATCTGAGTGGTCAGGAAATGGACCCAAGGCCTCCATAACCCCACACAGGAGCTCTGTGGCAACACCAAGGATTATTAACTGTAATATTCTCATTCTACCCCTTGGTGGGCTTGCCAGATGGACTTTCCTAGAACTCAGTCACACAAATACACTTCCATGAAAGTGGGGGATCAAAAGATGGGGGAGGATTTAAAAATACTGTATGCTATTGATGGGGTCAGAAGGCTAAGGGCGGGAAACTCACCACCAGGCAGCTTTGATTGCCTCAGTCTTCATTTCAGGATGGCCAGATTTTAAGTAAGATAAACATTTTCTTGTTTTAAAATTCTTTTCTACTACTATTCTGTGTTCTTGTAGTTACAATCAAACAATACTCAGTTTTAAAAAGGCTGTTTTGGATCATTGTATTCCAGTGGTGGGCCACCTGTGGTCTGAGGGGCACATACGACCCATTGGGGCTCCACTTATGGCTCACAGAGCCCCTGTCTGCCCCTCTCCCCCATATACCTAACCTGCACTGGAGCCCCATACTTGGTACTTCTCCCCCTCCCTCCCAACACTTTCAGAGTACCATGATCCACTGATTTATGGTCTGTCCCCAACTCCCCCTTCTCCCTCCCAGGGCTTGAATGATGTGAATCAGCTGTTCATGGCTGTTCAAGCTCTGGGAGGACGGGGGTGGGGGTGGGGAGAGGGACAGAGAGTGAATCAGGTGATTCATGGTGCTCCAAAAGCACTGGGAGGGAGGAGGAGAAGAAAGAAGTGTGGGGCTCCAGTGCCTCAGTGTGCGAGATGTGCATGGGGGAGGGGACAGACAGGGAGTCCATGGGCCACAGGTGGAGCTACAGTGAGCTGCAGGCTGCTGCAACCCACTGAGATGAAGGCCACTCAAGCGGCCATTGGATGCCCATTGCTGCTGTATTCACTACCGGTCAATGGAAAGAACTAGAGATGCTGAACTCAGTCTGGCTTGCTGAAACGTTGTGGTTGGTCCACAGGGGGCTGAGCCCATGTCCTTGTCTGTGAATGGGAGAATTCCAGGATTCCTTTGTGAGAAATATGAAGGGAGGAGGCCTGTCACCTGAGGGTACACTCAGAGAAACCAGAGGAGGTCAAAGGTGCAGCTAGTGCCAAACTACGGCAGTTGATATGAACCCACCCTTGCTACCAGCACAAATCAAACTCCTGTCACTTTCTTCTATTTGAGACTGGCTCAGATGCTTTCACTGTTGTACCCTTTCCTCTGTCTTCATCATCTATTTATAGAATAAACTTGATAGTTGAATTTTCTATATTTAGAAATGCCATATGGTAGGCAAACTATGGAGCAAACAGTAAAGGAGGATTGTTCCTTTCATGTAGCCATACACGTCTGGAAATGTAATTAATTTTCAGTGTGACCAGGTGTAGATTTTTCAGATAAAGGTCCAGTTGGCAAATGAACTGAGGGAGTCCAGGTGGCAGAGACTTTGGTTAGGAATTCTTTTTGGCATCTCACAAAGTAAGGGGCCTAGACAGATCCTATACAGCTAAAGGCCTAAGAGATGTTACGGTCATTAAATCCATCCCTGTACATAACTACTTGGATGCTTTTAATAGCTCTCACTTTCTATGGGCCAGGGTACTTTCTGAGATGGTACAGGCATTCTCATGTATTACATTATGTCCCTTGTACATTTTTATGTACCGTGTATGCTTTCATCAAGGCCATACGGATATTTTGGAGTTGTGTAATAAATCACTGCCCGGGTGATTTGAGGTCCATAGTGTTCAAGTAAGGGCAACTCGATAAATCCCAATACTGCCATTTCACTGGCCAGGTGCGGTGTGATCCAGGGGGTGAATAATACATTTACAGTTTAGTTGTGCATTTCATCATGAAATATTTGGCAAGCTATTGGGGTGCACCTGTTAGTCCTCAAAAATGTAATGGAACCTTAACCCCTTGAGGTAGTGTGTTATTACCTTAACAATGGCTGAGAGTTATGTAGGTGAAATATCAGTGTATGTGTAATATGAAGAACATGTTGTGCTCATATTTCTCTTTGACTTACTC
This sequence comes from Apalone spinifera, assembly GCA_030068395.1. Classification (NCBI taxonomy): domain Eukaryota; kingdom Metazoa; phylum Chordata; order Testudines; family Trionychidae; genus Apalone; species Apalone spinifera. Next base: position 43,753,082 of record CM057847.1, read on the forward strand.
TTTCTTTTACCAACTTGCAGTACCATTTCCTCATGTGCCTACGTCCTCAAATCCTTGGGGATCACATTTGAAGTAGCATATATACATGTGACTTGCAGTGGTCCTTGTATCTGTATTTCAGATATATGCAAATACCTTCACTGTGGATCCAGAAGTATTATGTTGTTCTAAGAGGTACTGCTCCAATTAATTTTATACTTTAAGAAAATCAGGCTTAGCTCTGGACACGTGTTTCCCCTAGTTCAAGAAGTAAATATTTTTTTAAAACCACCTTTCTGAATTTAGTGAAAATAGAGTGAATTTACTTTAATGGGCAGAAGAGAGAATTCAGCTTTTTGTTAAGCTTTATAAGGTCACAATGGCACAGCACAAGAATGCAAAATTCCAGCAAAGTAGTGATCACCAAGAGGCAAATTAGGTGATCATCCTGCAAAGTAAACATTTGCTAGCAGTTAATATCTCAGGGACTAGTTTTTTTCTATTCAGAGAACAAAGAAATAACTCCGGTATCTCTCCTATTCATAATGTTGATAAATGTTGACTTTTTAAATGAGTTAACAAGGAAACATCAATCATTATCATAAGACATAGTCACACTTTTAAATTCTGCTTATTTATTAATAGCTTTACTCCACAATTTATTATTCTGTTTGTGGGTAAATAATAGTGTTCATAAAAGTGAGGGAATACCGTTGGCAAAAATAGGATATTGAGGTCTGACAATTTTGTTTTCTGTATAAATATATCAAAGCACCATAATCTGGGCCTTATAAAGGCCTGCATTGCCAGTCTCTGCCTCTTATTTTGATTTTGTCAGAATTTCAGAGAATAGTGGCAAGTTCAGTTACCTTTAAAGGTAGAGAGTTACTTGATGTCAATCAGTATGTCTAGATGCCAGAGCCAAACTGAAAATAAAAACAATCACATAACTTGTGGCTTTGTTTGGCAATGTATTATTTTTCATGTTTTTAAGTTATTAAAAAAGTGAGGGGAGAAGGAGGAAGAGGTGTGGCACATGGTTTAATGGTTTGTTTGTATTAAAAACCAATTAAAAGCTATGATTACCTTTCCTTGAAGTCAATGGAAGGATATCTATGACATCAATGGGGAGGCTTTAATACCTTTCAAACATTAAAAATGAACAACACAGGACATGGAGGTGGATGTTAGTGTAACTAGTTCTCTATGACATGCTTCCACTCTTCCCCTCCTCCACTCAACTGCATTCAAGCAGACCCAAGGTGACCCAGCATGCACAGCACTAGGTACATGGAAGAATTCCATAGCCCATGGCTTTATCATTGAAATTATGGCCATTGCAAGCATACAGCTTTACTATCAGGAGAAGGTTAAATTTGAACAGACCATTTTAACAGTAAAATAATAATTCTAGACAATTATAGCCACTGAGGTAGTAGTTTGCAAATTCTGTAAGACTGAGCAATTTATACTACATGTTCTGATAGTTATGGGTTTTTTTTACAAGTCACTCATCACAGATGTGTAATATATCTCCAGAGGATTTATTGTACCCTTCAGTGTCAATAAAAATAATTCCTCCCTAAACCACTGAAAACCACATCTTTTCTGGGGGATTTACTTTCACTGAATGTACACAAAATACATTTTTGTCTTAAAACAAACTCTAAACAAACATTGTGGTATATTTGGTTTTTGGTCATAGCTCAAAATTACTATTCATTTTCATTATTTTCCTTCTCAGTATCAACTGCCATCTATTGTACTTCTGTTATATATGTACTAATCTTCATTCTAGTCTCTACAAGAGTTTGATCCACCAGCCTTTTAATATTTTTTTTAATTTAAAGTAGTTTTGCACTTCAAAGTTAATATTAGTTGAAAACAATATGTTGCATAACATTTTTTATGTTCAGGGTATATAACATCTAACCTGCCATAATTAACTACAGGGATCTGAAGCTCGCTCTCCCCTCACCCCCCTTTATTCTCACCTATAGAAATCTAAATAAAAATTGAAAGGCTCTATTTATTGAAAAAATCAGCTTGCATTCATTCAACATTTTCCTTTTTTTTATGAGTCAGTTGGCCCACAGCTGCTCTATAGATTTTTATTTATAATGCGTCTATGTTTCCTTGCAGATTGAGTTGATACAAGCAGGGATTCTTGTATGGAAAGTAAGCACAAAGTGTATGTTTAGACATTGGCCCTGCCCTATAACCACTTGTGGGTTCCATGATTAGCATCTGGTGTTCATCCAGGGAAGCAGAATAACAATAGATATAATTTAATTGCTTTTTTTCTAGAGCAGAAGGTGTCAGAAATAAATGCCAAATCTCTCTGATCCTTTCGTATCTTTCCTTCCTCCTCTCATCCTTGCCTCAATTTTTGACTGTTCATTCTTCTTGTGAAGGCCACCATGCCATTTACAATGATTAGACACAAATAAACTGCCTCCTGAACTTTGCATTCCCAAAACAAATTCAAAGAAAAGGAATGGGGTGACACATTTGTTCTGGAACATTCTCCTTTAGGTTGAAATGTGCTATGATTTCTTTCTTCCTGAAGGTGATTTATTTTTTAATGTTTGTATAGAATTCCTTCAGCAATTGTTGAGTTCTGGGAAAGCAGAAAAAAAACCACTTTACCCACAGTAAAATAATAACTTGCTTATTTTTTACAGGTTAAACAATAATGGCCAAAGTATGAACCTTGGAAATGTCCTAAAGGAGCATAATCTTCCCTAAGTTTTGAGTAAGGAAGGCAAAAAATATGAATAATTGAAAAATCACTTCTGAGACTGTTCAATGGAGGTGAACTAATATTTTAGCAGAGCTCAATCAGAGCTTCTCTTTTCCCTCATGACATACTGTAGGTCAGGAGTGGGGAACCTTTTTTGGGTAGGGGTCCACTGACCCACAGAAAAATCAGTCGGGGCCACATACAAGTGAGAAGCAAAAAAACCAAACCAAAACAAAAACCCACCCTCACTGATGTGGCCCCCGACTGAGAAGGAGAAAGACACTCCCCACATTCTTCTTGTACACCAGAGCCTAGGGGTGTCCAGCCTGGTAGATTTTATGTGGTCCTGCCCCCTGGTGGGGCAGTGGGGAGCTGGAGTGCCTGCACAGGTTCCCCAATGCTGGGGAGAGGGGAAGAGCCTCAGGGGCCAGATCCAAGCAAGCTGGGGGCCGCATCCGGCCCCGGCTCCTGAGGTTCCCACCGCTGCTATAGATTTTCTCTTCCCAGAGACAGATCAAGAAGCTACTACTCTCAGATACTTGGGATAATTTGAATGAGGGAGATTATACTTTTCTCACTGAAGCACACATAGCAAAATCCCTTAAAACCACCTTAGTATCAGGGATAGGAAAAAAGTCACCCCTTCCGACACACACACACACATACACAAAAATCAGAGATTTGTGATTTTTAATTTATCTCCCCATTTTTGGCTACATTCTGAAATACCCTGCAAATTCTGAACTTTTATTACAAAACCCCCCCTAAGTTTCTATTTTTCCCATTGCAAATAAACAGCTGTCATGGTATAGATACATGTTCTTCTCCTTGGGTATGTATCCACTTCACAGCACTGTGAAGTCCCACTAAATCAACTACTTATTCTAGTTCTCCACCAGAGTATTCTAGTAACTCAGGCTCCTCCCTTTGTGCCCCCCTCTTCTAACTCCCACTCACCCCTGCAGGAGCCCAAAGCATGCTCACCACTCCCACTCTGCTTGGCTGGGGGCAGGGAGGCAAGGTCCCAGCCCTAGTGTGCCACAGCTTCAATGCCATGGGTTCCTGGGCAGCTCCTGGCTGTTACCTGCCCTTGGAACCAGCCAAGGAATAATCCTAGACAAAGAGTGAACTAGAGCTTCACTGAGGTTTGTTTATTAGTACAGATTCTTAATGGTACGGCAACACTCACACTCACATCACATTCATGCTGGCAGTTTGGGCGCAGGCTATGGGCACAACATAGATTACTTTTGATTTTGCAGGCAGCTGAGGCTGGCCAGGCTACAGCTACCCAGAGATCAGCTGCAAGGTGATAAGAGTCCCCAGAGTCCTTTTGGCTCCACGGGAGGGCTCTACTGCTTCCAGTCCAGTCCTGAATATGACATGCTGTTACATCTTTTCCGAGGAGAGCTACACCTGGCTGCCCATTATATCAATTTATACAATTTGCAGGATTCTTCTTTATAGCCATAAAAGGTAATATATGCTTCACTGCTTTATGATTGGCAGTTTCTCACTCACACATCCTCATGCACTCCATACATTGACAGGTTACATATTCATAAGCATGAATACAATTGACTCTATAGCGCAATATGGATTTATGCAAGCATCTAACATTATTGGGGAGTTTCCACTGCTTGGCATAACAGGAAACTGTTCCGACGGCACCTGAAAGAGCAAATTGGGGGAGGGGGATGTCCAGCTACACTGGCCACTGCACCTACAGTCCCAGGACTCCAGGCCCCAGAGCACTGGGCAGGCAACGCATACAACCCCAACTCCTGGCAAGAAGTGCACTGGCCTGGGGCAGGGACCACAGTAGGCTGTCTGGGGATATTCAGCTTGTCTCTGCTTACAATACCTGCCATCCAAGCTATTCTGTCAATATGGTACAGTATTAACTCATAAATGAGCCAGACAGATTCCAGTATGTGTCTGTCAGAGTCCTGCTGAGACACAGAGACCTTGGCATGAGCTGGCGACTAGCATCACAACATCTACTTAAGAGATTTTCAGCTTATATAAATAAGATAAAAAACATTGTATAAGCATACATGGATTACAGAAACTCCTAGAGTCTCTATGATCTCATTGTATAAGAGCCTTCAAAGAAGGCCAGAACTAAAGTCAATACTTGTTCAGAATGGAAAGGAGAATGCACGCACACACACATGCACACACACGCATATACACACATTTTACCTTACGTTTCATGTTAGAATTAATCCAAAATATCAAACAAAAACAGATGAAAGTGTGAAACTGTCTGGAAATGGGGGATTTTATTTGGTTCTCATGGAAAGCTTTAAAACAACTCAGGCTTGCTTGAAAGTTCTATGACTCTTTCAGTGTACCCAAGGGCTTTTTTGTTTGGCAGCGTGGGTTCTTAGTGCTGAATGTTCATTGCCACACTGTGTGGTTTTATTCCAGGCATTTAAAAGCTCCACAAAGTTACTACTGATCTGGTAAAGCCAAATTGAAACTGACTACAAGGCTGCCACCTGTCCATGGCTGGGCAATGTTTCCTCCTGACCTTTTGTCCAGTCTTCAGGGTTCCGTGTGCAGGGACTTTATCTCTGAGGCAGGGTATCTGACCAGAAAGTTCCAGCTGCCAGTGACCAATGAGGACATCAATCCTCTCAAGGCCAGTTCTCAAGAAAACGTTCCTATAACTGAAAAAATCAAACTGTCAAAAATGCCCATCAGTTACAGTTCGCAAAGCATATGAAATGTCTCCAGTCTTCTGCTGTCTTGTTTAAGCAACCAGACTAGAGAGTGGGAGTAGCTGTGAGCTTGGCCCAAAGCACATTTAACTCAAAAGGAACCAGCTTCAGCAGACAAGAGAGCAGCAAGCCCAAGGTTATTATGAAACAGGGGGCAGGCACAGGCAGCAGGGCAGACCCCAACCCACACCTCTGGGCTACAGAGGAAGTCAGAAGCAGCTCCTGGCTAAAATGTCACAGAGACTGTCCCATTTGACAAATATACATGGCAGAGAGGCATTGCTGGCACTTACTGGCATCGATCACATTGGAGGATGTGCAGCTGTGTGAGCCCCTGGTGTTGTGGCTTATGTGGTTAGGTTCTGTGATAGTGTCACTTGTACAGTTATGTAGATAGAGTTGGTAATGGGATTTGTTGTAAGGGTAAGTTCCTGGGTGAGTGTATCTGAGGTATGGTGTATGGCAGCTGGTAAGTATTTGCTTCAGGTTGAGGGGTTATCTATAGGCGAGGATTGGTCTGTCTCCCACAGTTTGTGAGAGTGATGGTTCATATTCCAGAATAGATTGTAGATTATCAATGATGCACTAGGAGTTTAAGAGGAGGGCTATAAGTGATGACCAGTGATGTTCTGTTATTTTCCTTGTAGGTCTCATTTTGAAGTAGGTGACTTCCAAATACTTGTCTGGCTCTGTCATTCTGTTTCCTCACTTTTAAGTTTTAAGAATGCCTGATAAAGATCTTGTAGGTGTTTGTTTCTGTCTGTGGTATTAGAGCAAATCTGGTTGTATCTTAGAGCTTGGCTGGAGACAACTGATCACGTGATGTGTCCTGAATGGAGCCATGTATGTAAGAATAGCAGTCAGTATGCTTCTGGTATAGGTTGGTATTTATCTGTATGGTAGTGTCAAGAAAATGGATCTCTTGGGTGGACTGGTCCAGGCTGAGGTTGATGGGTGAAAATTGTTGAAATCCTTGTGGACTTCTTCAGGAGTCTCCTTCCTGTGGATTCATAAGATAAAGATGTCATTAATGTAGCGTAAGCAGAGGAAGGGAGCAGAGAAAATGATATCCTAGGTCAGCCATACAAATGTTGGCATATTGTGGGGCCATCCAGGTACCCATAGCAGTGCTGCTAATTTGAAGGTATAAATTGTCCCTAAATTGGAAATCAATGTGGGTGAAGACAAAATCACATAGCTCAGACACCAGATGTTCTGTGGCAACATGACAACATACTAATGCACAACTGTTTTTGTCAGTAAATTCAGAGTTGGTACATGCTGTTAAACCATTTCATTTCCACTTAATGGGTCTTTCACAGGTTCAGTGTTATGTTAATAGGTCTGGCAAGCTGGAAGGCTTTTCATTTTTAAGTTAACAGATCCACTTTGGTGGAAGAATCACCAGTCTACAAGCAGCAATAGCCTGCTGTAGGAGCCTTCAAGAACAGTCAGACTAGGGATAGGAAGAGGGAACAGGGTGAGCATTAAGACCCAGGCAAGGCATTCCTTTCCTTTGCCTCTTATGCCTGCTGCCCATGTTGATGGGAGAGTTTCTCCTATCAACCCAGCACAGTGTAGACGCTGCTATAAGTCAACATTATTCATGTACCTGGAGTTGTTTTGAATTAAAGACCCTGATCCAGGATCACATTATCGTCTTTGCTTTTAAGAGAAAATACATTTCTAGCACTCTTGATTGAGAGAAAAATTGGAAAATATGAACCCTAAAAGTTCTAAACCCAGAAGGCAAATGAAAAGCATTCTGATGTTTTCTGTTTTTAAAGTTCAGTGTTTCTGTGCCAATCTCTGGATTTTTTGAGACCTGACACACTATTTGAATGCTTCGGGTTGACAGTACTGATCCAATGAGAATATAGCACTATGTGATGCAGCAGGTTTTAAATTATTACAAAGTTTGTTTTTCTTTTTAGTCCTGGAGTCCGATGTCAGTTATCCCTCCACCATCAACCTGGAATAATGCAGGCCAGGGATGTTAAATTTAGATTAATTGGCTAATTGAATAGTTGATGGAATTTGCATCGACTATTCAATTAGTTGATAAGGGCACCCCTGGGCTGTTGCTACACTTCAAAGGCAAAAGGAGCATGGGCCAGTGGGGGACTCAAGCAGTCCCCAGCTGACTCCAGGCTCCTTGAAGCACTGCCTCTTTGAAACACCACAAGGAGCCCAGGGTCAGGCTCCACACAGCGTTTCAAAGCAGCAGCGCTGCATGGAGCGCAGGATCAGCGGGAGTTCCCAGCTGGCCCCCGACTGCACGCGGTGTTTCAAAGTGGCAGTGCTGCGTGGAGCCCAGAGTCTGGCTTTGGGTTCCAGGTGGAGCTGCCACTTTGAAGTACCCCTTTCTCTTCCACCCCCCCATGCTGCCTCTTTCTAATAGAGGCAGCAAGGGGGCAGGAAGCGACTAGCCTACTATTTGTTCACATCCCTAATGCAGGCTGACAACAGAGATATCAGATTGTAACACTGATGGTAATCTGGGGAATGTCTTTTGGACTTACTCCCTAATACTATTAGAATGTCCATGATACTGTAGCTACAGAAAGCACATTTTTATTTCATATGGTAAAACTGTGACAGTCATGCCTATGTTCATAATTGTTTGACAGTAGTTTGTTAAATTTGCCCATCCAACAGGTAAAATGTTCTACAAATTTGTGTCTGTTTAACAAACATATGTTAAATAAAGAACTCCCTGATAGACCCTACTTATTGCCCTCCTCCCACTGTTATGCTACTGGGAGCTCATTCTTATGGATTCCACATTTTGGCATTTATTTTTCAAAAGTGGGGCGTAGGTGTAAGTATATTTTTGCCAATTTATGTGATGCCATAAAACAGCATTTTTCATTTTTCAGCACTTATTAGCTCAGCTCCCCAGCTGTGCAGCACCACACCCCGGTGTGAAATTTAGAGGCATAATTCTGACAAGTTTATATTGGCCTAAATTTATAGCATTTCATTTGGGAAAATAAGTATCTTGTTCACATTTACAATGAGATTTTGTGATTATTTGACAAGATCAACTCAACCATTTTTAATGCTGAAAAATATAGGGTATTATAAGAAAATTGATACATAGTGAAGTAGGCAAAAGGAAACAGTTATTAGAAAAGAATATGACTTAAAGATCGTGTGTTTGCTACCACAAAGTGTAGCAAATTGCTCCAACAGAGAAAGTGTTCAAATATATGTTTCCAGTTGAGAAACATTGTCTGTATTGGCTGATTGCAGTATAAACATTCAAGATAAGGTAACTACATTGTAACTTATCTTTTTCTTGTAAAATGTAAAATACAAAAGGAGTGCACAATGCATTTTTATAAAAATAATATTTGCATTCAATGGTAAGAATCAGTATAATGTTTACACTTACTAAGTTACCTTTTATTATTGTTTTAATAGCCTTATACTTTATCCCAAAACTGCAGATTTGATATCTTATGAAAATAAGATGGTTTTTCTCTATTGATTTTATTTTCTTGAATTTGTGTTTCTGTTTTTAACCTTCTGTTGGCCTTCAGGTCACGGCCATAGTGACCAATTAGTATTTTGACCAATTAGTATCTTGAGAAATCTGAGGGCTGGATGTCTTAGAGAACTGATTCAAACCAACTTCAGATTGCTAGTGACTTGTAGCAATCATTTTCTAAAGGGAATGTGAAATGAACTAGTGTCCTCAGCTCTGTTAGTACTGCGCATTTATTCATATCATACAAACTATTATCATAGTCAGCTATAACAAAAACTCTTGTCACCTTCAGCGGAGAGGCTAAAGAAAAATGAGGAAGATTAGCAGGTCAATGCAGGGAAACTAAAAGAAGCATTTTTAATGTTGTAACTTTTCTGAACCTGAGTGTGCCACCATTATTCTTCTACTCATGTAAGTCCTCAGCCGTGTGTGTAAGGGTTGCACAATCAGGTCTCCTATAAATGTCTGGAGAAATGCATTCTGCATCAGTCTGATACCTTTAACTAAAACCTAGTTATTCAGAGATACTCTAAAAATAAAACATTTTGGTGGCAATGAACCAGCCAGCGCTACTGTACTAACAGGGTTAGGTTTTCAGACAATTTGCAAAGTTGCAGTTAAATCAGTGCAAATTCATAAGTCTACTGAAGTCAGGCTTTACACGCTGAAGCAATTCAGAGCATAATTTGGTATGTAAGAAACATTTATAACTGACGTATGCACATCATGTGCTGTGTGAAAAATGTGAATATTTTTAGGTGCGAACTGAACACCAATGTCTGAAAATGTGGTTTTTATTAGATATATAACAATATAATTATAATAGAAATGGGTATGTTAACAAGATGTGGAGATCAAAATGCCATGAAGAATTAGTAGGTCCAAGCATTCAAATGTTTGAAGTAGAATAGTGATAGAAATGTAGCAGTGTTAGTCTGGTGTAGCTGAAACAAAATACAGGACTATGTAGTCTTTAAAGTGCTACATAGTCCTGTATTTTGTTTCAGATTCAAAGGGCATCCTTTAGCACAGTAAACTCCTTTGCAAATTGTGCCTGGTCTAATGAAAGCAAATATTACATAGAACAATTACTCTTTTACTGTTCCCTCCGTACATCTGATGTTGGGAAATTCTGAAAGTCCAAATATGATAATTTCTCATTGCTTTCCTCTGTGGTAGATGCTGTTTAACTATAGAAATTGGCTCAGGGATCTACATGTTTTTGTGATGTGCTAGTTGCCATCTGCTTTGGAGATATTCCCATGCATTTTGTTGATGCAACAGCTATAGTGTTTTCAAATGTTGATATTATGAAAATGTAATGTGATTGGACTTGGACAGGTGCCTTAAACAGACCACCCATTATATTTATTTTGCTGCCAATCAGGTCAGACAAACTCAGGGTAGAATGTTGTAGTCCTTTGAACATTCCAGATAATGAATAATTTACGTTACATTTCAAAAGATCTTCATAATCCTCCTACAAAATTCCTGCTTAGCTAACTAGAAATCAACATTATGATCTTGTTTTTCAAAGCTTTTTATTATTGACTCATATTTTATTTTAACTCATGGTGATGCTTTTTAATCAGCTTACCTGGGAAAATTTATTTTGTTAGTAAGAAGGGCCAGGAGAGATGGAGTTTGTTGAAGTTTAAACAGCACAGAGCATGAGCAAAGGGCAGTGCAAGCTGGGTTCCATTTATAAAATGTCTGGGTATAGCCAACAAAGTACATGAACAATACTGTATACACATTGCAAAAAGGGTCTAGTGAGGACTCCTTTGCTCCTGAAACCCTTACATAAGTTTTGGTTGCAAATCCATGCTAGTTTTATGTTTAGTGGACATGGTTTATCCTTATCAACCAAGAAGCCATATAGAAATTAGGATTCAAACTACTAACAGGACAAATTTATTATTAAAATGTCCAAGTTTTCTTGTTTTATATTAATACTAAAGATAGCAAAAATGGAGACCTCAAATATAAATCCTTTCAAATGTCACGGACCATAAAGATATTAGGTTCAAGTATCTGGATATAAACCCATTCTCCATAGTTAAAGTAGATCCAAATACAAATGACCTCATCAACATAGATGATCAACATGATGGGTCCTGAAAACACATGGGATTGCAGCTAAGGGAATCTATTTCAACATAAGGAGGCTTATTATGGTAATAGATGCCAGAGTCATCAAAATTAGGTAGAACGCACCAGGGAAGGTGTGAAAAGTGGTCAAAGAAGATTAACTTGGGTGATACTCTTATCACACTAAGTTTAAATCAAATTCCATTTAAAACAGTGAAGTTACACTGATAGAAAATTGGTGTGGATGAGAAGAAAATCCATCTGGAGTCAAGAGCAAGGTTGTATTGAGCCTTATAGATGGAAACATGTATCTTAATTTTGATGTAGTTGAAGGAAATAAGAACTTGTTTTGAAGCAAATATTCCTAGTGATCAAAAAGAAATATAAAATGTGTACTACATATGTGGAAATGTTTTTCATCAGGTGTCAATTCATTTTAAAAGTATTTATAAGAAGTCACAAGGAAATTTGGGTTTGAAAGTGACTAGATGTGTGCCAAGGAGAAAGGAAAGAAACTGAAGTGGTGGCTAATCATTTCTGAAAGAGAGATAGTGTTAACAATTATTAGTAAGAAAAATCAAACCCTAGAAGAGGACGACCTAAGGGCTGAGCCAGAGTCGAAACTGATGGGCTTACATCCTTGCCGAAATGTTCAAATTACATAATCACACAGTGTGTTTTCCCAGATGGGTGAAAGAAAAACATAATTATCCCTGCCTTTTAAAAATGATGATGAAAATGGCTGAGAAAATTATCCCCCAATTATCTTGATAAATCCCGTCATACAATCTACAATAATCTGTCTTTGCTAGCACAGAGGAAGAGATGAAAATATGTTTTGTTTTGGATTGGGTTTTTTTAAGAGAAGAAAGAGGGGTTCTGGGTGGAGTATTTTTCACATCAGTTTAGTTATTAAGTAAAGACAAACTGAAACTGGAGGTGGCTTACATGCTGTTCTTACAAGTTCTATTTAATTTGAAGCAAAGTTCAAAGTGGTTCTGAGAATAGATTTCTGTTGTGGACCATCTCTAAAAGGAACAAAACTAGAATTTACTCTTGGAGAATCAGGGTTGGATTAATTCAAGTTTCCTCTTTATCAGCTGTTCCCCAATGTTCTTACTGCCCCTGTATAAAACTATGGTACGCCCACATCTTGAATACTGTGTA
>CM057847.1:43774246-43793892 GCA_030068395.1 Apalone spinifera
AAAGCAGATGATTTTCCGCAAAAACTGGCCAGTCTAGACACAGCCTCAATGTTTACTTAAAACTGACAGTGATGATGAAGAATCCACTGTGGCCCTTAGCGGACATTTATTTCCATGTAGGTACATATAGACTGTAATCAAGTCACTCCTTTACCTCCACTTTGTTAAGCTAAATAGATTGAGCTTCCTGTGGCTGTCACTACAAGGCAGGTTTTCTAACCCTTTAATAATTTCCACAGCTCGTCTCTGAACCCTTGCCAATTTATCAACATCCCTCTTGAGCTGTGGACACCAGAACTGGACACAGTATTCCAGCAGCAATCATACCAGTGCCAATTATAAGGTGAAATAACTGCTCTACTCCTACTCATGATTCTCTTCTTTATGCATTCCAGGAAAATATTTGCCTTTTTGGCTAATAGTGTTTCACAGGGAGCTGATTATCCACCCTATATCCAAAGTTTTTTCAGCATCATTTTTTCCCCCCACTCATTTTTGTCCCTACATGTATGCATGTATATTTAGCCATACTAAAACACATTGTTTCTTTGCAACCAGCGACTCCTCCACTCTTTGACTCATCTGCAATCTTTATCAGTGATTATTTTACGATTGCTTCAAAGTCATGGATACAAATGTTAAATAATATAGGGCCATGAAATGATCTCTGGGGAACCCCACTGGGAGCACACCCATTTGCTGCTGATTCCACACATACAATTAAATTTTGAGAGCCATCTGTCAAGCAGCTTTTAATTCGTGTGCCGTGGTGATTTTATATTACTCTACTTTGTAATGAAACTGTCTTTATATTCATTTACAGAAGGAGAAACTGGAGCAGAGGGTTGGAGTTACTTGACTCCAGATTTTCTGACTCCTCGCACTCTAACCATTCCCCTCAGCGATGACACCTCTCCAAGGACATGGTCTAAGGAAATGCTGAGCACTCTCACCCTCAAAAGTACTGGGCCAGATTTGCAACTGGTTTAAACAGGAGCAATTCCAATGAAGTCAAAATGGAAATAATGGAGCTACACCACTTTACACCAGAGATAAAACTCTGGTCACTATCCCAACCTCATTTGTTATTTATTTTCTTTCTTCTTATTTTGGGTTAGGGCCAGCCCATCCGGGAGTGTGGGTTGTGGGGGAATTAAAGTAGAACTCCAGGGAGCCTAAGTGATCTAGTCTCCCACATTGCCTCAGCAGTCCTGGCTCCTAGAGCAGTGTGGCCTAATGATCAGAGTCCATGCAACAGCCCTTTGGTGTTGGGCAGAAAGGCTGAGTCAGTAAGACAGGAGTCCTAAACTTCCATCCCATGGGCCAGTCCTGGCCAGAGTGATTACAGAATTTGGCTTGGACTCCCTGTAGGCCAAGGGGTGCCTCTCTATTACCGGACCCCAAGTGCTGCCCCTTCCCATGATCATCCCACCTTCTCTTGCCCCATGACACCCTGTCCCCTGAAGTTGAGGACAGCATGTGCTTAACCTCTACGGAACCAGTGCGGGGTAAGTACACACTTCTGCTCCCGTGCAGTGCCCCAGCTCAATGGCATTTCTCCGCAGCTCCCTTACCTCACACTGCTTTCTGAAACCAGCCTCCAGGGAGCCTTTTGTCCATCCCCCAATGATTTCTCTCACACTAATGCTAAAACACTGTCAGAATAACTAGGCTGGTGCAAGGGCAGCCCCGCCCAACATCACCTGACGATCTGCAGCGCGTATGTAACTGTAGAAGATGCGTGCGTTAGTGACCAACACTGACCTTTCTATTAAAAATGAAAAGATGATCCCAGGGCACAATAAAAAATTAGAAACCCCACCCCTATGTGCACATTTACCACTGCTATCTAGAGCATAGAATCCGAACTGCACCACTGGGAGTCATAGGCCCTATACTGAAAACAACAAGGAATCCGGTGGCCCTTTAAATACTAACACATGTATTAGGGTAGTGAAAGGAGTTCTTCCATTACTGGGTAGGGGCCTGCAGTTTTGGAACAGGAGAAATTTCAGAGGGGTCAGCGTGTGAAATTTAGGGACATATGGATTTAACAACAGGCATGAATCCCTGGATAGTGAAGTTGCTTTCAGTTACTGTTACTGCTTTTGTGTTGTGTTATATTTCATGCAACAAAAGAAGAATGATTCTGTGATTAAGACTCAAGCACGGTAGTCAGGAGATCCTAGCTGTACACACAACTCTGCAGCTGCTTGTCTGTGTGGCCCTTGGCAATTGCTGTGATATGTGAAATGGACATAACAATACCAACTTCATCTTGGTACTTTGATCCTAAATTTGTTCGGACCCGGAGCCAGGAAAATATTTAACACATGATTACTCTGGACAATATCTAAGGACTTCCTTAACTGGAAGTGTATGTTAAGCCCCACCAACTTCAGTAATTCTTACATATGTGCTTAAAGTTAAGCAAATGTTTATGTTACCGGGATAAGAACATTTTCCTTAACCAGGACCCAAATGCTGCTTTGAGATCATTAGATGGAAAGCACTCCATAGATTTGAATAAATATTTTATTATATTAAGTACAAAACACTGGTGTTTGCCTACAATGCTTTATTAAGTCTACATGTAATAAAGTAGAGTAATTGCTGTCTATATTACTCGAACAGTAGAGTTACTCTTCTGCGTTTTGTCTGAATGGATGGCTGCTGCAGGTGCTCTTTGACAGCAATTGAATCATCTCTCTCTGAAGACACATACAGCGGAGCTATTTTAATACTGGCTGCTGTGCAAAGATTTTGGTAGAGTGTGGTGTGTAGTAACGGACAGAATTTAATTATTTACATCTGTGACATTCCACCTATGCGTATGAATTACTTTTTCTCTTTTAAGTATTTAACAGTTATAATGTGCTAATCTGGAGGGGGACTTTTCATACACCATCATGCAACAATGTGATTGCAAAGCTGAGACATCTTGTTTCACTGTAAAATAAGACTTTGGGCCAAGTTCTCAGCTGGAGCAAACTGGCACAGCTACATTGACTTCAATGGAGTGATGCCAATGTACCTCAGCTGACAATCTGCCCCTTTTTATTCTAGATGGCACTCTGGTGATTCTTACCTAAGTAACATGAGGCCCAAATTTTCAATAGTGACTAGTGGTTTGGGGTGCCTCAGTTTTGGGGTGCCCAATAGGAGACTTTTCTAATAGGGACAGGATGGGTACTATCATAGAGATCACAGTTTTCGTTAAGGTGTTTCAAGTTGGAGCACCAAACATGAAAAGTTTTGAAAATCTTGACATTAATGTTCATCATGTCTGGATCATCAAACTCTCTCCTATACAAAATACGATGTATTGATAATCTCTGGTATTGAGCATTTGAGTTCAGATAAGCTTTCAAGCTTTTAGCTGAATAAACTAACCTAATATGATCTGTCCAGGCAGACCATACCTCCAAATGGGCTCCAAAAGAAGACAGTAGGGCTCTTTGTAGTATCAGGCCCTGCCTGCAGGATCAGATCAGAGCCTGTTTAAAGTCACACTGTTTTAAGGAAAGATGTGCTTTGAAATCAACATAATTAGCAAAACCCTCTGTGGTCATTCTTAGTTTGATTTAAACTTTCTTTAGACTGATGTAGCTTTGCCAACATCAAATAGACTGAAGAGTGTCAACACAGGAGTGTTCACCAATTTAATTTATTCAATTTTAAAAAAATCCTTTATTGACACCTTTGCAGGCTTTGAGGACAAGACCAGAGGCCCTGATCGTCAAAAGCATTTAGGTGTCTAACTCCCCCTGAAATCAATGGAAGTTAGGCTCTTAAAAATCTTTGTAGATCCTGACCTGAGTCTGTAAAACTAATTTATAAAGACCATGATAACATTCTTGTTTCGGGATTTCCCATAGTTCTTGCTTTTATCTCTTCCTCTATGTTTGTGCCACTCTGAGCCAAAGTGGAGCTGATTTTCATGCTTGGTACTATTAGAACATATAAATATGAAATAATAACATTGCAGGAAATTCCTTTGGAACAATTCGGGTCTGACTAAAATCAGGTAGCACAGGATACGCAGAAATGGAAAACACATAGGTTTACCAATTTTTTAAAGCCTGAGGAATGCTCAGCTTGACTTAAGAATAGATTGTATTTTATGTAAGCCCCATTGCCCTGCCACAACAAAAATCATCCCTGCCACCTGCAGCATCCCTTCTTTTTCTTTTTCAGTTGTAGGGAAACAGAGAGAAAACTAATTCTAAAGCTAATAAACATTCAGGCCCATTTATTTCAATAGCTATTAATTGCCACATAACGATTTACAAAAATTGTACATCCTCTGTTTAACTAAAGTTTTGCCTGTGATCATCATAATTGGTTCTG
Source organism: Apalone spinifera (assembly GCA_030068395.1). Lineage (NCBI taxonomy): Eukaryota > Metazoa > Chordata > Testudines > Trionychidae > Apalone > Apalone spinifera. The sequence goes on from CM057847.1 coordinate 43,778,597, forward strand.
CCTGTTGGAAGAAATGCATGCTTGCACAGCTTGAAACATTTCAAACCTTTCAGGCTGGGCTTTGGCCCCTCTGATGGTATGTATTGTGCTTATGACAGTTAATCATGTGTGCTGAATTTTTTTCCTCTTCACTTTAAAGTCGGTAGATTTAAGATGATCTTTTTATAGATATTATTTCTTCAAAGTTAAGTTTCCCATGCATGAAACTACCTGAACTGGAAAATAAACATATCACCACATGCAGCTTTGTTCTGTGACTGGGGAATGACAAAAGAAATCTGACATGTGTAACTATAAAGACAACAAGTTAATTTGAACAATAAAGCCAGATTTTCCAAGTGAAGTGGATGGATTTTTAAAAGTGTACAGTGCTAACCAGCTTCCATTAGAGAAGAGAGAGGACTGCTGGATACCTAAATAATGAAATACTTGTATACTTGTTCAGTGGGAACAAGAGATAAGCGACACTATTGAAATCAGAGGCTAGGATTCTCAGCTAACATAAGTCCAAGTAGCTCGCTTGACTTTCAGTGGTGCTACAGCCATTTATACCAGGATCTGACCTATAACTTCAAAAGCTTATTGGGTTAAAACATTCAATAAGAAGACACTTGACAGTTACATGAACAATTTCCAAATAGGAAATTTAACCCATTAACAAAGTATAGAGCATAATCACCTCTGGTTTAATTTGATCTTATAGATCCAAACACCTTTTGTCTCTGACTATAAATCATTCTCTGCTCTCAGAAGCTTTTCTTGAATTATAAAACAAATAATTTTGCATTATGATCCTGGTAAATTGTTCTACATTTTCTGCCTTTTTAGGGGGAGGTCTTATTTTTAAATAATTTGAGTACTGGGGAGGGAGACTTGATTGACAGTTCCAAAGAACTATGTCCTATATTTTAGCCAAAGACCAGGTTGGCCACATGAAGCCTGATCAGAGTGTTGGAGCTATGTGGCAATCCAATGTAACCAGTCCAATGAAGATTACCCCAGTGAAAAGGGGACTGGTACTTCTAACTCCAAGGGTGCGTCTACACAGCAACATTATTTCGAAATAACTAGTGTTATTTTGAAATAACTTAGTCCGCTTCTACACAGCAGGCAGTTATTTCGAAATAATGTCGAAATATTCTCAAGCTGGAGGACTTCTTACTCTGACTCCTGTAACCCTCATTGCATGAGGAGTAAGGGAAGTCGGAGGAAGAATGCTCTATTTTGAAAAAAAGTGCTGCGTAGATGCTCCCTATTTCAAAATAAGCTGTGCAATTGATGTAGCTCAATTTGCACAGCTTATTTCGAGTCAAGCCCTGCTGTGTAGACTCACCCCAAGTGTTCAGTCAGGAATCAGACTTCATGATTTTTAAGTCAAAATTTGGTGAGAAGGTTGGAGGGTTTTTTTGGCCTTGTTTTTTGTCTTTGGGGTTCATGATGTGAAGGATATCATCTGAATCCATGGGACTATTCAGATGAGTAAGTACTATACAACCTCATTCAGGGTTGTAGAATCCTGCCCTCAGATAGTGGGTGTTCTGAGTCAGGATCCAAGTGGACTAGATTTGAACCAGGGAGTGACTTCAAGGTGAAAGTTTCTATGTGCCCTTTACCATCTAGTCCCCCTCAGTCCTCTTCAAGTTAAGAATTCAAGCATGAAACAGTCACTGCTCATATTAAGGCAGTGGAAAGACAGTTGCCTAGCCTTAGAAGCATAATGGATCATAACACTAACATACAAAACAGCAATAGAGTAAATGAAGAGACAGAAGAATAAAGTGGACCCTTTAAGGATATGTGGGAGACTTTAATGATAATACACACAGACACAAATAACTCTTGAGATACATAATTATTTGGAATAGATAATTTGTATGGGAGTGACTCATCAACCTAATGACAGGATTAATTTCTCAAATGATATCAGGCCAACTCCCTTTTTTTTTCAAACAATGTGTATGCAGTTACAATTCAGAATGTAACATGGAGAGGATTTTTGGTGCATCACAAACATAATGCAGGATATGGAATATCAATAAATTAATGTTCTGGAATAAGGATATTAAATAAGAACATAAAAATAGCCATACTGGGTCAGACCAAAATTCCATCTAGCACAGTATCCTGTCTGCTGACAGTAGCCAATGCCAGATGCCAAAGAGGGAATGAACAGAACAGATAATCATCAAGTGATCCCCCTCCTGTCACCCATTTCTAGCCTCTGACAAACAGGGGCAAGGGACACCATTCCTACCTATCCTGGCTAATAAGTATTGATGGACCTATCCTCCATGAATTTATCTAGTTCTTTTTTGAACCCTGTTAAAGTCCTGGTCTTCACAAAATCATCTGGCAAGGAGTTCCACAGGCTGATTGTGCACTGGGTGAAGAAATACTTCCTTGTGGGTGTTTAAAACCTGCTACCTATTAATTTAATTTGGTGACTCCTAGTTCTTACGTTATGGAACAAGTAAATAACTTTTCCTTCTTCACTTTCTCCATACTTGTCATGGTTTTTTAGACCTCTATCATATCCCTCCTTAGTCTCCTCTGTTCTAAGCTGAAAAGTCCCAGTCTTTTTAATCTCTCTTCATATGGCAGCCATTCCAAACCCCTAATCATTTTTGTTGCCCTTTTCTGAACCTTTTCAGATATTGTTTTATTGTCCTTTTCCTCTACATCAATCTATCAAATGCCCTTCATCCTGGTATCGAGGCATTAGGCAGTCCCAGAAAGTTCATGGAGAAGGCAGTCTAACCATTTAAGGCCATGTCTTCACTATGTGGAAGATTGACACTGCTGCAGTCGATCTTCTGGGGTTTGATTTAGCAGGTCTAGTGAAGACCTTCTAAATTGTATCTTTGCAACATCCATAAGGCTCTTCTCCCCATTAGTAACCATTTTTCAGGATATCTGATTATGGGGTCCATTCCATCCATGCTACCAGCCATTGGTATATCTGCTTCACTCTGACCTGGAGTCATTATTGAGAGTTGCCTATTTTTTTGTGATGCGTATGAGTCACAGTAGTGGCAATACAATGACATTTGCAGGATAACTAGTGATATGCCTAAAAATAGAAAAGTATATTACAACAGATTATTCGTATATTCATGGAACCAAGAGGCTGAGTGTGTGTTATTTACAATTAATTTTTTTTCATCCTTTCCTGATTCTGAGCCATGTTTCCAGCTGCTCTGAGCAATGTTTTTGCCAACAAAGAACAGGTGCCGGCAAAGGTTCTTACAAGCAGTTCATCAGTGGAATTACTGTAAAGTAGAACTTGTCATTATGAATGAAATTGACTCTAGGTTCTCTGAAAAGAAAAAGGAACGGTGGTGGGATGAACTTCTGTAAGAGTACCGAGGATGTTGTTTTAAGAACACTAATAAAAATAATTGCCTTTTCCTGAGATGTCAAAGCTACTATGTCTTATGATACATCTACTGTTGTCTGGAACTATTAATTAATGTGCTTAGTTCATGTTTGTAAACAAGGGTGGAATTTCAGGCAGGTGGGGGGAGGTGGGGAGAGGCAGCAGCCGTGCGCTCCGGGACGTGGCTTACTTTTCATCCCATTCCACAGATGCTAAGGGAGTGAGGGGAAAGTGCTTGCATTCTGTGCATGCCTCTCACACCTGGCTGGTGAGCTCCCTTCACCAGTTAGGTGTGAGAGGCATGCATGGAATGCACTTTCCTCTCACTCCCTTAGCATCTGGGGCAAGGGATGAAAAGCAAGCTGCGTCCCAGAGTGCATGGTTGCTCCTCCTCCCCACCCGCCCAAAATTCTGCCCTTGTTTGTAAAGCATTCTGTAAGTGAAACATAATGCAAAGACTGATTGTTATTAATAGGCTTGATCCTAACTATTTTGTTTTCTGCACATATAACCATCTCTCTTTTTGCCTTGTTCCTTGGATTGGTAAAAATCTAATAGATAACCAGCCTCCATGGCACATTGCAACAGAGTAGACAGAACCTATTCCAAATCACTTGATATTGCTTTAGTCAAGGTGAAAAATTGTGTTTTTCCCTTTCTCATACCACCCAGATTGTTGACTGGAACTCTGAAACCTTGTCTCATAGCAACTCTGTCTTGTTATACTTGGAATTCATTTACAGCTCTCAGCAGAGCCTCTAGTAGACACTAATTCACATCACTTACTTGTTACATGTTCTTAGGCAGCATACGTCACTATTACTCGGGGGAGACCAATGGTAAGATTACTGCTGACTTAATCCCTGAGACCTCAGAGGGTGATTTCTGTAGTTCAGGGACCAGTTCCTCATGTAGGTTTGTTTACAGTTTATGTTGTTCACACACATTAAGTAACTTCTAGCAACTTTGGCTGAAACTCTAGTTATGAGAGTAAACTCAGATGGTCAGCATTTCTTCATCACATAGACATGCACTACTCATAACAGATGGTGACAGTTGACTCAACCACCCAATTACTTTTTTAGACAGAAGATCTTTGTTGTCTGTTTACAACTAACAAAGCTCCATTACTTTTCCAGTGTCCACCTAAGTGACTTGGTTTTTTAAATGATTTTTGAAGAGAAATATTTATTCTACTCCACCTGGGTCAGTTGCTAAAAGCTTTGGATTTGTTTCTCCTTCTCCTGGAATCTGTGGCAAACCTCCTATTTACTCTAACAGGACAGGATCCAATCTTTGATGGAGCACATACCCACCTAGAGGAATGGCAAACCTCTGGTGAAGGGTGCATTCTGTTTGCTCTCAGAATGCCAGGTGGTACAGAAGGGACACTAGGAAGTGGAGCTTTGGCCAATCCCACTATGGCTGCACTATGTCTTTGAGTGAGATCAAGTCCAAGTTCATGGCCTGCCCTACATGCAGATGCACATGGCCTCTTTCCCATTAAGAAGTTAAGTGAGAGTAGCTAAAACTGGATTGTAAATTGATGGTTCATCTTTCTGCATAATCCTCTAGATAATGGATTTCACTCCGAGTGAATGACCACTATTATTTTTTCATGTAAAGGGCCAAAGCATTTTGGGGCAATGAGCAGCCTCCTACCTGACAAATATTTAAGCTATGAAACATTTTTCCACTTTCTACTTTTGGTTAAATGTGTTATTAATTGTCATTTTGCCATCAGCCATAGTTGGCTGTTGTGAGGGTTTTCTTGGCTTCTGTTGTTCCTTGACTGCTTTTCAACAAAGACTGGGGCAAACATGAAAGGAGAAAATATCTATGCCCAAAAGCAATGTTCTTAGAATTTATTTTCTGCATTCATATGAATTGGTTTTTCCCTCTCAGCCTAGCATATCCCAACTCCTACACTACAGGTACAGGGCCTGGTTCAGAGGAAAGGGTGGATGGTGCAGTAGTGTAGATGGGGCTTCTGTTTTGGGAGGTTTGTTAATTTAATTTGGTGGGGCAGTATTTTTAGATATTTTTGAATTTTACTGAGATGTTTTTAAATCAGGGGTTTGCGGGAGGCATTGATATATGCCGCAATGATCAATTGCTTTGTATTGGTCCTTGGGGAGCACCAGCAAGGTCTACACAGACCTATTAATACACAACCATTAGTGTGCATTAGCAATCACAGCCCCCAAGTCTATATTACTGCTCCATGTAGACAAGCCCTTAGATACAAATAACCATTTTGGTGGCTTTTTTGTTTATTGAATAAACACTGATTGATTCATTTGCATCAATGGTGTTTTATTGGTGTTTACCAGTCCAAAGTTAAAATCAAATGCCCTCACTCTAGATTATATGTCAGTAAGTGGGAAGTAAGTGGATGTAAATCAGGAGCAACATCATTGATTTGCACTTACATTGATTTTAGCAAAGATCTGGTTCATTGAAGCCAAGCAACTCTAATCCTTGTCCAGCTGGCATGCCAATTACATAATTTAAATGCCTGTTATATATGTATATGTTCAGAATCAGCATTTTTCAACATCAACTGGGGAGCAAGTAAAAGTTACTCTGATCCCACCCCATCACCACTTACACTCTGACCATAAGCCAAGAGACAGCAGATGGGGACAAATAGACAGGAGCTGTGGCTTCATTAATGAACATATCAGACTTGTATCTTGAATCTACAATAGCTCTGTGAAATGCTGTTTATCTTCATCACAAGCATTCAAATAAAGACCAGATATCCTCCTCATATTTGTTGGGTGGAGAAATAAGGATTCAAACTAATTCTAGTGTGATTTTTGACAGATCAGATTTTTACATGCATAATATGTGGTAGGACATATATATCTTTATATATAGATATGGCCAATATGATTAATTCATTTTAGGGAGATTAGAACTTCTGCCTGACTCCTACTATAATAAATCTTGTTCTCCTTGTTTGAATCCTTTTTTTTTTTTTTTGGTATTTTTATCTCATTTTCGTCTATTCTATATTTTTACACATTTCAAAATGAAGCCATAATCATTGTGGGTTGTTTTTTTTAAGCTGGAAATGGAGGACAATGTGTGACTACAACTGTGGATTCAAGAGAGGTTTAGAATTGAAATTGGCTTCTTGGACTTATTCATACTAATACATCCCTTTTTCCAATATGGGATATTGTCCAAGAGTATTCCGGCCAACATTTGGCTGAAATCCCAAGGTTCAGCTTAGATTTCTTTCATACAGTAAACCCTGATGGGTGAATTGATAATTTTAAGATCCTCAGATGGAAGGTACTTCAGGAAAGGAAGGGTGTCTCTTTCTGTCCCTAATATTATCCCTCATTATTAGATTATTAAAGCCTCTATGCTCCCCAAGGCTATTCAACACAGAAGGAAGCAAAACTGCAAGGGATCATACAAAATGGAAAGGAAGTCACACAGACTGATCACCCCCAATTCCTAGAACAGTTTTCAAACCATCTACACATTACTGCAGAATACGTCAATATATGTAGAGCACAGCTAAGATTGTTCATGCTCAGCAGCATCTACCTCTGTAACTCTTCAGAGCATAATACCAGACATACAAAGTCAGACCAAGGGTCCATCGAGCTCAGTATCCCAACTCTGTCAATGGCCAGAGGCAGATGCTTCAGAGAGCATGAACAGAACAGGGAAATTTCAAGTGATCTGTCCCCTGTTGTTCAGGCCCAGCTTCTAGCAGCTGCAGGTTTAAGGACATTTTGAGCAATGGGTTGCATCCCTGACCATCTGGCTATTAGTCATTGATATACCTATCCTCCACGAACTTACCTAATTCTTTTTTGAATCCTGTTATACTTCTTGCCTGTCCTTTTGTTAATTTTAAACCTGCCGCTTATTAATTTCAGTAGTTGATCCCTGGTTCTTGTGCTACATGATATGGTAAATAACATTTCCCTATTCACTTTCTTCACGTTGCTCATGATACAAAGCCTTGCTAGGCTGGAGAGGAAATAGGAGCCTAGAAAACTAAGCATTGCTCCAGTGTTTTGTGAAATGCACACGACTGCTTCAATGCCATCTATGGGGCCAGCTATTATATTTAAAACATGATCCTATAGGCCTCTCTCAAAGGGAATTTAAACTCAGTGAGGTAGACTGTACCATTGTTCTGTCTCCTATTATGTGACATTTGTTGGCTATGTTGCTTGAAGAAACTTGAGCTAGTAATCCATGACTACCTCAAAGCATAATACTGTCACCATACCAGCAATGAGTTGTCATCACTTTTAAATCTAGACGCTTTCCACAAATACCCTAGCAATAGCTTCATTCAAATCCTAGTAATAGTTTTAGGATTATTTTAAAGAATATATGCTTGGAATCACAATAGTTTACATAAGCACCTTGTATAACAGGGAATTACAGGTCTCTCTTCTGAGGTATTCTCTTGTACAAATCCAAGTTGTAATTATGAATTGCAATTATGTATTTTCTCTTTAGAAATACAGTACTTCATTATTGCTACAGGGGGAACTGTTGGCTTAATTTTGCTTTTGAGTCACTGTTGCTGAAATGATTAAGTTAATGATTTATGCTCCTATGATCCAACAATCTCTTGTGTTTAAACTGGTTACTATGTTTTGTTTACTGTTTATAACTACCACAGTTGTTTAAACTCCACTAAAACTACTTGCCAGCGTGTGTGCCTTATTCATTCCTGTGGGTTTTCACAAGCCACTGATTCATATAGGGGGAAAAAAGCCCTATAATAATTTAAGTTTTTGAAAAAATCCCAGGAGCTATGAATAAACCACTGTTCTGCTATATAGGGGAAAACACTAGTGACATTGAACAATGGATGTCAAAAACTACTTATGCTAATGCTTGCTTCTGGTTTTATCATAGTGGAAAGTGTGAGTATTTTAAAGTACTCTGATTACATCAATTTTGGACTATGAGCTCACTAGTTTTTCCCTTGGGAACTTTCTCATCTATTTACCGTGTTCAGGACCCTGATTTGCTTAGAGAGACTTGCAAATGCTTGCAAATGTGGAAAAATATCCCACAATTCATCGTTTGGCAGAGAATTAGCTCATTTTTGCTCCTATTGTACCTTAAAAAATATTCAGAAGGCTAATTTAGAGCTTCAAGAAAATCACCTGATAACACAGCAGGTCAAATTCATAGTTAGTGTTGATCCATTACTTCTAACAAGAGAAGCACTTTTTTTTTTCACAGAGCAATTTCAGTTATAACGAATAGAATTACATCTCATTGTAAAACATGGCATGTTGTTAATTCTGTTACATGCTGTTGAAGTCTCCATAGAGCAAAACTGGGCACTCCCCTTTCCCACTGTGGAGAAGCATTGCTTTCTGTGGCATCTTAAAAGCAGTGAACAACAAGAGAGTTTTTCTAGTCAATACACCTGAGATCTGATTTGCTATAATACTTTCATCCTTTATACATTTCCCACCCTTTAGCTGTCTTGCTAGTTATCCATGCTGCATGCAGCTTAGTTAGTTTCTCACTGGGGAGTTTGTGACTGACACTGGAAATAACCTACTAAAATCACTTTGTTGCAACCAGCAAAGTCACACTGTATAGCTTAAATAGGTCGCTTGCAGATTTCATAGGCCACATGCTGGGCCCTGATGTCTGAGCTGCTGTTCATTCAATTCAGGAATAGGGGAACTAAGGTGGCTTTTGCATTTCTCTGTCCTGGATTTTCAAGCCACTGATCTGATTGCCAGGGATTGCACTTCCCCACCAAGGGAAATAAGAACAACCCAGGAAACTACAGACCGGTTAGTTTAACTTCTGTGCCTGGGAAGATTATGGAGCAAGTAATTAAGGAATTCATTGGCAAACATCTGGAGGATAATAAGGTGATAGATAACAGTCAGCATGGATTTGTAAAGAACAAATCATGTCAAACCAATCTGATAGCTTTCTTTGTTAGGATAATGAGTGTTGTGGATAAGGGAGAAGCAGTGGATGTGGTACACCTAGACTTTAGTAAGGCATTTGATATGGTCTCGCATGATCTTCTTATCAATAAACTAGGCAAAGACAACTTAGATGGGGGGTACTGTAAGGTGGGTGCATAACTGGCTGGATAACCATTCTCAGAGAGTAATTATTAATGGTTCACAATCCTGCTGGAAGGGCCTAACAAGTGGGGTTCCACCAGGGTCTGTTCTGGGACCGGTTCTGTTCAATATCTTCATCAATGATTTAGAATAGATACTGGCATAGAAAGTACGCTTATTAAGTTTGCAGATGACACCAAGCTGGGAGAGGTTGCAACTGCTTTGGAGGATAGGGTCATAATTCAAAACGATCTGGACAAACTGGAGAAATGGTCTGAGGTATTTAGAATGAAGTTTAATAAGGACAAATGCAAAGTACTTCACTTAGGAAGGAACAATCAGTTTCACACTTACAGAAGATGAAGTGACTGTCTAGGAAGGAGTACTGCAGAAAAGGATCTAGGGGTCATAGTGGACCACAAGTTAAACATGATGCAACAGTGTGATGCTGTTGCAAAAAAAGCAAACATGATCCTGGGAAGCATTAACAGGAGCAAGTTGTGAGCAAGTTGTGAGCATTAACCAGTTGTGAGCAAGACATGAGAAGTCATTCTTCCGCTCTACTCTGCACTGATTAGGCCTCATTTGGAGTATTGTATCCAGTTCTGGGCACCACACTTCAAGAAAAATGTGGAGAAATGTGGAGAAAAGGTCCAGAGAAGAGCAACAAGAATGATTAAAGGACTAGAGAACATGACCTATGAAGGAAGACTGAAAGAATTGGGCTTGTTTAATTTGGAAAGGAGAAAACACAGAGGGGACATGAGAGTGGTTTTAAGGTATCTAAAAGGATGTCACAAGGAGGAGGGAAAAAAATTGTTCTCCTTGGCCACTGAGGATAAGAAAAGAAGCAATGGGCTTAAACTCCAGCCAGGGAGGTTTAGGTTCAACATTAGGAAAAACTTCCTAAATGTCAGGGTGGTTAAACACCAGAATAAGTTGCTTAGGGAGATTGTGCAATCTCCATCTCTTGATATATTTAAGAGCAGGTTAGATAGATATCTATCAGGGATGGTCTAGACAGTACTAGGTCCTGCCATGAGGGCAGGGGACTGGACTTGATGGTCTCTTCAGGTCCCTTCCAGTTCTAGTGTTCTATGATTCTATGATCTTATGCTGGGGTAGGCTGGGGCATGGTATGAGAACTCTCACAACAGCCATGTATGATAGAGACATTTTCCAACATGCAGAAATTCTGTAACTGGCTGGATCCACCAAATATATTACCACTGGCATCAGACAAATACAAAAGGGCTGCGGCAACACTGAGATATTGACAACACATTGACAACACAGAAAATCAGGTGTGGGTTCCTTTAAGTGGAAAAAGGTTCTAGTGTATAATGTACTGCTATTGCTATTCCATGTAAAAACAAGATAACAGAATCAGTAACATAAGCTGGGTAGGCATTGTCCTTCACATAGTCATGTTAGAGGTTTAATGAGGTTTATATACATTGGCATATATCCCCTCAAAGCCCACAGTGAAAAGGACAACATCTAGGCCTTAAATTGAATTTTGAATGAAATGTCAGATGTCCCTTCAGTGCACACCCACCATGATTTTTCTGCACACTTCACCCATCCACCCAATGAAAAGTGCAAATAAGATAAAAGACTTTTGTATGACATATGAAGGAAAGCACAGATGTGTGTGTGAGAAGAACATGCTGTCCATTAGGGAGGTGATGTAGCTGTCCAGGATTTAGTTTTTAATGAAGTGTTTGGGCCCAGCCCTGCACACATGTTATATGATGGGACAGAGGTGTGAATAAAGGATTCTTCACTCCTTTGGAAGTCAAGGTGAGCAATTTCATTCAGGGTCTTCTCTGGGTACTACTGGCACACAGCATAGGGTAGGACCTGTCAGAATATCTGGAAGGTGCTTGATACTGCTCCTCTGTCAGAGAGTCTTTGTTACCCTAAAAGTGTCCAGTTCTGGCTCTTTCTGTGTGTTTGATTTAGCACATCCGTTAGAAAGTTTCTGTTGGTGGTGTTCTTACAGAAACTTTTGTGAAGATTTAAACTATCTTCTTCTAGCAGAAGCCCCCAAGAATACTGGCACTGGCCTCCCATGGGCGAATTCCCCTGGGTGTAGCAAAGGCAGGGCTGGATTACCCAATAGGCAGACTAAGCACGTGCTTAGGGCACCAGCAAAGCAGGGGCACACACAAAAAAAGAGATATTACGGTATAGTATTGTTTTTATTTTGAATTACATATGGGGGAGGGGACCATAACCGTTTCAGTGCTTAGGGCCTCTAAAGGTCTTAATCTGGCCCCAAGCAAAGGGGTACATAAGTGGTTATAATTGAACCCAAGTAAGAGGGCCAAAAATGAGCTATCCTTCATAGGGATTTCTAGAGAGAGATTCTTTAGGATTTCTCCTGGGATGGCAGTCTTCAGCAGGTATTTCCCAATGTGGGCCATTCATGAAACATTTTTCAAGGAGACTTCTAAGGGAAATTATTTAGCTGGATGACTCACCAGAAAAGAACTTCCTCACTTACTATGCACACACATACACACACGCAGTATCTGGAAATATTTTCTATGGCCCAGATGAAATTTTTGAAAGATGGGTACCTACATTGAAAGGGACAGTAGGCAATAGATAGTGACTTTTACAAGAAGTCATATCACATGTCGAGGGTAACAATCCCAACAGGAAATCTTTGAAGGAATATTTCCCCCAAACATATGAAAACTTGAAGTCAGGATGATCTTCTCCCTCATGTTCTAAAAGAAATGGACATTAAATGCAGAAGAGCTATATAAGTTTGTTCCATCAGGATGAAAATGAAGGATGATGTAGCACTAGGAACATTTCAGATAATTAATTCACTGGGAAAGTGTAAACACCTCAGATCAGCTGTACACCACTAGAACAATGGTGGGAAAAACAATTTTTAGAGATGAACTCCAATGTCCATAATACAATTGAATGCACTACTGTTGATCAGTCAGAAAAGAACTGTATACAAGGGTCTCCAGTGAGGCAAAATCTATTTTACTGCCTTTTACCAAGAAACAAAATTGCCTATTGACTGGGCAGTATAAAACTGTACATGTTTTCTAATTCAGAAATACTTTTTTAAACGGATGCTTTATTCCTGGATGCAAATCTCAACACATGGCCTGTGGGCCGCATGCAGCCCGTGGCCCACTTGTTTGTGGCCTGCCATGCAGTTTGGGTTAATGCGGGGCTCAAAAGACAGCCCATGGGTGGGAGCCCAAACAAAAAAGTAGTCGATATAATGGTCTTCTGTTGATATGCGTTTTAGTAGTTAAATTCCTGGACTGTCAATGCTCATTAAAATGCTGTCCTGTGGGTGGAAATGGGGTAAATATTGCATTTTATTAATATCAGCAAAACTGACTTAAATGGGGCCTGTGTGTTGTGTAGTCTTGCCTTAATCTTTGTATTCATGCCCATCAGTATGAAATAAGCTATTTGCATATATATGCAACTACACTTAAATTACAACCTTCGGCATGTGCTCTGAGTATCACTGTGGCCCCTGGGGCGTCCAAAGTTGAATAGCCCTGGTATAACTGTAATGCTAGGATTGGAGTCTCTTCTCAGCCTTTTCTGTATTATGGAATATAAATGTTGGCTTTGCAAATACAATCTTAACCAGCATTTACTGAAATAAAGTGATAAAACCTAATGTGGAAACAGGTACACCTTATTCAATTTTTCCCCTTTAACTCTAGAAACACTCTTTGCTGTATTTTTTCTACTGTTTATAAAAATATACATTTTGAGAGCATATCTACTCAGGATATTGGTAACCTTTCCCCTGTATGTCCCTGGCCAAATTCCAACTCAAGGGCTGAGCATCTTCCACTGAGTTGGAGGGAACTGAGAACACCTTGAAGGATTAAGCGTCAGGTCAGTAGCACAGGCAAATTGTTACTGTCTGCCTGCCTGTGAAGTGGAATATGTTACATTCATTGTTTCAGTCCATCCCTTGTGGAGAAACCCAAACCACAAGACTTGGTACCCTTGCTGGCAGCCTGGAATGGGGTAGCACTCACCTCTTGAGCGTGTTCCCTCTGGCTGAGTGCATGTGCCTACTTCCCCGAAACCCCCTTTCAAAACCTCTTTGGCAACTCAGTCCTCCGGCCGAGTCGCACACGCTCTGTGTGCAAATCAAACAAACTCCTTCTGGGGCACACATCTACCAGGCACTCATCTTGGTACCCTTCATAGGGTTTCTGACTCTCTTCTCCACTCTGGCAGAGAGTGGTGCCCCCAGGGCTTCCCCTCCTGGAGGCAGTGTCCTTGCCCCTATCTCAGGGGTTTATCTCAGAGTCCCAACATAGTCCATCAGTCTCTAATAAGCTTTCCACATGGAACTGTCCGTGGTGCTGCCACTCTCTCAGTCAGTCCCCAAGTCTTCACCCCTCAAGGTCTCCAGAGGCACTGAACTGACTCTGATCCTGCAGCTCCTTTTATAGGGCCTTCCTGGCCCCTGATTGGCCACTTCTCCTGTAGCTACTCTAGCCTGCCGGGAGGACTTCTTTATGGATTCTCTGGGATGGGGTATAGCAGGACCACAGGACCTCTGGCAGGGGGCCTCAGGGCCTGGTCCATCCTGTCACACAGCCCCAGCAGAGCTGCCAAGCAGTAAATGGTAACAGAGATGGAATTATCTTATCTGCCACATTTGGACTGAGGTGCACTGGCAAAACAGCATGGAAAACCTGCAGTTCTATAGTCCTATTTTACATCTGCTCCATGAAAAGAGCACATTATTCTCCAGGCATAGGTGCTAGAACGAAGAGTGACAACTTGAGCAGTTTCATCATAAACAGGGTTTAGAGTTTGGTTCAATGACTCTCAGCGTCCTCACTATTAGACTTGTTCCAGCACCTGTCTGCAGGGTGCCCACCTACTACTCTTCATTAACTCTGAAAATACACACATTAATTAAATTACATTTCCTTACTATTTTAAAACTACTGCTTTGCATATCATATGATATTTTTAAAGTCAAGGGCCCTCATTATCTCCTCCATTGTATATGCAATGCTCCCCAGAAGCTCCAACAACTGATGTGCTATCCAGGTCCCAGAAGAAAAGCTGTGAACCATGAATACCTGCAGTGATAAATCTAGGAATTATGACTTGTATTTCAACTGCACAACTTTGGTTCAGTCCTTGACCCTTTATTTTAAAGCTATGTTGATTACATAAGCTGGCCCATTATTTATATGGGAAGTGAGGAAGATAAGATCTTTTGATTTTTGTGTTCAGGTTTAATTATCATTCTGAAATGCCTGAGCCAGTTTCAGCCCAGAGATTTTTTCTCTTTCTTTGGGCTTCCCACTATGAATTGATCGTGCGTCATCAGCAAATGTAGCTTTCAAAGTTGTACTCTCACACTCCTTAAGACCATTTGTAAACATGGTAAACCATAGACTTTGAGTGCCTTAGTGCTCTGGAGCTGGACCACCTATGGAAAAAAATAACGGGAGCTCAACAATGTTCTCTCTAATTTTTTCCATCCATGTGCAGAATACATTTTGTTATGTGCACCGAGACAGGTGAAGGTGTGCACCACCAGTAGAAACATATGCTGCTGGCTGTGGGCACTTTGCTAATCAGCTGGGCGGCATTTGAATCTCTCCTGGGTGGCCACCCAAGCACTTTGGTTACAAGGAACACTGGTGCTCAGCACCCATCAGCCACCTATCAATCAGCTGCTTGGTGGGCCCAGCTCACTGGTTGTTGGATGGACCACATCAATCAGCTTTTTGGCAGTGGGTAGGAGATGCTGAGGGTAGGGAACAGAGTTGGGTTTAGAAGAGATGAAGTAAGGGGGG
>CM057847.1:43808684-43831870 GCA_030068395.1 Apalone spinifera
GCCTCATTTGCATAGCTTTGGCGCAAAACCGCGCCAATGTAGACGTAGCCTGAGAGTCTGAGTTCCTTATCTCACAGCAAGTCTTGCCTGGAGTTGAGCCTTCTCTATAGGCTTTTCCTACTAGTATCTACTGACTCAGAGCCCTGCAGAAATCTACTGCTAATCCCATATCCCCCTTTATAATAATGCACAGATGCCTTCCTTTAAGTTTTATTGGGAAGTAGGTGGTCTGTCCAGGGGCACTGGAACCTGCCCCCTACTAACAGGGTTGGTCATCCTGTGATAATACTTTTTGGGGTGTTTCCACAATTAACATATCACCAAAAACCAGGCTCACTCACAAGATTTCTGCTATTTCCTGCTTCTAATTGGGCCCAAAATACTATCCAGATTACAGCTGCCTGATCCTTCCCAGATCTAGTGAGTGCAGAGATGGGTGTATAAGAAAGGTAATCACACTTTCTGTAACCATACAAACGAGTTCAATTCAAGTTGTGAGGTAAGGTTCACAGTTGTTCCTTATTTCATCCAAACCTGTTTGTTCAGCCCTAATACTGGCTGCTGTTGAAAAACACTGTTCTTCAGGATTTGCTATTAACATTGAGCTTGTTTCAGTTTTATAAGTTGTTTTTGTTTTTTAACATATGCATCTTCAAACCACTTAAAGCTCGTTCTGAAATACATGCAATCAAATCCTGAAGTGGCTGGTACATAAATCACACTTTTACTGGAATTGTGGAATGATTAATACAGGGAGGAAAAAAGTCTGTGTCTTTAGTTTGTTACTAGCTAGGAAAATGCACTAATTAGCACTAATGAATCACCAATTTTATGACCAAGCCTGTTTTCTGACATTGCCAACATGTAAGAATGATTTAATTCGTGCTGAAGGTTTTAGTGCATGCATTTTTGTGGAATAATCTTTTGACACTAGTAACTATTTAAAGTTACTTTGCAAATCCCTTAAAATGTTACTTCGTGCAGATTTAACTTTGCATTTTATACTGCAAACAATAAAGAAATTTGTGCTTTTAAGTCTTTCTTCCAGAAGAAAGACTATTTTTGGTAGCATAATCATTACATAAACTCTTTTGCTCTTATGGTATCTTCAGTTTTGTTGTGAGGATTTATTGCCACCTCAACAGATACCTACTCTGGGTTTACAATACAGATGTTGTTGAAAAAGTTAATCTATAAGTCATTTAATTTAACATGCATTTTAGATTCTGATAAACTACTCCTATAGGAGTAAACAGTTCTTAACAGCTGGTCTGGACAACAACTCATTCTTTCACATGGCAACGTCTTCTATACATGTGGAAAGTTTCAAATGCTTCTGGCCAGACATTAAGGCAACCACATCAGGGATGAAGTGGAATCATACTGGGTGCTTTGGGAAAGACTGTGCCCAATCCCTGCCCAAGGTCCCCAAAGAACTGAGGGCAGATGGTGCAGCATATTTGCCATCTCTGTGCCAGGCAGCTCCACTAGCTCATGCCAGGACTTGTAATTCTGCCTATTTTCTATAGCTTTACTACTCACCTTATTTCAAACAAAGAAACAGTAAGCTTGTTTGTTTTCACTACAGCTGTATGTCTATAACAAGATCTATTCTAGTATTCGGGATGTATGTGTCAACCTGTCTTGGGGTGCCTCAAGAGCATGAGTGCCACCTACAGAACAGACTGTTAGGAAGCAGGATACAAACCCCAAACTGGTCAGAAGGTCCCCAATCAATTGTCAAGTGTAAATTGTCTTCAGGCTCCAAACCACCCTAACATGGAGAAATAGATAGTCTCCGCCTAGACGAGTTTATGCTTGTGATAGATGGTCCCTTATATCAAGCAGCAAAATTCAGGTTATTCCCAGTCTCAAAGGATCAGTCCCTTACCCCAAGTCAATTGCACCTTAGATTTCATACCGAAGTTTTCAAAGTAATGGAAGCTTCTATAATAAGCCAGCACTATGTGTCCTTTAGAGATAACCCAGAGTAAGCACCTGTAGATCCCTTGCCTATGCCTAGAAACATTGCCCCACAGATTCTAAGCAGCATAGAGATCCAACACCTTCTTGTTATGGGTTTTTATTCCATTTCCCCCATGTGCTCTGAATCATGAACTCAGCTGATGAGAGGAATACACTTGCATGACTTCTTCATGTGGTGGGGAAGAAGAGCAACAAAATGTTTTGTCCTCTTTAATGTTCTACAATAGTCATCTGGTGTCAATGAGCCTTCCTTGTCCAGGGATATCCATGGATACTCCATGGATCACCTTCTGTTGGAGACCAGCACTTTACATTAGTTAATGTGTCTTTCCTGTTTCATGATTTACAGCATCACACAGACTTACAAGACAAATGTTGTAATATTGCATTACAGTATGGGATACAGACAATATAAGTGAGTTTAATGCAGTACAGCAGCTCACAAGTATTCCATAAAGTATAAACACAAAACACATTCTTAAAATTCTAATGCCTGTTTTAACAATACAAATACACAGGTGAGGCAGACTCGTTTCTGCTATTGATTTGTCAGTGTTCAGTTGAGACATGGAGATCTTGGCATGAGGTGGCACCTCATCTGCTAGTTCGAATTACCATTTCACTGCCACGTGTAGCCGTGGGCAGTTACTTCGGACTAGTGGAATTTTAAAATGGTGACCGGACGGGAACAGGCAAATAAAGCCCAGGATATTTAAATCCCGGGCTTCATTTGCAACTTCAAATGCCTACATTAGCCTCCCTAGTTCAAACTAGGGGGGCTAATGTAGACATACCCTTAGTGATTAGTGCATTGTACCAACATGCAAAAAATTGAGACTTGATGCACTAATCATAAGGATTCTCCAAGGAATGAAGAAGGTTGTGGGTTCATCTGTGTAGACTCGTGTTTAGTAATATGTGGTTCCATGTGAGAAATCCAGGTGTTCTGCTAAGTTCCAATCTCCTTTTTTGAATGAGGTAAATAGGATGTGTTAGGATGTCTTGCAAGAAACATCATAGGGTGAGGCTATGGCTATTTTTGTTGGCATCAGTAAGTCATTGATTTTCTAGACCTGGAACCCTTCAAGTTTCCAGATCAAAAGCGAAGATATTTAATTAGTCACCAAAAAAATTAAGGTTTCTAGAGTCACAATTCCACTCCGGAGGAAGAAGACAGTGTATTACCCAAGTAGTTGGCTGAAGGTATTTTCCTTGCATGGAACAGACCCAGGCCTTGTGCCTCCAGTGGTAGAAGGAGAGCTTTCTGTCTGGGAAGCACGTGCTCTCTATCTTTCGAAAAGGTGCTCAGATATTTTACCTTGGATGAATAAAGTTAACCCATTGTCCTGAGCCACACATAGCAGGGCTTTCCCAAATAAACATAGTTAGCTTTATACTTGCATGATAACTCAATGTACCATCATCTAGAACAACTTACAGATTCCTTTAATTTTTTTCTACCCAGCATTCTCTCCCCAGATCTATGACAAGTCATTAATTCAGTGTGATCAGGCCTTCCCAGCTACAGTACATGTATATCGAAATTCTGTTGCTGGTTCCTTGAAGAAAACTTTGTAAGCTTACACATAGTATTTGAAAGGTATAAGTAGTTGGCTGGCCATATGGGAAAGTGACAGCTGTGGTAATCCAGGAGTTTACTACCCCATATTTGCCCTTCATTTGTAACCTAGATATGTTGGTAGAGAAAGGGCACTTTAAATTCTCTCCAGCACATCTCTGTATAACTCCTAGGCCATACACTGGTGATAGCACTGGTGAGATTTTTTTAAAATAAAGATGGGGCTTTAGAGATGGACTAAAATGAGAAATCTGTTCATCCTCCACACACTTGAACTTTGAAGACTTGAATAGAAGTGTCCCTTTGATCTAACTCACCCCAATTTTGATTTTGCAAAACGAAAACATGACCAACTAAGTTTCAGACACCCAATGTAGTTCATTTCTGGTGCCTTTTTGGCTTGCAGTCATCTTCTCACCCTCGCTTGTCTCTTATCACAACCTCCTGTTGCGACAACCTTCTTTTTAGCTTGGAAAGGGCCAGCAACACTGCTCCAAGATCAGCTGATAGGAACTCACATGCTCTCAGCCCTAAGGATGAAGTTATGCCACTATCACTGGGGTCATTGTAATGTTTCCATTGTAACCCTGTGTTTCCAAGGATTTATAACTCAGATGTACACATTTATTTTGGGCTGAAACCTAGAATATAAAGTTTCAGGCCGTTGGGCTCCAAGTTATGGACATGCTATCACGGACTTCCTAATCTACACCTTGATCTGTGGGGAAATTATAGGTTTTGGTTCCAGCTGTGGCAATATATAACACAGTTTTATGTTTGCAGATACTCACTGCAAAGGAGAGAGTGCCACATTCTGCTTTCAATTATACGCATGCAGTCTCATCAAAGTCAGTTGAGTTGCATACATGTTACTGAGAATAGGCTTTGGCCCATTATGTTCATTTTTTCAAAATCATTGAAACATTCCTGCAACTTTTGTTTAAAAGTAATAAAAATAAGACCTGGCAAATGATTCACCTCTGAAGGCATTGTACCAGTCTCTGGGGTGAAAACTGTGTATTTTATAAACTTTCATGACAGATTTTTTCTGTCTTAAATAAACAAAACAGGAAATTAAATTAGAAGCCATATTTAAATAACATTAAGACCATGATATAAACCAAGACAAGCCCAGAAATTCAAAGCAAGGGATGAAGTGTAAGCCTTTACTTAGAATGTTCTGACTTTTGCCAGTTTGCGTCACAGCCTTAATTGTATTTAAATGACATGTTTCACTTACCGTGTGCTGGGTTATAACTTGAGAGGACTCCATTCTCCAATCAAGCTTTATTAAATCAGCTGCATACAGAGCTGCTCCAACTACAGCTTAACGTCCCGAGACATTTCCATAGAGACTGACTTTGTGGAGCCTCTTGAAAGCTCTTTCTGTCTGCAATCCATGCTCTGGATTGATATGCATAAGGGATGCATTTGTATTTTTATTTATATCAGCTCCCCATCTCTGAGCACACATTTTAGCACAATCTGCAGCAGCGGCAAGATGCTCTTGCCCAATGCAGAAGTGGAGGGATAATGGAGAGCAGAGAAGGAAAGGGATTTTTTTCTCCATAAAACCAAGGTGTTTATTACTTCATGGGACAAAGCTGTGGTTGGCAAACAGCCTAACTGCTCAAGGTACAAGATGACCTAACTCCTAAGAATATCCACAATGCAACAGTAATTAAAAATGCACAAACTATCCAAGTAGTACTCTATCTGTATTCCTCATGGGGTTTGCTCTAATGAGCAGCATTCGTGACTGTCTTCTAATTCATGGTTTATTCAGAAGAATATTTACAGAGAGTGAAAGTCTTGTGAAACATTTATGCCAAAGGCTAATGTTTGCCAAAGGTATTTGCATGATCATTTTGGCTTCTCTCTGGTAATCAACATTTCAATCAGCCAATCAGACAGGAGAAGCAATATTGTGTTATTTAGGTGAGTCTTTTATATCCGAGACCTATAAAAGTTGAACAGAAAATGAAAAACAATTGGCTGTAAATTGAAAGGTGTTGCCACATTACAGGTGAAGACTTTTGTGACTTTACACTGTAGTGCGACTGCTTCCTGACAGATTCACATAATAGAGATTTCTGTTAAACTGTCTGTAGTTTGTTCTGGGTTTAGAAACAAAGGGCCCATTTCTGCTCTGATTTATGCAACTCCTTTGAACTCATTGGGTGTAAATAAGCACAAATTTAGGCCTAACTAATTTTTGTCAAAAGCTTCAGAGGGTTAGTCTATAATGGGAAAAACTTAAAAAACAATGAATAGTCTAGCAGTACCTTAAAGACTAACAAAACATGTAGATGGTATCATGAGCTTTTGTGGATACAACCCACTGCTTCAGGTGTCTGGAGTATTAAAAGTCCAAATTTATAATTTTTGTCAAGACCACATTTAATCTATCTGTCATTATGCTTGTCATGAAAGACAGGCAGTTCTAGTACACCAATTAATGCCTATATAATAACATTGTTTATTTTAAATAAATAAACTACAGTATAATAAAAGATAATGAACAGTTCATTAGCTCATTTTTGTGTGTGCTTCTGTTCTTGAGAAGGGTCAAGGGTATAAAATTTAATTTTGTATGTCAGCCTACAGGCATGGCTATAAAAATGAGCCCCTGTGCTTGGTTAAAGATCTATTTGCATGGCTTTATAAAAGGTGAAGTGAAATAATGTTTTCTTTTTGAATTTCATTTAATAAAATAACACTGCTTTGGTATAAAAGAAGTGGCTTATGTGTGTGGTGCCAAGATGTGATATGACATGGAGAGTGCCAATCCTCAAATCCTTGCAAGGCTCTGTACATGGCTGAGAAATGCTGGAGTCCAATTAGGAATAAATTAGTTGATTTATAGGAAATGTGTATTCTTGTAGTTTATGATAGTGAACAGCATCACAGTTGAATCTTATTCTGAATGATGTTTACCAGGGTTTTTCAGATGTGAATGCAGCAGTCTCTTAGATAATGTAATTATTTCCCTTTAGATATTATGCCATTATCTTGTCTTTTTACCCCTTGATGAGTTACCTAATTGGAACAGTGTTTTCTCAATCCATGAGAGTGATGGTTGAAACTGTAGTAAAGATCAGAATTATCAGACACATAAATGAGGATGATTTACTGGGAAAGTGTCAGCATGCTTTCTGTAAAGGGAAATCATACTTCACCGATCTATTATAATTTTTGGATGGGATCAACAAATATGTGGACAGGGATGATTCAGTGGATAAAGTGTTTTTGAACTTTCTGATAGCGTTTGACCAAAGGCTCTTAGGCAGACATGAGATTTTTTTTTAAAAAAAGGAAGGTCCTCTATGGACCAATAACTGCTTAAACAATTGGAAACATAATGTAGGAACAAACAGTCAGTTTTCAGAAGGGAAAGAAGTAAATAGTAGACTCCCCCAATGATCTATACTGGGACCAGTGCTGTTAAACTTATTCATAAATAATATGGAAAAATGAATAAATAGTGAGATGGCAAAGTTTGCAGAAGATAAAAAAAGTACTCAAGATAGTTAAGTCCAAAGTAGACAGCAAAGAGTTCCAAAAGGATCTCTCAAAACTGGGAGATCAAAATGTTAGATGAAATTCCGTCTTGATAAGAGCCAAGTAATGCATAATGGAAAATATAGTCCCAACTATACCTACAAAATGATGGGGTCTAAAATAGCTGTTACCACTCAAGAAAGAGATCTTGGAGTCACTGTAGATAGTCTTTGATGTACTAACAGTGCAGTCCTACCACAGCCTTTACTTTACACTATGGCTATTTCTAAACAGCACATTCTGTGTCCCAGATTCAGATACTATGATACTCCAAGAAAGAAAATCTAAAACTTCACCACATCTTCCAAGGATGTGAAATAGAGCAATAAGCGTCATACATTTCATAGCTGTTAATTAAGGTCTAAGGCTAAAAGATAGCATTTAGAAGAGCATGAATTATGGCAACGTGACTAAAACGTCTCTCCTCTCTTTTTGGCATTCCAATGTCTGTGAATAAGCAGTAATTGTCTGACACAGTCAAATCCATTATACACTGTACTTTGTGAATTTCAAAATGAAGGAAAATGCAACATAAAAATTTTACATATGTTGACTGATTGTAAATGTGGTTAAATGTGTGGGACTTCCTCGAGCTTTGTTCTTTGGTGGATTGCTATTAGTTTACAGTGAAATCTCTGTTGGCCGTGCATTTCACATTGTTATTCCAAATGTAATCATTTCTTTCTTTTATCTGATCTCCTACAGGCTCTCTGTTTTCATCAATATTTGACAGCAATTCCCAAAGATCCAATATAGTCCACTCTAATATCCTTGTGCGTCCTCTCTTCTCTCTTTGAAATCCAATACTTAAGCAGTGAAATAATTTATTGTGCTTTATTTAGACTTATTTTTGCATGTGTTTTGATACTATCCTTTTGAAATGAGGGTTATTTGGAAATTTAAACCAACTGTTCTCAAAAAGTATTTATGAAAGCATTGTTAAAAAACCCTTTTTAATGCCAGAGGTATGATTTTTATCTTGAGTTTATAAACATTAATTTATATATATTTATCTATATGGTGTTCATTTATAACACAATAGATGAGGAAGGTCACTCACACACCCACACACACACCCACCCACACACACACACACAATATTGGACACAATCTATTGAACACCATAGCGGAGTACCCCTATTGGAAGGACATGAATACAAATGCTACCTGCAACTTAAAACCAGATCCTCTAAGGTACTGGTATTTAGGGCTTAGCTCCCATTATTTCAATGGGCCTACATGATTACAAGATATAGAACTCAGACCACTACAGACAATAAAGTCACAATAATGTCATTCAGAAATATCAATGGAGCTCCTTATTTTAAAGAGTTGAAGATACTCTGAAGCATCCAAAATTGCAGTAAGCCCTTTGGCTCACATATTATATGCTAGATGGAATCTTCTCAAAATATGAAAACACATCAGATGTGAAATGGGTTTTCTGAATTAGCATAACTTTAACAGTAAGGCTGTGTCTACACTGGTGCGATCTTGTGCAAAAGCGGCCGCTCTTGTGCAAAAACTTGCTGCCTGTCTATACTGGCCGCTTGTTCTTGCGCAAGTAAACTGACATTCTAATGTATTTAATCAGGGCTTCTTGTGCCCTGTGATGCTCCCATTCAGGAATAAGCCTTTTGCGCAACTGTTCTTGCACAAGAGGCCAGTGTAGACAGGCAACATGAATTTCTTGCTCAAGAAAGCCCTATGGTTAAAATGGCCATCAGAGCTTTCTTGTGCAAGAGAGTGTCTACACTGGCATGGATGCTCTTGTGCAAAAACACATCTCTTGCGGAAAAGCACATGCCAGTGTAGACACTCTCTTCTGGAAGAGTTTTTGCAGAAGAACTCTTCCGCAAATGAGTTTTTGCATGAGAACGCGCCAGTGTAGATGTAGCCTTAGGGTGATTTACTAATGGAACAAACTACCAAGGGGCATAGTGGATTCTCCAACTCTTAATGTCTTCCAATCAAGACTGAATGCATTTCTGCAAGACTAGTCATTGGGGTCAAGTACAGAAGTAACAGGGTGAAATTCTCATGTATATATTATACAGGTCAGAATTAGATGATCAAATAGTCCCTTTTGGCCATAAAATTGATGAATCTGTTAATCATACTATTAATCATATTTAGTGGTGGTGGTGGTTGTGATAAAAGGAATTACACTTAAGTCCTGTCTATTAAAGAAAATGTAATGAACTTGAAAATGTTAATGAAACAACCATGTTCAAGAATTACTATAATAATAAATAAAGGACTACTTAGTTCCATAGAGTGGAGATAACTGTTCATCTCTGGCACTCAGTGGAACTGCATTTTCTAAATGCTGAGAAGGTTTTTGTTATCAGACTGTACATTCTGTGCTACAGAAGAATGTGTGCTGTGTTAAATTCTAGTGAAAACTCAAACCAGCAAAGTCATTGGCAAGTCACTATAAATTGTACTGGATAGGAAAATATACTTTTCAAGAGAGAGTGAACAAACACAAAGAATGAAAATATGCTAATGGTAATTGGCCTAATTTAAGGAAAAACAACTTAAAACTAGCTAATCTACCAACCAACAAAACAAAACCCCAAAACTAAACAAAACTTGAGCACATTTCATTAGTTAGCTACACTCCAGTTTCCGGAACAGAACCGTGTAAACCCCCTCTTTGCTTTTGGATGAAATTCACCCCTGAGAGGAAGGCCAGAACAAGGCCTATGCAGCACTTAAGTCCCACTAAAGCCCTCAGGAATGATAATTGGGTATTATTTAAGAACAATTTTCTAGATGCCTGAAAAGCCACAACTGCAAGAGAAAGCTTGCACTCATTACAAATACAACCTGGGTTAGTAAGAAAGTGAAGGCAGATGATGAAACATTTTCTATTTTCACAGTAACTCAGGAGGATGTTAGGCAGCAGTTACTAAAATTAGAAATGTTTAAGTCAGTCAGTCCAGATAACTTACAATCAAATCTAACCAGATAGTGTTCCCTGATGACGCCACTGCACACCTGGTTACAGAGCCCTGTGATTTTGTCCTCACCCACAACTATCACCAATTTGGAGACAATTTATATCTTTAAGTCAGTGGCACAGCTATGGGCAGCCACATGGCCCCACAGTAAGCCAACATCTTTATGCTTGACCTTGAACAACATTTCCTCAGCTCTTACCCCCTAGCAGCCTTATGCTACATTGACTACAGTTTCATCATATGGACCCACGGGAAAGAGACCCCTGAAAAATTTCACAGGGATTTCAACAACTTCCTCCCCACCATCAACCTTACCCTGAACAGGGCCAAAAAAGAGATCCACTTCCTTGACACTGCAGTACAATTATATAACAGACACATTTCCACCACCATATACTGGAAACCTACCGACCGTTACACTTACCTACATGCCTCTAGCTTCCATCCAAGACACATTTCCCAATCATTGTTTACAGCCAGGCCCTACAATACAACTGGATTTGCTCTAATCCCACAGATGGAGACAAACACCTACAGGATAAACATTCTTAAAACTAAAATACCCACCTGGAGAAGTGAAAAAAGAGATCAACAGAGCCAGACGAGTACCCAAACATCAGCTACTTCAAAATAGGCCTAACAAAGAAAACAAGACAACACCACTTGTCATCACCTACAGCCCCCAACTTAAACCCCTCCAACGCATTATCAGCAATCTACAACCTATCCTGGAAAATGACCCCTCACTCTCACAAGCCTTGGGGGACAAACCAATCATTGCCTAAAGACAACCCCCTAACCTCAAACAAATTCTTTCCAGTAACCACACAGCACACCTCCATCATAATCATCTAGGAACCCACCCCTGCAATCAACTCCAATGCCAACTCTGTCCATACATCTATACAAGCAACATCATCACAGGACCTAACCACATAAACCACCACATCAGAGGCTAGTACAACTTCACATCCACCAATGTGATCTATGCCATCAAGTGCCAGCAATGCCCCTCTGCCATGTATATTGGCTAAACTGGACAGTCTCTGCGAGAAAGGATTAATGGATACAAATCAGATATTGGAAAAGATAACACTCAGAAACCCATTGGGGAACATTTTAACTTGCCCGGACACTCATTAATGGATCTCAAAGTTACCGTATTATTGCAAGCCAATTTCTAAAGCCAGCTTGAAAGGGAGGCTGCAGAACTTAATTACATTTACAAGTTTGATAGCTGCAACAGAGGTCCAAACAAAGACCTTGCTTGGATGGTCTGCTACATTCCACACCCTAATGACGTAAAAAGCCAAGCACAGGGCTCTTAAGAGCACTTGGTACCCACTCTGTCAACTTCATTTAGCATGGACATTATAATTGACAATTTTCCCCCTTTTTTTCCTTTTCTTTCTCCCCCCACCCAATCCCCTCTCTTTTGCTGCTATTTATTTGGAAACTGGACTCCTTAACCCCATTCATCTGAAGAAATGGGGTGTACCCACGAAAGCTCATGATACCATCTTCATTTTTTGTTAGTCTCTAAGGTGCTATAAAAGACTATTTGGGGTTTTTTTTCCAGTTTTTTTCAATTACAGACTAACATGGCTACCCTTCTGAAACCTTTCCATAGACTACTGTACCCTTCTCAGGAGTCTGATTTGTTTTGTGTACCAGGTTTCACTACACTGAAAAACTACTTGCTTGCCGTGTCAGACAAAAAATATAAAAGAGTCACAGCACACTACAAGTAAACATTGCTTACTTTCTCATTTCTACCGTACAATTATTAAATAAATCAATTAGGACATAATTACTGTGCTCAGTGTATAGTATATAGAGCAGAAGAAAATAAGTCATAATTTGCATGAAATTTTAGTTTGTACTGACTTCAATGCTTTTTATGTACAAGTAGGCAAATGTCTAGATGATGTATCCCTTGGAAGACCTCTGTGTACAACTGATTGAGAGCCACTGGTTTAGTTTACTAAAGAGAAGGTTAAAGGGTCACCATCACAATCTTTAAATTGCTATATGAGGAAAAAATATTTGATAATGGACTCTTCAGTCCCGCAGAGAAAGGTACAACATAATCCCATGGTTTGAAGCTGAAGCTAGACAAATTTAGGCTGAAAATAATGTGTACATTTTTAAAAAGGAGTGTAATTAACCACTGGAACAATCTGGGAAGGGTTGTTGAATCAAGATTAGATTTTTTTTTAAAGAAAGACATATTCTAATGTGAAGAAAAAGTATTTTGAGGAAGTCCTATGGCCTGTGCAATGCAGGAAGTCAGACCAGATGATCACAATGATTCCTTCTGGCCTTGGAATTTATTGATCTAGCTCTCTTGCACAGGATTGAACTTCACCTTTTGAGAACATTCATGTGTTCAAATAGCAGCATTCAGCCTATGAAAAATGCCTTTTATTTTCACCAGAACATTTGAGGTGAGGATGAAAAATGTTTGCTGTATTCCAAACCTCTGGAATTTTGGTTTTTTTGCCAGGTTTGTGGCAGTGAGAAATTTTCACAGCACTGAGATCTGAAGTGTGTGTGTGTGTATAATTATTCAATCATGGTTATCTGAATTTATTGCTCTTCCATGGCTGTATGTGTACTGACTGCTTGGGCACGGATAGGGGAGGATTTCTTTGAGTTCCTATCAAGACAGACATATGATCTTTTACATAAAACAATCATTCCCTGTATTTGGATGAACATGACTGAAAGTAGCATTCCCCATCCCACTAAATACTTCCCCTAAACCTGAGTAACTTATGTGCTTTATTTTGAGTTAGATAACCCATCTCATCTGTTTGCATGTGGTGTAATTTCTACTCAGTCTCAATGGAGTCTACCCATCAACAGAGTTGGAGTCACATGAAAAAGAAAGGAATAACTGGCTTGGAAGGAAAAGCTATACAGAATATGCAGTAGTGTACTTTAAAGAAGAAACGAAATGTTATCAGGGGAGCAACACATTGCACATTCAAGCTGAATATGGCTATACTATTGGCAATGTGTGCTGTGGTCATCTGTGTGCATTTTGTTCAGTACTTTAATCTGGTTTCCAGAGCATCTCCCTGTATCATGTGGTCACTACCTCAACAGTACAGAATGCTTGTGTGACACAGGCTGCATTTGTTGCTGGGAAGTATCAACTTCTGAGGTATTTCTGTTGGGATTTTTTGGAAGTTAAATATTCTGTGCCATATTTTTCTCCTCTGCTGAGGAACTCTGGAGTAATTCCACTGTAAAAAAGGGAAGAATCTGCTCCTATAGTGCCATTTTTTTTTCTCTACTGGGGAACTCTCGATTAACTCCGTTGTAAAAAAGGGAAAAATCTGCTCCTACCTTTTCAAAGGTTTCCTGGGGCTTGGCTTGTATATTATTATTTGCATTAAATATAGCCAATTCCACACCCCATTCACCCAACAAAGTAAAAAAAGTAATTGAAGCTATGAAGAATGGAGTTAACTCATGTGAGCTAGTACTATTCCGTAGGGTGAAGAGATATGGAATTAGGACAAACAGGGAGCTAGGCAGTTAAGGCTTCACACAGAACTTTGGAAATTTACCCTTGAATATATTCCAAGGCATATTTTTTCCATATACTTAACTAATTATTATAACTACTTAGGGTTTCTAGGAAGAGTGTTCTCTTTCCTTTTTGTACCTTTTACTTGTTTCTTTCTTTAAAATAATATGTACCGCAGGACCCTAATGAACTAACATTTCAAAGTTTGGTACAGTTCTTAAATGCTCAGTTGGATCAGTAGTCACAAAAGCTAATTATTATTTAACAGCTAATATTTTTTAGACCCTCAGAACTTGGATTTTTAAGGATGCCTTGTACTCTTCTTGGCCTGATTCAGTTTTCACTAACAATGGTGTAAAAAGGGGGGGGGGCAATTTTGTTAAAGTCAATAGGTTTACATTGTAGGAAAAGTGGTGTAAAGGAGATCAGAATCATGTCTCCAGTTTGCTATTCAATGCCAGATATCCCTTACACTAAGTTGACACGTGGCAATTGGCTGGACCATATCAGGACGTTTAAGTGAGTGCCTGCAAATAAACTGGTGATAGCAATACATGGGGAAGGCTCTCAGACTGATTGACTGCACCACAGATCCAGATCAAACTTCCTGGGAAACATGCAAGTTCAACATAAATGAGTGCTCTAGCGTTTTCTACTAGGACCTTCCAGGTGCTGGACTTCAGCTGTGCTCATCGTTGAAACCAGCACCATGAGGGTAAACCATGTCAGTGCAGGAAATGGAGTTGTCACAGGGCTGTAGCACAAATGTCCACAGGAACTATGAACCATCACAAGCCTTCCCCCTCTGCCATTCTGAGTAAAAGTGTGCTTCTTCAACCTGACCTTCTCAAATGTAAGCACACACAATTTACATTAAAAAACACCATAATCTTTCTCACACAATTTTCTCCTTAGGGAGAGGTCAGAAGAAAGGATGAGCCATGTGCAAACCAGATGCTAATTGTGTTGCATAATGAGCTGCTGGCAGGTGCTCATACACCATGGTGATGAGGATGGTTTAAGAATCTAAAGAGAACAGAATAGGGGAAAAAAGGCATGGCTAAGAGTTTGGAAGAAGTGAGTCAAGGATTTTCAAATGCTTTAAAGATCATTAGGTACCTAATTCTTAATGGCATTTAGCTCCCTTGAGCTCCCTTGAAAATCCCAGCATGAATGATTAAGGGTTGTTTGAAAATTGCAAAATGAGGGTTTGAATAGGAGAGGCTGAGAGCCTGACCTACCAGAATCCTGAAGTTGTTCCAGATGTGAAGAAGGCACTGAGACAGGCGCGGGAAAAAGAAATGAATGGGATCGTGATGCTTCCATGAGCAAGAGGTGGGGTCCCAGGGAAGACACAAGTGTTGGATGCCTCATCAGAGCACCCTTGTGGTGATACTTTCTCTCTTGCACTTCTTGTTTTAATCAGAATGAGGAATTGCAAAGATACACAAAAACGAAACAATATACATATATTTTAAATTGGGCTTCTAGTTGAGCTTTCAGTTGGAGTCATTTTGAATCGGAGGTGAAAGTTCAGGTCAGTTCTTTTTTATCTGATTTGCCCACTCTTAATTTGCATCACATGTTTCTAGTTGAGTACAATGGAAATTCTGAGTTGAATCACACATGCATTGCATAACCTGACTGCCATGAACAAGGTCTGGAAAAACACAGAACCTCTGTAAAAAAAAACCTTTGTTTTCATTAAGTAGGCTTTAAATATTCATAGTTCAATATTAGAGAAGCTACTGTTAATAGGAGATGGTTCAGGTTAATGTCTGATGTTGAGGTCAGTGATGCATTTTCTTCTGGAATGGGAGGCTGCTCTAAACACCATAAATTTCAGACCCATGTCTTATATTTTGGCATCTTTTTAATGAATTCATCACGCAGTGAGCTTCAAAGTTCACATTAAGATCAGAAACTTCAAAACATGTTCTTTTGTTATGTTTTAAGCTCAGACTTTGATACAATGACTTTTTGGAAGAGAAATGTTGCATGTCTCTATAAAAGTGTTGATTTTTTTTTCATTCAATTCCAAAAAGATAGAAGAGGACCGTATGTGCAAAGAGGCAAAACTCAAAAGGAAAAGCTGTTCCAAGATACTTCAGTGAAGTAATTTTATTGGGTAAGGAGATTGTGTAAGGTGCCCAGAGCATATAACATGCTCTTTTTTGTTTTTTCTTAATTAAAAAAAGAGTAAATAAATTAAAGTAATAATTCAGACAGTTCAGTTTTGCCATATGTGGTTTCAAAGTGAATAATTTATGCAATGGTGAATGAACTTAAGTTATAAGAATAATTTTATCTTTCCTTTGCATGAACTGTTAATAATGGTACTTACTAACAATAGGTCAACTTGTCCTCTACATCACATTGTCCCACAATGGCATAACTGTAATTCTTTTAATAAGTTTGGAAAAACTTCCTTTCCCCATCCCAAACCCTGTGGCAGGATAGAATATTACATAAATTAAATTTATCCAATCCCTTCCACCCAACTGAAGTAAAAAAGCGATTGAAGTTGTGAAGAATGGGGCTAACTTATGTGAGCTAATACAAGTTCTGGAGAATGTTGGAGACAACTAGTGCTAGGGGAAGTAGAAGTGGGTGGCAACAGTAGAAAACCCAAGAGCTATTCATCCCTTATGTCCCACATAAACCTGGGAATTAAAGCCTTGTAGCACCCCACCCTCCACCCTGATCAGAGGATGAATTTTGCCCCATGACAGAACCCAGGGTTGGAATAAAAAATTGTTCCAAAAAAGTACCAGTTATCCTGACTGAATGAAGAGGAACAGTCTTCAGTTTAGTAAAATCATAGTGGATAATTTATTCTTGCCTTTGTGTTTTTTTCTTTAAACTTATAGCACAGTAAATAACATAATGTTCATCCCAAGTTCTGGGTACCCTTGTCAAACTCTTAAAATACAGCTAATAAAATAAACAAGCATATTTCCTACAGTATTTGATGGGAATGTTTTGGAGGGGCTTGCTTTTTGTGCATTCCCATGGTGAGCAAAGTGCTGCAGAAGAGAACTCAAGTTTCTGCAGAATATTTTCATGAGAGAATACAGAATCTTCAACATCCTGCTACAGAACAGATTTTCATTCAGCACTAGATACTTACAAAGAACTGGGAGTATGCCAAAGTGGTTTCCATATGTGTCCCAGACCTTACAAAAGCCATGCTATCACCCGTGTCAGCTTCTCAGGAAGTAAAGTATCCCAGGCTTGCTTCTAGAGATTATCCAGGCTCTTGAGCAGAGGTGTCAGAGATACAGATGTTCAAGTCAATTGAAAATATTTCACAGGGCATTGCATGGTTTAGCAAAATTCCAGGAGCCAAAACCTCAGCCAGTGTATGTCAGTGTGGCTCTGCGGACTTGACATCAATGGATCAATGTATAGCTATGCCAGATGCAGATCAGACCCTCTGGATCTTTACTCAGACACAGGACTTTGACAAGAACTAACAGTGGGCACGGAGAACTAACCATCTCAGTTCTAGGCAACAGTACCTGTATTCTGCCCTGCCCCCGACTGGGCCACCTTGGGTACCCGGCTTCTCAGCCATCACCTTTCTTGGGTAGAGACCTGCATCTCTCCCATTCTTGACAGGGGTTTTTCCAAGCTGTACAGTTCCTGCTTCCACTTTGACACTCCCCAAGCCAAACTACCTAAACACCAACTGTGCTGTGCTTTGCTTTCTCTCCAGAGGTTATGGACAGCATAATGGCTTGCAGTTATAAATTACCACACCTTTGTAAGCAAGAATTTATTTTTGAGATAAAAGCACTACAGAGAAATATATTATAACCAATGAAAGAACCTACACGCATGCTAAAAGGTTTACCAAATGTCACCCCAAACTGCAGCCTTGGGCTGGCGTAGGTGTCTGTGCTTTGAAACCCATAACTGGGGTTTCCCTATGGTTATACATTATAACTGTCTCAGAGTCAGAAACAGAATAACTAACTGGACAGTTCATCCATTTGATTATACAGCTCTGTCCTTTCATGTCCAGTCTCTGGGAACAGGTACTCAGCAGACAAAGACCATCCCCTCAGGGCATAGCTTCAAAAGGCAAAACCAGAGGTGGGAAATTTGCATCAACCTCTCCCTAGCTATTTCTCAGGAAAACTCTTAATATTATCCCAAAAGTTTAATCATGTACATTGTTTAATACAGTATTTTGATTACCCACATCTTATCCTTAGAAAGGGTACATACAATGCCAACCCACAATAATACATATCCATGCATGGCTGTGTCTAGACTGGGCAGTTTTTCCGGAAAATCAGCCGCTTTTCTGGAAAAACTTGCCAGCTGTCTACACTGGCCGCTTGAATTTCTGCAAAAGCACTGACTTCCTACTGTAAGAAATCAGTGCTTCTTGCGGAAATACTATTCTACTCCCATTTAGGCCAAAGTCCCTTTTGCGCAAAGCTTTTGCGCAAAAAGGCCAGTGTAGACAGCTCAGATTTGTTTTCTGCAAAAAAGCCCCGATAGCGAAAATGACAGTCCGGGCTTTTTTGCGGAAAAGCGCATTTAGATTGGCATGGATGCTTTTCCGCAAAAAGTGCTTTTGCGGAAAAGCATCCGTGCCAATCTAGATGCTCTGTTCCGAAAATGCTTTTAACGGAAAACTTTTCCGTTAAAAGCATTTCTGGAAAATCATGCCAATCTAGACGCAGCCTTTGTGTTTAGTACTATGGGCCCCAAAGATACTTAAACTGAATTCAAATAACTTTTTCAAAGATATTGCTGGAAAAGATATTAAAATTGAAGAAACGATGGAAATTTCATTCTAAAGATGTTAAATCTTTATGATAGAAAGACAAATATGTCCCCCGCCCCCCCCCCAAAAAACAGAAAACCAAGCCATGGCCACTTGAACACAGTTTTCATTGTATGTAATCCTATCAAATGAAGTAGTTCAAGCATGGATAAGAGAGTGGGATTACTTTATGCTATACTGAGACATATTTCTCCTAAATGGATTAAGTAACAATACATCTAATGTATCTGTCTAACATCTGGACTCAGAGGGTGCGTCTACACTGCAGGACTTAACTTGAAATTAGCTACACAAATTGAGCTACGTCAATTGTGTAGCTTATTTCAAAATTGGGAGTGTCTACACAGCACTTATTTCGAAATAGAGCACTCTTCCTCCGACTGCCCTTACTGCTCATACAATGAGGGTTACAGGAGTCGGAGTAAGAAGTCCTCCAGCTTGGCAGTATTTTGACACAATTTCAAACTAACTGCCTGCCGTGTAGACACGGACTAAATTATTTCGGAATAGCACCAATTATTTCAAAATAGTGTTGCAGTGTAGATGCATAGTTAGTCATATCGTATAGTTGCTTTTTTAAAGTCACGTGGTCTTACTTCCTATTTGGGTGTTTGCTGTTTGTAATTCATGATCTATTATTAAACTCTTTTCAAACTTCCAGTACACAGTTTCAGAAGAAATAATAATTTGTATTACAATGTGGGAATTGTTCAGGATTTGTGAATGTTTTTTCTGAACAAGTGTTTTTTCCAAATATTCATAATTAATCAATAATAAGATACCTAAAAGGTAAGATATTGGAGCTCTGATTAATGAATAACTGGGCCAACCATTGTTTTACTCTTCTACCAACTACACTATTAAGCAGAATTTTGTTAGAACATGAAAATATAAGAACGGTTATCCTGGAGGTCCATCTAGCTCAATATTCTGTCTCCTGACAGTGGCCAGTGCCAGGTGCCCCAGGGGGAATGAACAGAACAGGTAATTATCAAGTAATCCTTCCCTTGTTTCCCATTCCCATTTTCTGACAAACAGAGGCTATAGGCACAATTCCCACCTATTCTGGTTAATAGCCATTGATGGACCTATGCACCATGACTTTATGTAGTTATTTTTTGAACCTTGTTAAAGTACTGGTCTTCACAGCATCCTCTGGCAAGGAGTTCCACAGGTTGACTGTGGCTACATCTAGACTGCAAGCCTCTTTCGAAAAAGAGTGCCTAGCCTACACCCAGTACTTTCGAAAAAGCAAGCCACTTTTTCAAAAGAGAGCACCCAGGCAGTCTGGATGCTCTCTTTCGAAAAAGCACAGTTTGCATTAAATAGCGCCTTTTTTCGAAAGAGCACTTTCAAAAAAAGGCGTTCTTCCTCATAAAACGAGGTTTTCTGTGGTCAAAAAACTGCCGCATTCTTTTGATTTTCTTTCAAAAGAATGCAGCAGCAGTCTAGATAAAGGGTAAGTTTTTTCAAAAAAAGGACACTTTTTTTGAAAAAAACCCGTAGTCTAGACACACCCTGTGTGTTGTGTGAAGAAATACTTCCTTTTTCTTTTTGTTTTAAATCTGCTCCCTATTAATTTCATTTGATGGTCCCTAGTTCCTGAGTTATGGGAGCAAGTAAATAATTTTTCCTTATCTGTTTTGTCCACACTGGTCATCATTTTATAGACCTCTATCATATCCCTCTTAAGTCTGCTCTTTTCCAAGTTGAAGAGTCCCAGTTTTATTAATCTCTCCTCATATGGCAGCTGTCCAAACCCCTAATTATTTTTGTTGCCCTTTTCTGAACTTTTTCCAATGCTAAAATATCTTTTTTGAGATGAGACGACCACATCTGCATGCAGTATTCAAGATGTGGGTGTACCATGGATTTATTCAGAGGCAATAAGATATTCTTTGTCTTATTCTCTATCCCTTTTTAAATTATTCCTAACATTAGTTGCTTTTTTTGACTGCTGCTGCACACTGAGTGGATGTTTTCAGAGAACTATCCAGAATGACTCCAAGATCTTTCTCTTGAGCGGTAACAGCTAATTTAGTCCCCATCATTTTATATGTATAGTTGTTATTATTGCTGGCAAAGACTTGCTAAGGGGACTAGTAGTAATACTCTTCCTACTTGCTCTGTGCCTATTCCCATCTTTCTTCTTTCCTTAGGAAATATAATTCAATTCCTTGCTGTGTTGATAAGGTTAGAAATCACACATAGCATAGTCGGTGGCAAGATTTCAGCTCCCAGAACATGAAACCAGCGTGCAGAGGAGAGATCACCCTTCAGAACATGTACTTACCAATGGCCCGCTTATGAATGACAGCCAGCTCTTAAAATTCCTACTGCAGATGCTCAGCATCATATAACAGAATTAGGCCTTAAGACTGAAGAACAGAAATAGGAGATGGAACAGTACACCTTTGAACAGTAGAGGGCCTCAATTTCTTATTTAGCTTTGCCCCGCATAGAGTCATTGTGACTTGTAAATCAAATCAGGAGTTGGTTATAGTGATTTTTTCAAAAGGTAATGGTGTGGGCATTCTAGAGATATAAAACTTCTCCTAGCTTCTCAAGGGAGAGATGATTTCTAAAGATCTCTTATTTTAAACAGCAAAAGAAACAGAACAGCTGTGTGGAGCCGTCTTGAAAAAAACTGATCATAAAGCCTTATATTGTTAGAACTGGTCCCATGGCCTTAGAAACTTTTACAGGCATGTAAAAAGTCAAGCCATGGTAATATCCTGATAGCTCCTGCCTTCATCTTCACTCCCTGATTTTACCTATCAGTGGCGGAAGACCAGTTCACAGCTTGACCCTGTCTTTGGCTGTAGTATATGAATCATTAGTCTCCTAAGAGAGATTATTTAAAGTGAGTAACAAGGATAAGAAAGGTCAGGCCGTTCCACTTTGTGCTGTTAGATTAACTGACTTGTTGATAGGCATAATGCAGTGGGTCCGGGACAGCAGTGCTAAGCGCCAAAAGGAGTCCATACATTATGAGATTTTACCTGCTCTTGTTTAAACTAAATATAATTGTCAGCTGCTCAGTTACATTTTCTATCCAGTTCCCTGTTTTCTGAATCTCCATTTGAATCAATCTTTGCAAACTAATATAGTGAGTTATTTTGTTACTGTTCAGATCTCTCTCAAAATTGGTTGAGTAATTATGAAAATTCTAAGGCGTCTGTGCATGCTAATTGATGTGCCCACATAACTATTGCTACTGGCAATGTGCATGTGATATCCAGGAAAGAACACGTCCTTGAAACCCCGTTCCATTTTAAAAAAGCAAACAAATCACATTTCACTTGAACAAAGTTAAACTGTAGAGACTTAATGCACCTCTCGTTCATATCAATTTCCCACAAGGGTAATTCAATTAACTTCAGTGGAGTCACTCCTAAATTACATCAGTGTAAGGAACAAGAGAAATAGGACCCGAATGAGTGTTCACAGGAGTCTTCCAACACTGATTCAGAGTGAGTGGGATTAGAGTATGGAAGCAAAATCAAGGTTGCCTTTCCTAGGACCGATAGTCTGGATGTGTTTGCATGAGGGTGAACATGTGGCATGGCAAAGCATAGTGTGCTGTGGCGGGCTGATGGAAAGGAAAGAGGAGGCTAGATTTGAGAGTATGGCATAGAGGAGGGACTGAAAAAGTGTGACACCTGGAAGGGATGGTGAGATGGGTTGAATACCCATTACCTGCTAGTGCGAGGAAAAAGCCCAGCTGGACCATACTGTGCATGTTTGGGCTGATTGTGTGCACAAGTTCTGGAAGCTTTTTACTGTTGAGACACTGGAACGACACCGGGAGGCCCTTCATCCTATCTGCTATGGAGATGAAACATGGACCTACGAAACGGCTTTGTCCTGACTACATAAAATGCAAGAGCTCTCCTTACATCCAACGAGTGTAGTGCCTGTTCCTTCTGGTCTGCATTGGGTTTGGGGTAGAAGACCGGTAAGAAAATGTCCTGAGATATATGGAATGGGGACACCACCTTGGGCAGGAAGGCTGGGTGTGGGCACAGCATCACCTTGTCCTTGTAGAACATAGTGTACGGGGGGCTCTGACACAAGGGCTGTCAACTCAGAGACCTTTCTGACCAATAGCTATGAGGAAAGCCACCTTCCATGAGAGAGGGGAGAGCGAACACATGGCTATGTGCTCAAATGGGGGGCGCATGAGCCCCTTGAGCATGAGATTCATGTCCCACCGGGGAACCAGCTATCTAATCTGGGGATAGAGTCTGTCCAAACCCTTCAGGAAACACTTAACCATCGTGTTGACAAACACAGACCCTCCCCTGTCCCCACGGTAAAAGGCCGCAATGGCGGCTAAGTGTACCCTCACTGAGGAGATTAACAAGCCCTGCCACCTAACCTCAAGGAGGTTGAGGAATAGGGGCCTGAAGAGGATCCACTTCTGGGCTATCCAGGTTGAGAACCACTTCCATTTGGCCCTCTAGGTTGCCCTTATCGAGGGCTTCCTACTCTCCATCAGTACGCATCTGACTGGGTCCAAACAGAGAAGCTCCCCACTGCCCAACCATGGATCTTCCAGGCCATGAGGTGCAGGGATTGCAGTTTCGGGTGGCACAGATGACCTTGATCCAACTGATGCATCAGCAGGTCTGGTAGGACGAGCAGAGTGACGGGGTCCTCCACTGATAGTGACTGTTGGAAATAATCCAGGACACTCTCGATGCAGGTGAAAACAAGTGGAGGATTTATTATACACCAGCTGATGGAGTGACA
>CM057847.1:43835572-43857689 GCA_030068395.1 Apalone spinifera
GGAGGAGAAGAGAAAAAGAGAGACAGAGAGAGAGGCAGGAGGCAGAGGAGAGCTTGGGAGGGGGGGAGGCAGTAGGAGGAAGAGAGAGAGAGACGGAGCGAGAGACCGGAGGCTCAGGAGAGAGGACCGACGTAGAGGAGAGACCTGAAAATCCTGTCTTATGATGAGCTAATTGGCTAGTTTACATAAGAATTTTATTTTCAAATACTGCATAGAAAAGACAAACAATTCCCACTGAAAGGTAAGCCAAATAAATGTCACCCAAACACACGAGGTGATTCAATAAATCCACAAAGGATCCAGCATCTAAGTCCAACCAGAAAATCGTGGCATCAAGCCATCAAACCAGTGACAGTTTTGAATGATGCAAAAGGAAACATATAACCCAGATCTTGGGAAAGAAAGAAATAATGTATAGTTTGTACAGAAAAGCAAGCTGGTTATCATTGAAGGTTGTATTGTACTGAGGGTATGTATTGATTATCAAATGCTTGGTGAAAAATATGAAAAATGAAGAATTGCTTTTTCATGTTACATTTGTAGACATAGTTGTCTCCTCCCTTTCTCTTCTGTCCTGCTACTGAAGAAGAGAGTGAATCCAAAAAGCACTGTATGCTAAAGAATGTGGATGAGGATTAAATTCACTCCATGCATGGAGACCTCACAAGACCCTCACTGCTTATGCCCCATAAATGCTTCCAGGAAATGAACCCCTGAGAGTGCACCGTGATGTATAGTTCTGGGCTAAGATCAACAAATTTCCTTGGAGCTTATTTTGATGGGAAATTGGGTTCGCAATTAAATCAAAAGTTTCACAGAATGTCTGTTTTTCCTGGAAATCTTTTGGGTTTTCATCAGATAATAAAAAACGGAACCTTCTCCCTTTCAATTTCAACCAAAACCAGAAACCTTTTATTTTTCAGCACTGGTCTACCAAAATTTGGGGTCTTCATTCTCTCTCCTCAGGCTGTCAGCAATAATGTTGGGGGTTTTCAGTTTTTTTCATCAAGTCAAAAATTTTCACTGAAAACATTAATGAAAACAAGTTCTGCAGGGCAGGCTTCCCTGTGCTGGAACAGATTTCATTCGGGTATTAGGGGATGTGAACTTTGCTGGGATCAATTAATTAAGGCTAAGCCAAACTAGACGCTGACTGGTAACATTCCTTTAATAAATATTTAGTCATTTTACTTTTATAAACCAGTTCCTACAGCCTTTTATTCATTTGTGTTAATTTCCTCTGACTGTACGGAACCTTTTAACAAATGGAAAGCTCACATCTAATTTGTTAATATCTGCCAGTGGGGAGATTTAAAACTGCCGGATGCTGGGAAAGGGGAGAGCCTCGGCGCGCTGCTAGTGCCACACCAGAGGGCCTGAGCCAAGGTCCAGGGGGGTGAGTGTGACCCGAGGAACGCCACGGAGATAGCAGAGGCTGACACGGGAGCCCGGGGAAAGGAACCACCAAACGAGGTGACCCTCCAGGTGAACGGACGGGGAGGAGAGGAATGAGCGACTCCAGGACCAATACCGTGCCAACCCACATGACGGAGGGGTGGACGATAAGACTGGTTCCCGTTTGCGAATCGCTGGAGCCCCGAGGCAGGAGCCCGGAGTAGGAAGTGGCCCATGGCGGGGCTTATGGCCTGTGGGTTGGCATGCTTTGGGAGGCTTTCTCGTCAACCAAGCAGGGGAGCAGCTTTGATCCTGCCTTAGGGCCCTGGACTGGGACCCAGAGGGGAGGGAGGGCCAGGGTCCCCCTATTCCACCATTGACAGCCTGAGGCCAACAATCAAAGGCAAGTGGGGATTCTGAACTGTGGAAAGACTAAAAGGGACACTGGTATGCAGATGGACCAAGAGGGACTCTGATTGGTGGAGGGGCCCAAAGGGGTAGCGTTTGCGGGACAAGAGCGGGTGACTTCGGGGGACTTGAAGGCTGCCCATCTGGACAGGATGGCCGAGATCCGGACCTAAGGGACCTAAGGTCTGGACCTAAGGGTTACAGGTTGAGCTCTATTGGTGAAGGGGGGTAACACTAATAAACCAGGGTGACCAACCCCGAAAACCTCCGTGTAACACCCTGCTTAAATCACTGAGGACATCTCTCTTAAATATTGTTCTCGTCCTTACACTGTATGCATCCTAATGATATGTGGGGGTATGTCTACACTACAGGGTTTTTTTTTAAAAAAATGGCCGTTTTTCTGAAAAAAATTCAATTACGTCCACATTGCAATTACGTTCTTTCCAAAGAAAATTGAAAGAATGGGTGGGGAGGGGAGAGGGAGGGTTCCGACTTTGGTAATCCTCTTTCTACAAGGAAAAAGCCTTTTTGCGATATAGCTCTTTCAGAAAAAAGGCGTGTGTGGATGGGGAAGAGGGAGTTCTTTCAAAAGAAGAGGAAAGAGGAAAAAGCACAGGTGCCCTGGTGGCCACTCCATCCATAGTAATCACAGTTTGATGTGAGATAGCATCCATTTAGTGTGGACGCTATATGTTGAAAAAGCAGAACACTTTTTCAATGCACTTTGACAGTGTGGACGCATGCTTTCAGAAGAAGTTTTTTTGGAAGCTCGCTTCTGGAAAACCTTCTTCCAAAAGAAGCCTGCAGTCTAGACGTAGCCTGAATGTCTAGTCATGCACAGGCCAAAAAAGGAACAAGAAATTCCATCTGGCGGGCCAGGGGAGCCAGCCACAACTACAATCTCCCCAGAATGAGGAAGCACAGAGGAAATCCAGGGTCATAATTCTGTTTTTGTTTGCAAGGGCCAGGGTTGAAGAGCATCTTCCACTAGGCACAGTTCTGATGGCTGCTGCCCCAACATCTGCTTGAGAATCTCCTTTTCACAGCCAAGCAAAACACAGTCAGTGGCTTAAATGGAGAATCTGTCCCTTAATACCACAAATGCTGGTAAACACATTCACTTGCTGATGACAGGGGAAGTATTTGGAATCTGGTTCAGCAAACCACTTAAACTAGTTCTGAACTTGAAGCACACATGCAAACCCATTAAAATCAATGAGATTATTCATAGGCTTAATCTTGACATGAGCTCAAGCGTTTTGCTGAATTGGGCCAGAAACAATGAGTGTCAGGTAGAAGAGTTTGTAAGGAGACTGATTTGTCTTTTAGAAATGGGTTTTCAGTCCCTCCCCCACCTTTGCTATGTTGCTATTTTGAAGCCAGGAATTCAGTCCGTACAAAGAATGCATTTGGCTGACTCACCTCTTTGCCCCCTCAAGGACACATTAGGGGATGGAGCACTTATTCACCATGGTTTTGAGGTTTTCTGTGAAGAGAAAGAGAGACAATTTGCTCTCTCTGGATTTATAGTAAAATCAGGGAAACATTTCACATTAATCAAGCACAGAAGAGGTGAACACTTCTGCTGAATGAAGTTCAACTCTCTGTCTCTAACATAGCTAATATCGTTGCAGAGGCAGCAGAACTTTGAAGAAACTGAATAATAATTTGATTTCTGCAGAAATGCAACCTCTTTGCATGTAATATTATGCAAATAATGTAGGATGAAAACAAACTAGATTTTTTTTAAATGATGCTTTTCAAGGAAATCCAAAACTCAGACACTATGATGTTACTGAAATACCTATATATCCATGAGAGCCTGAACTTGCACAGTGCCGAGCACCTCTTACAAAGTTAGAGGAAGTTTAGGCTCCTAAATTAAAAAAAAAAAAACCCTTTCTGCAGACATAGATGAGATTCTGGCCCCTTTACCCAGAGCAAGAGGGCCAGAGCATTATGAAAGGTCTGGTGGTTCCATCAATGAAAGAAGATACCTGGCACAGGCACTGCAGTAGACAACTATAACACTGCCTTCTGAGGACCCTCTCATAAGAGCTGGCTGGCGTGCTTGCCCACAGTGAGAAGTGCTGTGAAGATTCGAGGCAGTCCGGCAGCCCTGGGAATGTCCAGGAAGATGTTTAACTTTTAGTACTGAATGCTAGGAATGTTAATGTGGCTCGGGGGGAGGGCTGCTCACGTCCCATCTACAGGGAGCAGGGGCTGTTCCAGCCCCGCTGCAGACAGGGTGTGTGTCTGTGTGTGTGTGAGAGGAAGGCCAGCTGTAGTTGGGCCTGCTGTGGCCGCAGTCAGGGCAGCTGGCCAGACTGATTAACTAGTTACTTTGTAAGCAAGGTTGATAATCCGACTGCTTACTGGATAACCGGTTAACCTCTTATGTCCCTACTGAATGCAGGGGTAGTGAAATAGTTACCAATGTTGTAATTATTTTAGAAATACAGGGAAGCAGGACTGTGCTTAACCTGCACAAATGAGGAGGGTCACACTCAGCTGAAAGAACCTCATTAAGCTAGCGGTTTAAATGCCAGAGCCCTGTGAAAGTAAGAGGGGTTGGGACAAGTGTCCCAGTCAGGAGGCTGCAAACCCTCCCCAAGGGTCCTCCCTGGACTGATTTAACTTGTTCCGCCCCATTGTTCAAAGAAAAAGCTAAACTGGCTTCATTAGGAGCCTGGTTTTTTTTTTCTCAATGTTCAATCAGAGCTTAAATCACTTGAGATGGGGCAGTATTTCTGCCCTGCCGGCTGAGAGCTGAAAATTACTAAGGCTATGTCTACACAGCAGCGTTGTTTTGGAATAACTGACATTATTCCGAAATAACAAGGAGTGTGTCTACACTGCAAGCCATTATTTTGAAATAATGTCGAGCTGGAGGACTTCTTCCTCCAACTCCTGTAACCCGCATTTCACAAGGAGTAAGGAACGCTCTTCCTTCAACTTCCTGCTTTGGAGACAGCACCAAAAGCCAAATGAAGCTATTTGGAATTGAGCTATGCAATTGATGTCGCTGAAATTGTGTAGCTTAATTCCAGTTTTCCCCTGCTGTGTAGACGTGCCCCGGGAGACTGATGTGCAGAGGTTCCAGCAGAGAGGCAGGTGGCAGCAGAGGGCAACTGAGGGTTGGATGTTGTGGCAGAGAAACAACAAGTGACCAGCAGAGTAGCGGCAGAGAGGCACGGTGAGCAAAGCAGGTGGCTGGTGGAGAAGCACGGCGATGAGGTGGCTGGTGGAGAAGCACGGCGAAAAAGGTGAGCAATCAGCCAGCAGGGGTGGCCAAATTGCAGCCAACAGGGTGGCTGGTAGAGAGGGGCAAGTGAGCAAGTGCCTGAGCAGTGGAACAAATAAGGGGCCTCTGTATCCCTACCCCTACCCAGGGAGGAAGGTAAACTCTGCAGATGCATCTGGGAGCTGTTGGTCTGCACTTACCAAGGACTGCAACTGTAAGTGGGGTACAGAGACGGGTCAGGCATGGGAAAGGGACTTTTGAGTTGCCGGACTTAAGAACCTGAGAGAAAATGGACCCTTCCCAACCTACTTGGGGGGTGAGTCTTTTAGTTGCAGTTTATGTCTATCAGCCTTGTTTGTGATAAACAATGGGAAGTCCTGTGGCACCTTATAGATTAACAGATTTATTAGAGCATAAGCTTTCTTGGGCAAAGACCTACTTCGTCAGATGCATGGAGTGGAAATTCCAGAGGCAGGTGTAAATATACAGGCACATGAAAAGAAAGGAGTACCAATCAAGAGTAAGGCAAGAGATAACAAGGTCAATTCAGTCAGGGAGGATGAGGCCCATTTCTAGCAGCTGATGTGGGTGTATAAACACCAAGAGAGAAACTGCTTTTGTAGTTGATAGTCTTTTCTTTTCATGTGTCTGTATATTTATACCTGCCTCTGGAATTTCCACTACATGCATCTGATGAAGTGGGTCTTTGCCCACAAAAGCTTATGCTCCAATAAATCTGTTAGTCTATAAGGCGCCACAAGACTTCTTGTTGTTTATGCAGATTCAGACTAACACGGTTACCCCTCTGATACTTGTGTGTGATTTTTTCCCCCAAATTAACACCAGGTTACTTCCCTCCTTGTATTAAAAGTTTCTTTTCTAAACTCAGACTCTGTGCTTACAAGTGGGGAAGCATTGCCTTGCATTGGTGTGTCAATTTCCCAAGTTATTGAGTGGCCCTTGAGCCAGTTCGGTTTTGTATCAATGGAAAGGAACTCCTAGATATTGAAACTGGCCCTGGCTGCTGGCTCCACTTGGCAGAAGGGTCACAGTAGTACTGAATTTGCATTTCTGAATCACTGTTAGAGAAATGGACTTTGTTTGCATTCGCATCGCTGCGCTGTACATACTGTACATTATGGTACATATGTTTTTGTAGATGAACAGGCTTTTATTAGAGATGGGACTGATTCACATGTTTCAGATCCAAGATGGATCTAAACTTTCCCAAAGTCCAGGGGGCTGTTGGGGCCAGGGTTTTTTTCTTCAGGTCTAACTCACATTTTTTCACATGACTATAAAAGTTAAAGCATATTTGAATGTCAAG
Source organism: Apalone spinifera (assembly GCA_030068395.1). Lineage (NCBI taxonomy): Eukaryota > Metazoa > Chordata > Testudines > Trionychidae > Apalone > Apalone spinifera. The sequence continues at coordinate 43,841,950 of CM057847.1, forward strand.
AAATGCAGGGAATATACTGGTAATGTGGAGAATATATACTCAGGGAATTAGTTTCAGCAGAAATGCTACTTTAGTTACAGTTTTCAAGGCTTCCCACAAACAGCTGGCTAGAATTAAAAATATTAGGAAAACAAGAAAGGTGGAGCAAAATGTTAGGAACTAAGGCGGACATTGCCAAATATATGGAAAAGATTTGGTCTCAATATGTGAAATGTACCACAGTTGAACCTACAATATTTAGTAATGATGCTGTGTTATATACAACACACACATGTATATAACAATACATGTATATAGCAATACTCCTGATTTGGGGCAAGCTGTTCTCTTGATTAACACAGCAGTAAAAACAAATTACAATTTATAATAGCATATACGTCACCCTGTAATAGACACATAAGTACTACTAGAGAAATGACCCTATCATCTCTCACCATGTGTATACCACTGCAAATTCAGGGTCTCAATGGAGTTACTCTTGATTTACACCAGTATAGATGAGTCTGACCCAGAATGTGTGAATTTAATGTCCGGCGATGAAATTAAGGCCATTTCAGCAGTTAGTCTTGAATATTAAAAGCCATAGTGTAGCAGCTCTGAAAATTATAGAAAGTTCAGAATTCAAACTAAAATGTTCACTAGCACACTTTCAAAGTAGCATTCCCAGCTCTCTTGGTACTTAGATAAGTATTATTATCTGTGCTTCACACATGGATAAACTGAGGTACAGGGAGTTTCAAAGCCACACTGTGAAACTTCACTCACACAAGTAGTCCCACAGAAGACCTATTTTCAAAGTGTGAGTAAGACATTCATATTAGGGCCCTTTGCGATCTGTCCAAGACCACACAGCAACTCATTATCAAAGCTGGGATTTCTCTTCCTGTAACTCTGATTTTCTCATATTTGTGGGATTAGAGCAGACCTCTTGTGTTGCTTTAATATATTATTTATGTTACTTGATGTCTTTTTATATGTATGGCTGGGATTTTTTTAAAACGTTCTTATTCAGGAAGGGCCTGAAGCTCTGGGTATGTTGCTCCCAGAAACCGTGGAGATATTCAGATCTGGTATCAAAATGGGTCCTCTTGACCAAATATCCATTTCTTGTGAAAGTGGAGAACACCTAACACAATCGACCAGTACTAATGATTAAAGGGATTCTTTATTAAAGCTGTGAAAATTAATAACAATTTATCAGCTGGAATTTGCTTTTGATTCACAAATTAACTGTAAGAGATGGCAACATGTATATGGTTTTGAAATATTATTTGCAAATTTCTTTAGTGAAACACTTTTGGATGTAGGTTGAAAACAGTGAGTATGAAGATTTTAAATTTGGCCTGAGTTGTTTATTTATATAGTCCTATTTTTCTTTCCTAGTGGGATGGCTGATATAACTTACCAAGGACAGCATAGAGTTTGAATTGCTTAAATAAGTATAAAATTCACTTTGATGTTTGGTTCTTCAGTTTGAAATCTGCTTTTGAAGAATATAAGATCATGTCCATTCTAAAATTTGCTTTTTGGGAGAATCATGCATGCAAAGCTCATTCACCAGAACACATGTGAAAAGTGAACATCAATGGAAGACAGTAGTTGAATAGCATTAATCTGAAAATTGATGAGTTTTGTGCAGTGTTTACCTAGCTGTGCCCTTCATGCAGATTGAGTGGTACAGTTTGTGGGTTGGCAGAACAGAATCACTTCCTTGATCCTTCTCCCTCCTGCACATAATTTTAATATCTATCATTCCTCTCCATGCTGGCCAACATCATGGAGTGTGGCCGCAGAGACCAAAAGTCATCCTCCATTTTGACGGGTGAGACAGGGGACTGCTGGAAGCACTAAATATTTTTTTGTGAAGATGCATAAATACCTTGCTGTATGTTGTTTGTATATGTATCTGTGTGGGGCAGGAAAAGAATCCAAAGAGTTTTCTTTTACAAGTTTGCGTTCGTAGAAAGGAACTACAACTGCTCCCTGGAGCCTCTGTCTTAAGATTTCACAGTACGGAGTATGTACAGTAGGCTTTATTTTGGTCTTGGCGCCTCCAAAGCTGTAACATGTAAAACAATTAGAGTGAATGTTGCCCTGGCAGAATGAAATGCAATAGCTGGTGAAACAATTTGCTCACTGGCAAAACATAAAAATCTTCACGTAGGTTTGAGTTCATGTGCAAGTTTGTTTTTGGAATTCATACAAATACAGAAGCATTGGGGTTATCTGTGGGGCTATATCTAGACTTCGGGGTTTTTCTGGGATACCACTGTGTCCTGGGAACGTGACTGCTCTTCCGGTTTTTTTTGTGAAAGAGCAGATGCGCTCTTTCAGAAGCCCTATCTTCCTCCTCCCACAAGGAATAAGGGCTCTTCTGAAAGAGGGTTTTTTTCTGAAATTTGGGCCAAATTTTGGAAAAGCATCTTCTGAAAAAAGATCGGAAAAAGGTACCTTCAGGGGAAAAGGTACGCAAATTGTGCTCCGCAATTTGTGTACCTTTTTCCGATTTAGCCCAATAGTGTAGACGTAGCCTGAGTTTCTGTTTAATCAGATACCTTTCTGGAGACCAGTCCTCAGATGGCTGGTAAGAAGGTTAACAAAGTATTTAACTGTAAGTTCCACTTCTGTTTTTTAGCCAACTTCAGGAATATCTATGCACGTGTTAGTTTTGTTCTTGTGAAGCTCCTCAGAAGGGAGTTAAAGCACTGCTACACATGTTATTTTTCTCTTTTGTAGTAGTAGTAGTTTTCTTTTATATAGCACATTTTTAGGCAGAGAGCTCAAGGTGCTTTACAAAGCCATTATCCCCATAATAGCCTCGGGGAAGAAAATGCACTTCTGGAGCCACTCTATTTCCCTGTTCTGTTCATAGTGCTGTTTTCTGGACACAGGGACAGACTTTCTGGTGATGTAAGAGAAGTTGTTGGGTGGGAGGATGTTTTCTGTGATTCTCTGTTCCTCTTCCAGGGAATCTCCATCTGCTAGCTTAGAACCCAGTCAGTTTCCTCTCAAATTGCCACCCAGTCCTGTAAGCACAATTCAGTAAGTTTTGGGTGTAGCACAATTCCAAATTGGTTCTTCAGTTTTAACAGCAGAGCACATGTGTTTTGTCCACTTCTAAACCTTGTCAAACCCCTTCACTCAGCAACATGTGGGGCAATGGTCATCAGTCATCATTTTCAGAAACACTGTTCTGGCGTGTATGACTGGGTCTTTTCTGCAGCTACTTGAAAGCCAGCTTTCTTTTTCATCCCGTATCTTCAAATTGTTGTGTGTCCCAAGTGATGGCCACTCTTTGAGAAGAAAATGGTGACTGATAATGTTACCCTTGAAGGAACCGAATTCACCATAGCCAGCCTCTTGCTGCATGGAGTACATTACAATCTTTTAAGAAAAGACACGTAGGTGTCTTACCATTTTTACCCTCAGCTCCTTCCTCATGGACCACACGAGCAGCATGCGGAAAAGAGGTTGCGAGAGTGGCATTCCTGGGGTTCTAAAAGGTATCACAGCTACGTTAAGTGGGGCAATTTAAAGAAGAATAAGATATAATATTACCCTTGTGTTTGACCTGGCAAGACATTGCAGTGACTACAGGGGAACCACTCTGCTGGTAGGGCAGAAGCAGCCCCACAGAGCGAGCAAAGGAAGACATTAAAGGACCCTGAAGCTCTGCTTCTTCGCATAGATACAAGGACATAACCTTATGCGGACACTCCAAGCAGGGTAGAGAACAAAGATAATTGAGAGAGAAATAGGGAAAATAAGATAAGGGGGGAGATTGAAAGTAAAGGACTGGAAAAGAAGGGAATGAAAGGATAGGGATAAAGAGAATGAACTGTTTTCTTATCTTTTCCCATCCACTCCCTACTCCCATTGTTTGGGCATTGAAAAATTCTATTCCCACGTATCTAATCAGTTGCTCACATCTGGTTCATCAGAAAATCACCTCATCATCATTTTGGAATATTGGCAAACACTTGGCTGTTTTGTTTTGTTTTTCAAGTTAGAAGTTCTCTCAGGATAAAACTCACCCTCTTACAGAGGGTTTGCCAAAAACATCTGTACCTCTTAAATCCTATTTTGAGAATTTATGTGGGATTTCAGTGGTGCTCTGCACTAGAGTTGATATCATCCTGGATATTCAAGGCTAATGGCTGGTTGAGATCAAAGTGGGGAGGAAGAGAAGGGGTATTGTGCACCAATGAGAAGCATCAGATATGATGGAGCCAATGACACATTGCATGGTATCAGGCAGTCACTTGGTTTTATTAAGTCTCACTCAGTTCAAATAGCAGACTGGGTTTAAAAAATAGGACCTCAGAAAATTAGATACTAAGGCTATGTCTACATTACAACTTGTCAGCATAACATATGTCACCAGCAGGGTGAATAAATTATCCCCCTGAGTGACATAAGTTTCACTGACATAAGTTCTGGTGTGGACAGCACTACCACTGCTCACTGGGACTGGAGCAGTTAAGCTAATAGGAGCGGTCCTCCCGTTAGCTTGGAGCAGCTACATTAGAGAGCTTACAGCAACTCATCCCTGCAGTTCTGCCATTGTAAACTCTCTAGTGTAGCCATTCCTTACTTAAGAAATATATAGCCCCGGGCGATACAAATTACAAATGTTTAAAAAATACCTTATAAACATTGGTTGCCTTAAAAAAAATAAATTTAGACACCCTTGAAAAGTTTTGAAAACTACAAAAAGTGGGCCCACAGATGTACACTTTACAGGATAATCTTTGAATATTTCTAGTGGAAATTTTAGACCCTCCCCAAAGGACCACACCCAATAACAGAAGGTCTCAGAAGTTCAAAAGTAAGCAGACCCACCCTATTTCCTGGAAATGAGTTTCAGGTATAGGAGAAGCAAATGCGTTGTGGTGTCCCCTAAACATTGCAAGACTCACCTTGTGTTTTGTCATCTGAAAATTGATTTGGTGAGAATTAATTTGCCCGAAAAGGGATCTGCAGCGCTGAGTTTCTCTTTTAGAGAAGAACAAGATAGAAGATGAAGGCTAGTTGAAATCCAATTTGGCAGCATAACTCTTAATTTACACAATTGAAAATAGGAGCATAATTTAGTCTATAGTTCTATTTCACCATTTTATTTTGAGTTTTCTAACTTTTTCTGTTCAGAATTAATTTGGGGCCAGAGAGAAATATTTAACAGATCTTGCCTGCGGGGTCTTTCTCAATAAAATTATTATTATGTATTCATGAACTGGGAACCTATCAGACCAAATAAAAGCATCATTTTGTCTCTGTTCCTCACTTGAAAAAAATAATTTCTTGAGATACAGTCTGTAATGAAAATTCATGCTCAGGGTGAAGTATTAGCTATCTGAACACATGCTCTCTCTGACTCATAGTCTATGTCTACACATCAGCATTATTTTGGAATAACGTCAGTTATTCTGAAATAATGTAATGCGCGTCTACAAAGCAAGCCTGTTATTTTGAAATACATTTGAAATAATGGGCTTCTTACTCTGACTCCTGTAAACCTCATTGTACGAGGAGTAAGGGAAGTCTGGGGAAGAGTGCGCTCTCTCAAAATAACTATTGTGTAGACAGCATCAAAAGTCAAAATAAGCTATTTTGACTTAAGCTACATAATTAGTGTAGCTCAAATTGCGTATCTTCTTTCGAGTTTAGCCCTGCTGTGTAGACATGCCCTTGAAAAGGTAAAGTGGAAGAAATAGTCACATTGCTGCAGCATTTTAAGTGTAGACAAAACCTTAGTTATATACATATGCTCTATGCCTTTAGGATAAATAATTTTTCTCCTGTCTGATCCACACCAAAATGAGTCATATCTTCAGCTGGTCAAAAGAACATTTAAGTCACTAGAGCAGTGCCAAGTCACACTAACTCAGGATCTGGACCAATGCTATAAGCATATTATAGCCAGCACTTCTACAAGTACCTTTCACCTGATGATTTCAAAACACTCTATAAACACTAATGATTAATTAGCCTCACCGTATGTCTGTAAAATATTATTATTCTTGATTTAGAGATGATTGTCAGAGCAGTTAAATGATTTTTGCTGATCATGCAATAAATCAAAGCAGAAATAGAAAGGTAGACCTTCCAGGTCTCCTGTTCTAACCTCCATAGCAGTGGTCCTAGTCTCCATAGACCCCTCAGTAGCACTACTCCTGTTGTGAGTAGTGAGACACTGGACCACGCAGATAGGCTATGTCTAGACTGCAGCTCTTTACCTGGTCCAAGGAAAGTGTCTGCTTTGCTGAAATTTTTTCTGAAAAAGTGGACACGTTCTTTCACCATCCCTTTAAACCTTGTTCCATGAGGAAAAGGGGATGGCTCAAAAGAGCAGGTTTTTCCTAAATTTGGAACCGTGTAGACTCATCAAATTTCAGAAACGCCTCTTTAGAAAGAAAAGCGGAAAAAGAGATATGCAAATTGCGGTTCGCAATTTGTGCATCTTTTTTCTTTGTAGTGTAGATGTAGCCTTAGTGGTTGTAAGATAACTGGATGGGTTTCATTATATAAGTGAGGTTTTATGTACCAATACACGTGGTTGCTCTTCATTAAGTTCAGATTCCACCTCTTTATATTCTTATCAAAGCAGAATTTTCTGGACAATACTTTTATAAGTACATAGATTGGCAGGCTAGAATCCAATCAAAAGAAAAACACTGTCTTAAACATATATTCCATTGCTTTTGCGGCATTGTTGTAGTTGTGTTCATCCCAGGACATGACAAGACATAAGGTGGATTAGGTAATATTTGTCAGTGAAGGAGACAAACTTTCCAAGATAAGAACTTGGTGTCGTTCAAAGTTTGTCTGTTTCAACAACCAAAGATATTATCTGACCAACCGCAGCTCTATTTTAAAAATATGCAGAGACAGAATACTAATGGGGAAGGATGAAAGAGAATAGAGAACCATAAGGAAATATTTGATGACTCTTTTATTGTAGTTTCCTAAAAAGGCAGTGAAAAATTCCCTGGCACATCTAATTATTACCAAATTCATTGTAACCACAAACATGTTCATTTCTTCCAGAGTGATCTTTAAAGTCACAGGTGTTCCAGGCTTCTGTTTGTGCAATGTGTAGTTTTTATGAATGCATATGGAAGCCAACTTTTCGTTCACGTTAACCAAGCTTAGTCATCCTGAGACAGTAGTTAAAAAAAATACTCGTTTGCTGACCATAGACTCTCAACTATGTACAGTAATACACATCCATGCTTTCAACTTTCAGGCAGCACAGTAAATCATTTCCTTTGACACTTACATGATGTACTGAGGTGTTTGGGGGTCAAAAGGAGTGGTATGTCATTTGAAGGTTTAGATCTAGAGGTAAAGGGTCTAAGGTTAAGGTAGGGACTCGTTATTACACCAGTATTCTGCAACAGTGCTCTTACATGCCAGAGGGCATTAGACTCACACTGAGTGTTTGTTAACACAGAACACTAAGCTGCAGGTGTTCTTCACTGTACCACATCTTCAAAGATCAGTCTCAAATGTTTCTGTTACAGTAAAGAGGATTAAAAGGATTTTAAAACGTATCAGGTTGGCTTGACAGCTAGCATATTTTCCAATATTTACAAAGGGAAAAAGAAAGAGGTTCTGTCAGAAAGAAGAAATAGTAGTTTGGGGAAAGCCATACGGTATCTTTCAGGAGGTTTTTATGACCCAAACGTGGCACTATAACACTTTCAACTGGAAATCATTAAGAACTCATGGGGCAGAAAATGCAAGCGGTTCTGGAAATGAGGACTTTGAAAGGCCAAACATGAGCCCTGAATAAAATGGAGTGGATATTCAATTTTGGCTATTAAACATTACATCAGAATATTTTCTCATATCATATTTTTACTAAAATCCCTTGACCTCATTCTTAAAAGGACACATAGCAGGACTTGACAGACTCACATAGCATAGACAGATGATGAAGACTAATCAGAGACTATACTTTTCACAAACAATGTCACTAGAGCATATAGATAGCAAATACTAAAAAGCACCTTTCATTTATTCTCCAATTCAGCACAGCACTAAAGCACATGATTAAAATTATTATTATTATTGACTTAGAGATGATTGCCAGAGCAGTTAAATGATTTTTGCTGATCATGCAATAAATCAAAGCAGAAATAGAAATGTAGCCCTTCCAGGTCTCCTGCTCTAACATTGAATCATCACTAATTTCTGTTGTTGAATTAGGCCCATAGGAAGATATAAATTTCCTATAGGTAACAAGAGAATCACAGGCACCTATTGTCCCTTAGGTTAGCAAGGGTGCAAAAGGTTTTTACTCTTTGAGAATATAAAGCTTTAAGTAGACAGTATCAGTCTAGCTTAGGGACATCTCCTAAGTCTCTTCTCATCACAGTATTTGAGATTGGTCATGCTGGAATTTCTCAATAGAATGCAAGGCTTTCTCTGTTGGGAGCACTCTGCATTGGAACATTCTACTCTTTGGGTGTGCCTAGATTACAGGGTTTTTTTTTTAAAAAGTGGCCTTTTTTCGAAAAAACTTCCCCTGCTTCTAGACTGCTGCTGCGTTCTTTCAAAAGTAAATTGAAAGGACCGAAGAAGCAGGGAGAGAAAAGGAAGAACTCTCCACAGTTTTGCAGAACTATGGTGAAGACAATACCACATATATATGTGGTAGTGAAGCTACTAACAGAATCATCTGATAAGCTGTCATCTGATAAGTCTCTCCTAGTTATATAAAGAATCTATTAATTCTTGACAGCCCAATGAGTCTTTAGCCACTTTTTATAGGTTGTGAATCCAAAAACAAACCAGGGAATTTGTTTGAAAACTGGCACAAGATAGAAAATAAAATGAATCCGCAAGGGGCACTTTCCCACCATTCTCATCCAGGAACTAGAACTATATAGAGAACAGCAGCACTCCCACTCCAGTCATATAGATTTCCTACTTTGCTTAGACAATACACTACCCTTGGCCCTGTCTGGCAAGACCATCTGGCATAATGCCTTGACCTTGTGCTTATATCCATTCTTTCCCAAGCAGAGCATCATAAGCAAAGACACTCAGGGAATGAGTGAATATTGTAAGACTGCACTTAAGGGTGGAGTTTTCTAATGTGAAAATCTGTAGGATTTATGTTCCTAAATGGCTTTTGAAAAGTCACACCCTGGATCTATGTATTTTAATGTTCAAATGGAACATTACAGTTTGGCCAACAGTTCATACAGCCTCCCTATTTATTTCTTAGGGAAATTCATTTTGTATCCCTACCTTGCCTCTGCAGAGGTGAAGCTACACACTAAGCAGGGGAACATGGGTGAGAGAGGGACTAGTCTGGAGAATAAGGCAGAGTTGTACTGTGTCTCATGTCCACCCGTTCAGTTCAAATCTTCTGAGTAGCCGTATGAGGATGCTCCCTTTCTGTTTCTCTCCTCATTAGCTTGGGTAACAGTAAAGGGCAGCAATCTCCAATGGCCTGTTGGATCCTGGAACAGAGGCTCCCCTGGCTGTTGGCAGAGGCCCTATCTGTGGAATGCCTGTCCCAAGGGTTTCAGAAGGGAGAGCTACCCTCCCCCGGACCCCACTACAGTGGGTTTGTATCAGTGGAGGGGGATGCTGGAGGGAAGCTCTATCATTAAAACTATGGAACGATTATTATTCAAACTATTTCCAGGCTCTATTTATCTCATAATTTTGCAGTGTTGGACTTTGTCATTCCTTCCTATCTAACACATCAGGGATTTGGCCTTTCTTCTCTTTTCTCACCCACCAGAACTTTCATCGTGACATCTCTAAACTCTTCTTCTCTTCAATCTTACCTCCTCAAGTCCATTCAAAATGCTGCTGCTGTAATCAACTTATTGTCCCATTGATCCAGCCATACCACCCCCGCTCCCTATATACAGACTTCTTGTACTTATCGTCAGGACCTTCCCAAATTTGGTCCCCACAACCTGTTCATTCTATGATCTAATCGCATTATCAACTGTCCCTCTCATTCTAATAATGATCCTGCTCTTCGCTGCTTGTCTGTATGTTTCTCCCTGAAGCACCTGCATCTTTTCTTCCATGCCGCCCTCAGTGAATAGATTAACCTGTCTGTCAGAAAATGTAACTGGAAAGCTTCCACCCTCTTCTCTCTTAAATCTCTCTTTAGGGCTCATTTCTACCTGGGTGTCTACAGAACATTATCTGCTGATAAGGGCTATGCAGGTGGCAAGCTGGGATTACTTCTTGTGACTTGTTTTGGGGGAAGTGGGGTTGGCCTCTACCTTAATAAAAGAAAAAAAAATGAAACCCTCTTGTCCTATAAACTCCAGACACAGCAAGTCTATGAAAATACACTACTTCAATACCCTATTTTATATTTGTTTCCCCCACTGGTTGCATCTTGTTTTCAACTAAGACTGAAAGCTATCTGCTGCAGAGTTTGTCTTTTATTATAGGTCTATGCATTCTTTGCCCAAAATGATCCTGGTTTAAGTGCTACTGTAGTGCTAAGACTGCATCATCTACTACTACTACTGCCATTGCTTCTGCTTCTACTAACCACAGTAAGAGACAGATGTAGAAGACGGCCATATCAGAAGCAATGACCTGTCTAGTCCTGTACTCTGACTTCAGCAGAAGTCCATAATAGCTGCTTCTGAAGAAGGTGTAAATCACTTTATAAACCACCCTAACATCCCATTTTTTCATTACTTTTCCATAAAGGGAAATTTCTTCCACCGAGAAATATCAACTCTTATTTCCCTCTATTCCCTTCCTCTACAATCCTCCAAAACTTCTTTGCTCTTTTCTTTATACCCTTCTCCCCTCTTAAGTTTTCACCTTCTTTCATATTCTCCGTTACACTTGGAACATTTGTCCCAGTCCTCTTTTTCCAAATAGCCTCTCTCCTTCAAAACGCATTTCTTTTAGAAATCCTTCCTACTTTGTATTGCTCACCATCTCATCTCCATGGCCCCTTACCCAACCTATAGTTTCATCTCTCCTAGCAAACTCTTCAGGGCTGCAAACATATCTTAATGTACCTTTTGGAAAGCACAATATACATTTGCAGTACCATATGGTTATTTAGGAATAATAATAATTACATTATATTATTTTGTATTATTGCATTGTATGATCTTAATCATACATGTCTAACACTTGCTTAAAATCTTACTCAAATATTCACCTCGGTAATATCCTGCAAAAGTAGTTTCCACAGCTTAACTGTGAATTGTTTTAACTACTTATTTCCTTTCATCCATTTTAAATCAATGTCCTTCAAATCTTGTCCTGTTTTAGCAGTAGATGACAAGGGGTAATTGAATAGCCTTTTACCCCGTTTATACATTTTTATCCTATCTTCTCTCAAACTGATTTTCAAAGTCAATAATCATAGCCTCTTTCATTTTTCCTCAAATGAATGCCATTTCTTAATTTGCGTTTTCAAGCTAAACTAACCAGAACGTAGGTGCAATGACAATGTATCCATACATTGTATAATGGAATGTGAATATGTTCTACATTATTATATATTAGTACAGCCTTAGTGGTGTTTGCTTTTTTTTTTTTTGACTGCCACTGTGCATGGAGCAGACATCTCTGCTGACCTGCCTACAGGGACCTCTGCATCCTTATCAAGAAATTTAGAGTTAAACCAGAACCTCCCGGTGAAAGGATACAATTTACACAGTTTCTTCCAATCTGCATTACTTTCACTTGCAGAATCTGCATTGAACTTCATCTGCCATTTCAACTACTACTACAGAAAAAAAAATCTTTACAAAAACATGTGTGTTTTTTAAAGTTTGGACAATCATTCAGCCAGCTGGAGTATTATGTATTTGTCAGTCTAACATAAGGCCTGATTACATTTCCCTTACTGAATCTGCAGGTTGTTAAGCAACCCAGTAGTATTACTTGAAGAGTAAAGTATTAGTCTGATTGTTAGATTATTCAGTCATTGGGGCAGAGACTTTATCTCCTGCTGTTTGTATTGTTGAATGCCAAAACACTGTTAGTGCTCAGTAAATAATAATATTGCCCATTTCCTTTGAGGAGTTTTCCCAAATCCTTTGCCAACTTAAATAATACATACTGTAAGCAAATACTTCCATCTCATTATGATCCCCCTTATCTGGACTGTTGTTAAATATGTCAAACATTGTCTCAGTATTGATCCCGGGAGCATTTTGCTATTAACCTCTTTCCACACTCAGTGTTCACAAGGCTACTCTTGGTTTTCTTTTACAGCTGGTAAAAAGAGAAAATTTTCAACCAAAATAGTCACAGAAAAAATGTTATTTTCACCATTTTTCAATGTAAATTGAAAAAAATGGTAAAACAAATTTCTACTTTCCTATATGTCCATCCTTCCTCCTCCCCCAATGGGAAAAATGAGGAAGAAGGTGGAAAATGAGCAAATGTGTTGGAGGCTTTTTTACTATCAAAATGAAATTTCATTGAGATATTTTTCTACCAAAAGAAAAAAAATCATTACTCTTTTTAACAAAACCAAAATAGTTTGAATAATTCTATTTTCTGTCTCAGGTTTTCATTCCTGAATTTACCTCGCACCCTGTGATTATTTCAGTTCCTTGACAGCCTTTGTGATGGATATTATCAGTAGTCTTTTGAAAGATTAAAGCAGATGCTTATAGCCGTTTCTATTCACCAGAGCACATAAGAACATACTTGACATGAGTGGTATTAAGAACTATTCTGAATAGGGATGGATAAAAGTTAGGCACATACTTAAAAGGTTTGCTTAATCAGGGCCTAAATGTCCCCTACATTCTTAGTTGGACACAATTTTATGAATCATTTTGTCACTAAGCTGTTATGTAATTTCACTCTGCGGTGTTGAACAGCTGCTACATTCCAACACAGATGTATTATGCTTTGGTGGTAGATTAAATATACATTGCAGCCTGTCTCAGAGTTTGGTCAGTATTCTGAACCAACATGGATGAAAGACGCCATGTATATGTAAGATCAAAATTGCTGCTTTTATGTGGCAGACAACTGCTCTCAGAATTCATAGAGCACATTGTACATTTACCAGTGAGGCTAGAAATCTTGTATTGAGCATTATTTCTGTTTTGACAGATGATTCGGAAGCGTTGAACTTCAGTGATAGCAACAAAAGCAAATACACTGTGTCCCCTCACTGGGTTTCAAAAGAAAACAACTTAATTACAGCCTCGTGCTTCTTCCACAAATGTATGCCACACAACGAGCTCAACCCATGCAAGCGGCAAGCCTCATTCTTTTTGTTGAAATTGCTGAAGTTGAAATGAAAGTTTTGCATGTCACTGTGGGATGAATGAGGTCTGCTACATTATCATTTCGAAGCAGAAGGAAGTTTTTTGTCGAGATGGAGCGTGTGAGTGGAAATGTTCGATGTGGGCACTGGAACGCAGATGAGAAGTCTCCTGAAACATGGTATTTGCTTTGTTTGGTGTTTTTGATCCCTTTATAATGGAGCTTTGTTAATAGAGCACTCACAGGAGGCAGGTATCATGGGCAGCGGGAGGCTATACCATCCCAAACAGTCTACCATGGCCCCACCCATGCTCTGCCGCCAGGCCAGTCCCCCTCCTGGTATTCACAGAGCTCTGCCCTGGCTGACCTAAACTAATTGGGGCTGGCCAGCCCATCTCCAACAGGGATGTCAGGGCAGCTGGTGTGAGACCCCGCTGCCCCCCTGTCCTGGCACTCAGACCATGCCACCCAGCTCTTTGGAGGTGGCTGTCCAGAGCACCATGGCCTGCATTGTGAAGGCTGCAATACCCACCAAACCAGGGCTGGGGCCTCACCCCCTTGCCACTCAGTGCTACAGCTGGGGACTGTGGTGGGGGTGCTCTGGGTTTTTGCAGGGAAGGGAGGACAGTGCCTCAGGCTCAAGGGCCCAGGTCACTGATCGCTCATGAGAACAGTTATTTATTTTGGCCACTTCATGACTAACCGTAATGTGTTCATGGAGGAACGTAAGGGGAACTAAGATCCTGTATTATACCGGTGTGGTCTCCTTGGATCATGAGCCTGAAGGCAGGGCAAAGTACCCAGCACTCTTTCCCCAACCACATAACGAGGTGGGCTGAGAAAGTGCAGAGGTGAGCTGGCACTGCAGAGTGGGGAGGAATTTGACCTTACAAGCAGTGAATACTTTCTCTCTGGAGCAAGCGGGGAACAAAGAAGGAATCACAATTTTCTCCCTGTGCTGCTCTGCCCCATGCTCTGGGCACTGAGCAAAAGCTAAGTCCGCCCCCATTGTTATTGTATTCCAATGAAACTTTTATAGATTTCAACATTCAAATACTTATGTCCCTTTTTCTCTTTAAGAAGCATCTGAATTTACAGTTGAGAAAAAAAAAGGACCCAATCTAAGTCTGCAGAGCTTCTAGATCAGTGGTGGGCAGCTTTCAGCCCGTGGGGCACATGCAACCCAACAGGGTTCTCTTGTGGACCATGAGACATTTTGTTTACCATTGCCCACATGCAGAGTTGCCAGATCCTGCTGGTTTCTGTCCGTTTCTGTCCGTGTAGTTTTTTCCCTACTGTCATTACTAAAGTGACATACATGTAAAGCAAGGGCACAGGAAGTGAGGTACGTCTCAATTGCAGAGAACATTGACAGTGAGAGCCATGCGCTCCCCGTGCTTCCAATCAAAGGACTGCTACAGTTCAGTCAGCACACCCAGCAAATTCTAGGTATGCAAGAGCAGTTAGAAAATACCCTCTCTTGGGAGACTGTCTTGCTCACTAGAATCTTGCGGCCTACTGAGAAGCAGGAGGGCCAATTATGCAAGCCACTCACTAGTCTAGGTTTCCCCATTGCTGTTCTAGATGAAAAGCTCAGAAAAGCAAAGGAAGGAGTAAAAGTGAAGGAAGGAATCAGTCTGCCTTTGCTCCTGTGGGTAAGAAATTTAGGTGAAATGTCACCCGGTTTTCAAAGATGCTAAACACTTGCCAGTCCCATTGAAGAGCTCAGCATGTTTGAAGAGCAAATGAACAGTCATCCAAAATAACCACAAAATAATGTATTAAATCCCTTGGATACACAAAATGTTCATTTTTCCTGCTTCTCGGTTTGCAGAATAATCATGCTTATGAATTGTTCCTGAATGACATCTTTATTTCAATTAGTAGGTGCTAAAATACTTAAAATACTTACCAGGTTAACACCCAAGCCATGCTCCATAGGAATGGTGGAATTAAATTATCATGAAGACATTAGTGAGTTAACTTCCTTTTTAAACAAGTCAGGAAGAAATAAGCTAATATGTTAGCAGAGAAAATGCACACAAAGGGTCCTGGAGCTGAAAATCCTACCTGTTTTGGAGGGAGGCAGTGCCTTTTTTTGGAGAAGAGCACAATGCCATACTTCCTTATTCCTGCAGCACATGAAATCACATGCTGGAGGAAGGAAGTATAAAGAGAGGGGAGAGATCTATGAATCTGACTGACCGCTCTGGTGTAAAAAGCGTACCCGGAAAAAAACAAACTCCAAAATGTGCCAGAAACAAGAAACACAAATGTAGCCATGATGGTGCAGTGCCAAGTACACACACCCTAACCATTTGCACAAAGGGATTAGAAAATAACTCTACACACCGGCTATGTCTAGACTACACCTCTCTATCGACAGAAAGCTGTAGATTAAGCACGTTGAAATTGCTAATGAAACAGGGATTTAAATAGCCCATGCTTCATAAGCATAAACATGGCCACCACTTTTTTTTTGACATGGAGCTTTTTCA
>CM057847.1:43858190-43871622 GCA_030068395.1 Apalone spinifera
GCCTAATCTACATCTCTCTGTCATCAGAGAGGTGTAGTCTAGACACAGCCACCCTGCCCAGAAACCACAGTTGATGAAGCTTCGATAAAGTTCTGAACATAGATGTCTCTTGTTCACAAACAATGCAGCAATTAAGCATTAAGGCCCATGACCAGTCCTGTGTTGTTTTCCCAAAGCATATTTCACACTCAGACTGGCAAATATCAAAACTATTTTTCAAGTGCTTAACTAGCCAGCTACATGGCATTTTCTCCCCTTCCTAAGCAGGAGAGACAAGAGACTCTGCTTTAGAAGAAAAGTTATTGAAAATCTGAGGGGCAGACTGCTGGGATCTAGGTAAGAGTCACTCTGTGCAGGATGCAGAGAGAGAGGTGGCTATAAATCAACTTCCTCCATGATGTGCTTCTGGGGACAAAACCATAGCATAATTAAGAGCAGCCTACAGGTTGTTCTAAATTATACCAGTTAGCACGGTGCTCCATGCCAGTCAGGGATCACTGAAGGGCAAAGCATTCTGCCCCTAGTTGTCCTACCTCAGCACATCTCAGAATGCCTTAACCTTGTGTTTAGCCAGGTAGATCAGTTTTGTGGGCTGCTCTCTGTTCCATTTGTGCTACCAGAGGAGTGTCCAGGGGACACAACCAAGAGCCCTGATCATTGAACTAGCATGTTTTTAAAATGTCAGTGTAAATATTGAGAACTAGATGGCTCCTCTTGCTAATAAAGCTGTAATTTGTGCGTATCATCTGTTCTTCTCCTGGCCAAAAACCGCTTTGCTATCATTACACATAGTCTGAAAAATTATCACATGTGCATTACGTTAATGCCTAAGGATTAACAAAGGATGGGGTCCCATAGTGCTAGACCTGGGGTCGGCAGCCCCCGGCATGTGTGCCATAAATGGCATGTGAGGCAGGAGACCAGCTCTGGCTTCCTGTTGGGAGTAGAGGGGCGATAGAGGTATGTGTGCACGTGTGTGCATCCTTGGATCTGCAGCCCCTGGGAGGGGACAGAGCTGGGCCTGCTCCACAGAGCCAGGGCTGGGTGCTGGCACACGTGGCATGCCAGGGCCTGGGCTGCGTCATGCTGCTCCCTGCAGGCTGTGTGCATGGGCAGGGAGTCCCTTCCCCAGTGCCCTGCTGTGCCCAGCAGAGCTGGAGCCAGCCCTGAGCAGCCCTGGCCTCTGCCTGCCCCAGCCTTGGAGCTGCAGCCTGCAGGCAAAGCACTGGGCAGGGAAGAGACTTTGCCCCACCCCACCCCCCTGCCTCTCCTCGCTCCAGCACTGCTCCCAGGAGGCTGCACATCCCAGCTCTGCTGTCCTGCCAGTGAGTGCGCTGGGGGCACAAGGATGTGGGGGTAGGATGGGAGGGGGCAGGGGTTGTACTGAGGGGCATGGGGCAATGCAGGGGATCAGGCGGGGGGGGCATGGGGCAATGCAGGGGAGCAGAAGGAAGATGTGAGGGGGGGATACAATTTTACTTTGCAGAAGCTTCCCTTTTCTTTATTCCCCATTTCTTTGCCTCTCCCCCCAACTAGCTATTTGGCTGCTTTCTCTTCCGCTCACCTTTTCTGCATTACTCCTTCAACCCCCTTTGGCCCCCAAACTACCTCTCATTTCCCCATCTCACACCCTCTCCTGCTGCCAAACTCCCTTCCAGACTGTGCCCTGCAACCACCTCTCACCCAGATCCTGCATCCTTATCCCACTCACTGGCAGCTCTGTCCCACACACTGAACCCTTCATTTTTGTTCCCACCCCAGAGCCTAAGGGGGTTCACAAAATCTACTGACTCTGGAATCCAAGAAAAGTAAATCTGGCCTATAGGAAGCCCTGAACCTCAGTCCTCCCTGTCCCTTCTCCTCACCCTGTGGGGCTGGAGTGCCAGAAGGGTGAGGTGTCTCAGTTGGGGGGCACACCAGTGAGTGTTGGGGGTTTGGGGAGAAGTTTTTTACTTCTCACTTGTGTGATCCCAACTGATTTTAATGTGGGTCAGTGACCCCCAACCCAAAATAGGTTCCCCACCCCTGCCATAAATAAAGAAAACATTGAAACCTTTTGTGTTGGACATAATATTTTACTTTATTTAAAATGAAGTTTGATAAGCTATCATGAGAAAGTTAAAATGCTTAATGTACTTAATAATTAAAATTAAACCATTCTCCCCAGCTGCAGAACTAGCAAAATGGCTCAGGCATAATTCTGTAATTAATGGTGAGTTTCCATTAGCAACTGGTAGTCCACGGAAAGGTTTGCATTGACCCAGGTGGTCCATGAGGTGCGCAGTGGAGAGAGCCCTCTCCCGCTCTCCAGAGAGCAGCAGGGCCCAGGGCAAAGCATTAAATCTTGACACCACACTTCAGAAAGGTTGCTGACCCCTGTGCTAGACATGTGCAAACACAGTAGTAAAAGGTCACCACACAATTTAAATAGATAGGACAGGCACAGCACAGGAGAAAGAGGAATAAAACAGAGGAATGCATAATGTATAACAAAGCAAAGCAAATAATGCAATGATTGGCAAGCCTCATGTTACTACCATGTTTCAGGGGGAAGTAAGATTAATTGGAAGATATGACACTAAATAGAAAGCCAGAGGAAGGGAGAGGTAAGACTGACTGGTGGGGATTGAGAGAATTGGGCAGGGAATGAAAGATAAAGGTAATGGAACAAGTGGGAGTGAAGCTAAGGTGAAGACACTACGAAGGAGAAGCCAGAAGAGGCTGGAAAAAAACAGCCAAACAAGACATGGGAGATAAAGTATCTGTAAAATGTAGATTTCCTTATTTACATACTTATACCTATAGCATTTCTGTATGTAGCTTAGTGGAATTACTCGGATGTCTAAAGTTAAGCACTTGAATGCATACGTCTTTGTAGGATCAGTACCAAAAAGAAGAAAGTCCCTGCCCTGGATAGTTTACACTATAAAAGCCCCATCCTGTAAACACGACTAAGTACTGTGCTTGGTCTATGGGTACTATTGACTCACAGTTGGTATGTCTGATGGTAAGTGTTTGCAGGACAGGGCCATCCATAAATGCAGTGGAGAAAACAGGATGGGAAATCCAAAGAAGTGGAAGAAATGAGATTTTAGCTGGGATTAATGAGGAGAGAGAGCTGGCTTTGTGAATTTGGATGAAGAGGACATACCAGGTATAGTGAGTGGGGTGGAAAAAGCACATGGGCAGGAAGGAGGAAAAAAAACACAGTATTGGCATCTTTGGTGAAGTGAGTGAAGAATCAGGGAATGCCAAAAGAGACATGATGTGAGAGGCCAGGGCAGAGTTTTGAAGAACCTTGAAAAACAACACTAGAAATTCAGGGATAAAGGGAAGTTTGTGGAGTGATTCAAAGAGGAGAGGTTCACGCTTTTGGAACAAGAGGCGAAAGAAAATAATTTGGCCATTGTTGCATGAATGGGAAGCATGTGTTAACTGACCTGAAACAACTTTCAGCTTGGTTTAATTTGGAGAATGAGAACATTGTAATCCCAAATTTCATTTAAGATACTTACATTTGAAATGCAAATTTTAGAATGTCTAAAATAATCTTCCCCTGGAAATACATTAACTCCTTGATTACTAGAAGACCTGAACTTCCAGGACAACAAATTAAATACGTGATTTTTAATGGGGCCTATGCTTGACCCTTTTTTGGGGGAGAGAGGGGAGGGCAAAAGTTCTTCTTTTGAGACGCAACTGATTTTCAACAGACTGAGCGTGCTATAACCTAGGTACTTAAACAACCAAATGACATCAATGCCTTCCTGACAGTAACCCTTTAAAAGCCTCAAAGAATACATTTAACTTCATTTTCAGTTCCTGAGGCAACCACTGGAAGTCAATGTGTGCTGTTGTTTAAATTCCATTTGTACCTTTGAAAACCTCTCCTTTGTTATCCTACACTGCAGTTGTCTATAGCTATAGATAGATTACCCCCACAAAAAGTAGTTTAAAAGAACATTATTGAGGTTGCAAAGTGAAGCACCGAGAAGTTGGGGAATGCGTGTGCAACCTTAATTTGTCCCCCTCCCCATGCATATGCATTCGGACACAGTCTTAACTGACACGATAACATATTTTTCCTCATATGATGCCTGGCAGGATGGACCTGCTTTCCTCACAGCTTCCCTTTCCCAATGACACCCGTAGCTGCACACCATACAAGTTGGTGCATCTGGCTTTTTTCACTGGGAGGGTGGATGTACAGGTATCCCATACACCATTGTATGTAGTGTCAAAGGTGTAGCCAGGGTGTTATGCGCCCAGGGGCAAAGGCAAAATTTGTGCTCTCCCCCTCGCCATCCCACCACCGCCACATGGCAAGGCCCTGAACCTGGCTCACGGCTGAGCCCGACCCTGGGATGAGGAGGCGGGAGTTTCCAAGGGATGACAGGGGAAGCGGAGGGGGATTAAATTGACGCCCCCCCAGAATGGTGCTGGGGGGCAACTTCCCACTCCCACCCCTCCCCTCGCTATGCCACTGCATAGTCTAGATGTAGCATCACACACTGCTGTCAGTTCCAGTGCTTGGGCCCACCCTGGGCTACTGCAGCTGGAGGTAACAATTGCAAGGAAAGTTCAGCTTTGCTGGGATGCGACATGCTCGGTTGCTCTGCAGAGATGGCTCACACACAGTCTGGTCAGCACTAAGAGCTGAGATACCCTCAGTGAGGAAGGACTCTGGAGGAAATTTAGCTGTTAAAATTTATGAAGTTTCCACAGAGAATGTGCAAACTGCAATTTTCAAAGGCTGACACAAAGACCACCGCCTGGGCAAATTTCAAATTCCTGTTCTAAAGCCTAGGAGAGTGAGAACATTTCCAAGAAAATGTTGACTGTGTTTTTTTTAAACCTGGGCAAAACTTTGCATTTTTGCTTAGCCTCATTCTTGGAAATGACTGAGCCATATTGGTTGAAATTTCCCCAAAATATTGAACATGATACAGCTATCCAGCCTGGATGACTTCAGCCCAAATGATTAATGTTTCACGAAGTTATAAGCAACTGAAAACAAATCTTATAATGGGTAGTGTTAGTTGCATTTAGTATAAGGTGGTGTTACCAACCCCACGTAGAATATATGTAGGTGCATACCCAATATTTCCTTTTAACCTCAGAGGGGACTGGCATCTGGGTGCCCTTTCCAGACATCTCAACTATAGAAACTTTCTCTCCTCAGTATTCCTCAGAGCAGAGCTGAGACATCTCTCTGGTGCAACATATTTTCTTAAGTTTCTATTGAGATGCACAGTATTATTTGGGCATGTTGCCCTGTATCTGGCCAATCATGTTTCCAGTTATTCTTTAAGGCATTCAGAGGCCTTAGCAACTGGGTACCTTCAAGTGTATTTATTGTAACTCCAGTGAAAACAGTAGTTAACTTTTCTATATGGATGCCATAGAGACATAACAGTAAACTTACAGCAATTTTCTGTATTGCTTCCATTTATTTTCAGTTCCTGAGGCAACCATTGAAAAATTACAGGTTTTATTTTGGTCTTTGAAAGGGAGACTGTCAGGTAGTTTAGATTCAAACTTTTAGGTTTTGGTGGGGAAGCAAAGATGATTTGCACACCTAATATTAATTTTTAAAAGACCAATATTTTTAAAAGAATCAATCAGTATTCTCTCTAAAACATTCCCCTTCAGTGTTTGCATCCCAGACACAAGAACATTGTGATAGTTCATAACCACCAAAAAGTTAAATTCTCAAGAAACAGAGTGGAATTGAATAGTCCATTTTTGACTATCCAAATTCAGAATGTACCAACCCCTTCTCTCCCCAAAGAAATAAACCAAAAAGTGGGGGGGAGGGGAGCAACAGCGCTAGTGAAAAGAAAACATATTAAATTATTTTATTTCAGCTAAACTCCGTGAGATTTCTTCTATCTCAGTTAATTACATTTTAGATTATTGAAAATTATTGTTTTCAGTTTGCAAAAATAATTTGAGTTTGCAAACATTTTTCCTGTCATTTTATTTCCAGCAGTTTATTTTTAGCAATGACTTGTATTAAGAAACAAAAACAAAGTAATATGTTTTTCTAGCCAAACAGAAGCTTGTGCTGGCAAAATTGGCTACTTGATGTACAGTAATAGTCTAAGTCAAATTCTGCTTAGCTACAATGGTATAAATTAGGGATGTAATAGTGTAGTCGATTAACTGATTAATCGATAAGCAAAAGCTTATAGGTTAATGCTATAGACTACATGCATTCCCCCTCCTCTCCCTCCTCCCCACCAGTAAATTTTTTAGCAGGCTGGCCAGCAGCCCGGCTCAGTTCTGAGTTGCACTGGGTCCAGGACCTGCCCCCACTATGGCTCTGCCATTTAAAGTGTATTAGGAACCAGGCAGGCAGGCAGCCCAGCTCAGTTCCAGCTTGCTCTAGGTCTGGGAACTGGGCACCAACCCTGGATGGGGGCTGCTGTCACCCTGCGCTGCTGCCTCTGTATCAGAGGCAGCAACATGGGGCAGCAGGCAGCTGGTCTGTGCGGGAAGCTGGTTTTTAAACTGGCTCCCCTCGCAGACCAGCTCCTGCCTGGCATCCTGCACTACTACCTCTAATACAGAGGCAGAAGAGCAGAGTGGCAGAGGGCTCCTCGGGAGTGGGTCCAGAGCGCACTGGCTGCCAGCCCCGCCCCCAGAGACTATATAATAGTCCAGTAACCAATAAGGAGGGCTCGACAATCTATTGAATCTACTCTCCCCTGGTGAGTAGATTTCAGCCCAGCGCCCCGTTTACCGGCGGTACGCGCATGTGCAATGCAGCTCTTGCGCATGCGCAGTGTGGGGCTGGTGAGCAGCTTTTGCTGCAGATCGTCAAGCCCTGCCAATAAGAATTCATGAAGTTACTCAACTATTCAATTAACCGATATTTAACATCCCTAGTATAAATCCTATGTTTCTTAGGGAAACTGAGAGCAAAATTTGGCTCATTGAATCCTAATTAGGGCCCGAGTCCTGCAAGCTATTCTGCATGGGCAGACCCCTGCACTTACCTGGAGCCCTGTTGAAGTTACTTAATGGGTGCAAGAATCTACTCACATGACATAATTTGAAGAAATAAATTAATGACTGAAACACAAAGTGCGAATCCAAACCCATGCTTCCCTGATCTTCAGGGAGGTTCAGATGTAATGTTTCCATTTGGATCCATTTACTGTGATAGAACTAAATTGCAAAATTCAGATTGGAAGATTAAATCCATCTATAATCCTATCATATGCTGTAGTATAAAATGTTAGCAAAATTCCATTGCCTGACCAATGTGGCCACACAGCAGAGGTCACACATTTTTATGCACAAATGTTTTTCCTGCCTTTTTCTTAGTGGACACATCTATTGTTTTTGGTATTTCATGTGGCTCAAATGAAAATCCATCTACTGGAAGGGCTGAACTTGCCTTTGCCTGCAGCAGTAAAAATACCAAATCTCTCTTCCCTTTTCAGTATCCATGGCATATCATTAAATTGATTGTGAACAAATTAATTGGCCACCCACATCTTCAAACCTCAAATTACCGATTAAAAGTTCTCAAGCATGTGAACCTTAAAAAATAAAAAGATTAATGGTCATATTAGTGTAAATCTTACAATAATTATCTGATCTTGTAGCCACACACTGCTCTCTGCCACAAAGACTTGATATTGAGTTTCCTTTTCTGCTATAGAGAGGAGAGATAGGAGTTTTAGACCACCCACTGAGCACAGTCTGACTGGAGTGTTTAAGGTTATTTCTGCATTTGATGATAAAACCATAAGGCAACTGAAATGCATTTTCCTGCGTGTGTTCAAATGTGAAGACACAGGGCCATATTTTAAAAATACTTGCATACCTTAGAGCACTGAAATATACAGTTGTTTACTAAAAAAAATATAAATGACAGCATTCCAGAAATTCTCTACTTTTTAAATGCACTAGGATTGTATACTACAGGTTCCTGAGCATCATGTACCTCCCATGCAAGGTATTAGTTCTCTCGATTCCCACAAATTACAGCAGAAGCAGAGAGTGATTAAAACACTGCAGGAAACACTCCAGACCATTGTAGGAGATATGCCAAGGTTTTTTATTCTCTCTATGGGTACGTCTACACATCAGCGTTATTTTGGCATAACTGACGTTATTCTGAAATAACACAGTGCACATCTACACTACAAACAGTTCTTTTGATGTAAAGTCAAAATAATGGTGAGCTGAAGGACTTCTTCCTCTGACTCCTGTAACCCTCATTTTATGAGGAGTAAGGGAAGTCAGAGGAAGAGTGCTCTTTCTCAGACTTCCTGCTGTGTAGACGGCGCCAAAAGCCAAAATAAGCTATTTCGACTTAAGCTATGCAATTGACATAGCTCAGGTTGCGTAGCTTAGTTCGGCTTAGCCCTGCTATGTAGACGTGCCCTATGGGAATAGAAGCAGAGCTAAATAAGAAGCCTAGAGAAGAGAGTCAGGGAAAGGAGTTGCCTGGAAGCAGGAAATACATTTTTAGAAAAATATATATGTAGATGAGAGTTTATTTTAGTTTATTTGTTTAGTTAAAAATTTAACTGCTTAACAAAGCTGGACACACTCAGTCTTGAGACAAGATGACTGAGATAGCAATCTCTGAATCTGTTAAGGGCTGTTCTAAAGAGGATGGTGATCAATTTTTCTCTATGTCCACTGAAGGTTGGACAAGAAATAATTGATTTAATCTATGGCAAAGGGAGATTTATGATAGACATTAGGAAAAACTTTCTAACTATAAGGAAGTTAAGCACTGGAATAGGTTACCAAGGGTACATCTACACTTCATGCTTATTTTGAAATAAGCTATTCTGGAATAGTTATTCCAAAATAGCTTGTTTCAAAGTAGCATGTCTACACTGCAGGGAAGCCTCAAAATTAGTCCAAGGCAGGCTTCTCTAATGTAGACATGCTATCTCAATTTAGAGCCCCAGCAGGCAATAAGATGGAATAACTTAGAATGGCCCCGGTGAGGAGCTATTTTGAAATAGCAGCAGTGGAGCATCTACACACACCTTATTTTGAAATAGCTATTTCAGAATAGGCATTATTCATCGCAGAATGAGGTTTGCTGATTTTGGAATAAGCCATCCCTTATTTCGACATTATTTTGAAATAACGGAATGGCTGTGTAGATGCTCACATTGTTATTTCAGAATAACACTAGTTATCTCAAAATAACGGCGCAGTGTAGATGCACCCCAAGACAGGTTGTGGAATCCCCATCATTGGATTTTAGGCACATGTTAGCCAAACACCTGTCAGAGATGGTCTAGGTATGCTTGGTCCTACTTTCGCAGGGAGGATGGAGTAGGTCAGTGGTTCTGAACCTTCTTTCATTGGTGGATGCCTAAAAAATTCAAATAGAGGTGGAGATCCTTTAGGAAATCTTAGACATAGTCTGCAGGCCCCAAGGAGTCTATGGCTCACAGGTGAAAATCACTGTTCTATGGTATTGACAATCCTTTGCAAACCTTCTAGACCAGTGTTTTGTCTAAGCTGCAGGGCAGTACAGCTTCACAGGTGATTAATCAGCCCTGCCTAGTCAGAGGCTCAGGGCTCCCTGCTTGGAACTGACTGATTGGGTGAGGCTGATTAATCACCTGTGAAGATGTGCTGCCCCGCAGCTTAGAGAGAACATGGTCTTAGACATAAACTGTGAGCCCCCAGAGGTCTGCAGCCCACAGGTTGAGAATCACTGACCTAGATGACCTACAGTTTTATGATTCTATATAGTTTATTTCCTTCTCTGCCCTCTATGAATATACAGTTGCATCTTGACTACTCACTAGGTTTTACTCTATTATTTTGGGAGTGTTACCCTTTTCTGGGCCATGCAAGCTATAGCACACCCTGAAGTCCCTGTGAGTCCAATCCAGAGAAGAGTAGATTCCCTTCAGAGGTGTACTGACCACCCCTTCACATATACTGCAATCAATGGAAGATGAAGGTGATCTGTGTCTTTCAAAATCAGGCCTTTTGTTTACACTTTTGTTTATCTTGCATATTTGTAAGAAGGGTGCATGGGTTGATTTATAGCATGGGATTGGGAATCCAGAGATCTGAGTTCTATTCTTGGCCAGACTTCTGACCCATTGTAAGACTTTGGAAAGTTACTAGTGCCAAAATGTTCCCAGTGTACCAGGTGCTGTACAGACAAGTAACTAAGAAGATAATCCTTGCCCCAGAGAGCTCACATTCAAGATGTCAAGATACCACTGGTAGACAGATCAGCCAAACAGGGTGAGACTGTTTTTGGAGATGAGGTAATAACACAAACAGAACTGAGCAATACACATTGCCCGTGAAAGAGGTGATTTTAGTCCTAGCAAAATGAGATGAGGACAGCTTGGACAAGCCTTGGTAGTCTGAATAGACAAAAAAAAAAAAAAAAAAAGGTCTGAATCTTTGAAATGTGGCAGAAGTGGCAAGACTTGGACATGTCCTGGGTATGCAGATAAGTGAGACATCCTACTCTAGGCACCTCTTTGCTAATTCATTTCTCACTGATCTGTAGGCTACTTTTTCCATTGACTTCAATGGGGGTGAGATTGTGTACTCTGGACCTCAATTTGTAGAAGAGCAGGTTGAACCTCTCTAGTCCGGCACCTTTGGAACCTGACCGGTGCTGAACCAGAGGATTTGCCAAACCATGGGAGGTCAATTTTGTCTAGCAGCATTACCAACCCTGCCAGTGCTTACTGGGCGCTGAGAAAAAACTTAAAAAACGAGTGTCCTGTAGCACCTTAGAGACTAACATATATATATATATATATATATATATATATCAGGAGTTTTCATGGGCACCACCTACTTCTTCACATGATGAGTGGAGCAAGAGGCACAGAGGGACAAATTTAAAGCAGAAAAAGAGGGGCAAAGAAAAGAAAAAGAAAAAAAATCCTGTCCATTATAGTGCCCATGCTAAACGAGGCTAATAGAGTGGGCTGTAAGTCTGATACTTAGCTTTTGATGTCATTTGGGTGTTGAATATAATGACCTGTAGTGGGGTGGAGTGGCCTCCCACTGTCCCAGAGGGGGAAGAGCCCCTCTGGGAGCCCTTTTTGGGTAGAGCCTGACCTTACCCAGTCACTGGACTGGAAGCCAGGAGGCAGGGCCAGGACTATAAAAGCCAAGTCTGAGAGTTCAGTCAGAGCCCAGCCTCCAGAGGAGCCAGAGGTCTGCCCAATGCTCCTTGCCTGGGAAGCTGAGGACTGACCTGGATCACTAGGTGTGCCTGACCCTGAGAACTGGCCTGAACCCCTGTGCTGGCCCGCACCCAAAGACTGGCCTGCACCATCAGCTGTGCCTGACCTGGAGGACCAGCTTAAATTCCTGTGCCGGCCAGTGACTGAGGACTGGCTGGGCCCCTGGACCTGTAAGAGGCCGAGGACTGGCCTGGACCACTTGAACCCCAGCTGGGCTTGATAAGCCTCAATCCCTCTGAGAGACCAGCCTGAAACCCAGGTATGTGCAGAGGGGGAGAAAGGAAGTAGCCCAGGGAACACCAAGTGTAGTTAACTGCACCAGGAGCAGCGTGTTGTAGTATGGATCTCCACTGACCCAGCAGCAGCTCCTGCTGCTCCTGTTAGGACTATGGCTTTGGATGCAGTGGAGTGGATGGGCCTGCATTCCCCTACCTCCCACTTGCTGCATGGCAGCCTCTCCCTCTCCGCCACCACAGACGAATCGCCTGAGCTTCTCCTGATCAAGGAGTCCGAACTACTTGCTACTGTTTGTTACTGCCCACCTTGAACAAAGGCCTTGGCTACAGAACTACGGCTTGTTACTGTTTGTTATTGCCCCGCCTGGAACTAAGGCCTAGGCTATTCAACTACTACTTTGCCTCTGTTTGTTAACCCCCCACCCTGAACCAAGGCCAGGTTCCGAACGGTTTACCTGTCACTCCACCTTGAACAAAAGCCGGGGTTACTGTATTCCTGATTTGCCTCGCTTTGTTGTTGCCCGCCCAAGACCCAGGCCTGTGCTACTGAACTGGAAGTTTGTTTAGTGCCTGCAGTAGTGGGTGGAGTGGCCGCACACTGAGCTGGAGGGGGAGGAGCCCCTTTGGGAGCCCTAACTGGCTACATGACCCATCCAGGAAATGTTCAGTCCCTGGGTAAATGTGTCCAATTTGCATAGGGAGGCCAGTTCTGCGATCTCTCTCTCTAGTTGGTTCCTGAAATTACTCTGCAAGAGAATGGCCACTTTTAAATCCATTAATGAGTGCCTGGGCAGAATAAAATGTTCCCCAACACGTTTTTGTGTGTTACCATTTTGAATATCTGATTCATGTCCATTAATCCTTTGTTGTAGAGACTGTCCAGATTGGCCAATATACATGGCAGAGGGGCATTGCTGGCACCGGACTCTGAGAAGATATTTGGGGTAAATTAGAGCTAAATAATAGCATGGAACCGAGAACCAGGACTGGTGACTGTAAACAAACATTATGGGACCATAGGAAACGTGGCCACACCCATGATAAGTGCACACCCAGCAAACTAAAAACATAGGATTATAGGGCTAGAAGAGACCTCAGGAGGTCATCGAGTTCAACCTCCTGCCCAAAGCAGAACCAACCCCAACTAAATCATTCCAGCCAGGGCCTTAAAAACCTCTAGAGATGGAGATTCTACCACCTCCCTAGGTAACCCATTCCAGTACTTCACCACCCTTCTTGTGAAATAGTTTTCCTAATATACAACCTAGACCTTCTCCACTGCAACTTGAGACCTTTGCTACTCGTTCTGCCATCTGTCACTACTGAGAACAGCCTCTCTCCATCCTCTTTGGAACCTCCCTTCAGGTAGTTAAAGGCTTCTATCAAATTCTCCCTCACTCTTCTCTTCTGCAGACTAAAGCCCAAATTCCTCAGCCTCTCCTCATAAGTCATGTGTTCCAGCCCCCTCATAATTTTGGTTGCCCTCCTCTGGAACCTCTCTAGTGTGTCCACATCATTTCTGTAATGCAGGGGGAAGAGGCAGAACTGGACGCAATACTCCAGATGTGGCCTCACCCATGCCAAATAAAGTGGAATAATCACTCTCTAGATCTGCTGGAAATGCTCCTCCTAATGCACCTTAATATGCCATTAGTCTTCTTGGCTATTGTTGATTCATATCCAGCTTCTCATCCACTGTAATCTCCAGGTCCTTTCTGCCAAACCAATGCTTAGCTGGACAGTACCCAGCCTGTAACAGTGCTTGAGATTCTTCTGTCCCAAGTGCAGGACTCTGCACTTGTACTTGTTGAACCTCATGAAATTTCTTTCGGTCCAATCCTCCAATTTGTCTAGGTCAATCTGGACCCTGTCCCTACCCTCCATTGTATCTACCTCTCCCCCTAGTTTAGCGCCATCCACTTGAAACCAACTGCCAACCAGACATCGAGCCATTGATCACTACCCATTGGGCCCAATAATCTA